>CM056055.1:198264692-198617192 GCA_029574335.1 Rana kukunoris
CGAATATTCGGCAATATAAAACGATCGCTTCAGCTATTTGGACCAAGGTCTCTAATCATAACAGCAATGATTTTAAACGTCGAAGGAGATCACTAGGATGTGATCTGTTTTAAAAATGAAACTGAAATAATCGCTCTGAGGCGGAAGATAGGGCGGAGAAAATAATCACGCGATATCGCTATTGCCGAATAATCGCATTGCGATTTTTCGGCAATATAAAATGATCGCTGCAGCTACTCGGCCCAAGGTCTCTAATCATACCAGCAATGCTTTTAGACGTCGATGGGGATCTCTAGGATGTGATCTGTTCTAAAAAAAAAATTGAAAAAATACGAATATTCGAAATAGCGAATATTCACCGCGAAATTCGGAATATATCGCGAATACTCGAATATGCCATATTCGAGCCGAATATTCGCAATACGAATATTCGTGAGCAACACTAGTGGTGACCTGTTCGGATCACAGATCATTTACGATCCGTTGCACAACTAGTACTGATCAAAAGAATTTTGATCGATCAAAAAAATCAACGATTAATCTTTAATTTCCACAGCCCTATATATATATATATATATATATATATATATATATATATATATATATATATATATATATATATATATACACACACACACACACACACACAGTATGTATATACATGTATTAGCAAAAATCACAGAACCTGGAGAGAAAGTCCTAGAGAACCATGTCCTTGCTTAACCGTGGCTCAGCATTTTTATTAATACACTCAGGCGCTGGATATTTGTGCTGGGAGAGCCTTGCTGGAGACGTATATCTTGCCACAGATTGTATAACAGTGCATTTTTGTGACTTTCGAATTTGGTTAGTAGAAAATTCTGCTAAATTAAGCCATTGCTCCAACAGTACTGCGTCATACAGGATTACAGAGCATTGCAATGCCTTGGACTGTCAAGAAATAGCTAATGTAACTGCAACCTCATCGAGAAATGATATATGTAATCTCATCTTTCAGCTAACAGCAGAGGTTCCAATTCCCTTTACATAGTGTGATCCTGACTAACGTGAGCCTTATATTTTCTTTTAAAAGGCAGCTCTATTCAAGGGAAACCAAAAAATAAAATTATTATACACACACACACACACACATGATTTGCAGTTTAAGCTGTTATGCAGGTGCTCTGTGGCACTGGGGTTCTTGGTTCGAGTACTGGTCAGTGGTCAAAAACAAAAACAGATTTTTTTAGCAATTAAACACAAAAT
Organism: Rana kukunoris; assembly: GCA_029574335.1. Classification (NCBI taxonomy): domain Eukaryota; kingdom Metazoa; phylum Chordata; class Amphibia; order Anura; family Ranidae; genus Rana; species Rana kukunoris. The sequence goes on from CM056055.1 coordinate 198,265,938, forward strand.
AGTCTATAACTCTGAGGCCTCGTACACACGACCGAGGAACTCGTCGAAAAAGACACATTGTTTTCCTCGACAAGTTCCGAGAAACTTGACAAGCTGTCTTTGCGTACACACTGTCAAGACCAAATCTCCTCGTTCTCAAATGCGTTGACTTCAACACATACAATGACAGGGGTTGCTTTTGCTAATCTCATGTTACTGCGTTTTTGGAAAAAGTTTGGTAAGAGACATTTGCACTTTTCAGTCTGTTACAGCGTGACAAATGTGCTATTTCCATTACAAATACAACTTTTACCAAAGGTGGGCGGGTTTCTAAGCATACACACCAACGTGTTTCTTGTGGAAAACCAGCCCGACGAGGAACACGACGACTCCCGTCGAGGAAAAAGAGAACTTGCTCTGTTTTTTCCTCATCGAGTTCCTCGACAGTTTACTCGATGAAAAGCATACACACGACCGTTTTCCTCGGCAAAAAAGCTCTCCCACCAAGTTTCTTGATGGATTCTGTTGAGGAAACCGGTCGGGTGTACGCAGCCTCATACAAATGGAAAACAGGAGCATGGCTTACCTCCGTTATGCCTGTCCCACACTGGGATTTGGGGTTTCCTGTCTGCTTCAGGGAGTCCTACAGAGGAGGCTCTCAGTTCAGCAGCCTTGGCTTTGTTCCGAGCTAGTCCACCCTGCTCACTCAGGTGTGTCCTGCTCTCTCTCACCGACAGGTGCCGAATGTTCCCTCCTCTTTTTCTGGACTCTGTTCCCCCCAGGGTCAACTCCTTAAATGGGTTGTAAAGGTTTGTTTTTCATTTTCTAAATAGGTTCCTTTAAGCTAGTGTATTGTTGGTTCACTTACCTTTTCCTTCGATTTCCCTTCTAAATGTTTTTTTTCTTTGTCTGAATTTCTCACTTCCTGTTCTTCCTCAATAAGCTTGCCCACATCATCCGAGCCGTTCTGGCTGGGGGTTAGTCAGCGTGTTCGCCTCCTCCCTTGGACCTACATCCCCACAAAGCTTAAAGGAACCTATTAAGAAAATAAAAAACAAACCTTTACAACCCCTTTAAGGACTCTTCGTGTCCCTGCTGTCAGGGTTTGGAGATTCTTTCCTCCCAAAACTCTTCGAACCCTTGAAATTCCAGGTCTCTTTTAAGGTCTTACCTATCCAGAGAGTACTGAAAACTGGTCCTTACTTTTCCAACCAGAACAACCCATAACTTGTCACCATGCATGTGTGAGAACTTCCGAGTACTCAACAATGTCTTCAAACTGTTCCCATTAAAGGGATCACAACCCAAATAGCAGGGAAATATACCAGCCATCCAGGGCACACCCAGTCTGTACAATATACAGTGTGTGTGAATATATATATATATATATATATATATATATATATATATATATATATATATATATATATACACATACAGTATCTCACAAAAGTGAGTACACCCCTCACATTTTTGTAAATATTTTATTCTCTATTTTTTTTAATGTGAAAACACTGAAGAAATGTAGTGAGTGTACAGCTTGTATAACTGTGTACATTTGCTGTCCCCTCAAAATAACTCAACACACAGCCATTAATGTCTACACCCTTAGTGAAAATGTCCAAACGGGGCCCAAAGTGTCAATATTTGTGTGGCCACCATTATTTTCCAGCACTGCCCTAACCCTCTTGGGCATGGAGTTCACCAGAGTTTCACAGGTTGCCACTGGAGTCCTCTTTCACTCCTCCATGATGACATCATTGAGCTGGTGGATGTTCCTTCCATTTGAGGATGCCCCACAGATGCTCAATAGGGTTTGGGTCTGGAGACATGCTTGGCCAGCATCTTTAGCAAGGCAGTGGTCTTCTTGAAGGCGTGTTTGGGCTTGTTATCATGTTTGATTACTGCCCTGCAGGCCAGTCTCTGAAGGGAGGGGATCATGCTCTGCTTCAGTATGTCACATTGACATGAACTGTAGCTCCCCAGTGTTGGCAGCACTCATGCAGCCCCAGGCCATGACACTCCCACCACCATGCTTGACTGTAGGCAAGACACACTTGTCTTTGTACTCCTCACCTGGTTGCCACCACACACGCTTGACACCATCTGATCCAAATAAGTTTATCTTATTCTCATCAGACCACAGGACATGGTTCCAGAGATCCATGTCCTTAGTCTGCTTGTCTTCAGCAAACAGTTTGCAGGCTTTTTTGTGCATCATCTTTAGAAGAGGCTTCCTTCTAGGACAACAGCCATGCAGACCAATTTGATGCAGTGTGCAGCATATAGCTGAGCCCTGACAGGCTGACTCCCTCACCCCTTCAACCTCTGCAGCAATGCTGGCAGCACTCATATGTCTATTTCCCAAATACAACCTCTGGATATGACGCTGAGCATGTGCACTCAACTTCTTTGGTTGACCATGGCGAGGCGTGTTCTGAGTGGAACCTGTCCTGTTAAACTGCTGTATGGTCTTGGCCACCATGCTGCAGCTCAGTTTCCAGGTCTTGGCAATCTTCTTAAAGGCTAGGCCATCTTTATGTAGAGCAACAATTCTTTTTTTCAGATCCTCAGGCCGCGTACACACGATCAAATTTTTCTGCTGAAACTGGTCCGACAGACCGTTTCAGCAGACATCTCCGATCGTGTGTACGGGATAGCGGACATGTTTTCCCAGCGGACAAATTTCAAAGCATGCTTTGAAATTTGTCCGCCGGAGACATGTCCGTTGGATATGTCCGCTGGTTAGTACACCTAACCAGCGGACAGAAATCTCCGCGCATGCGTCGAATGGATTCGACGCATGTGTGGGAGTATTTTACTTCCTGGAGTGGTGACGTGGCGGCGTCAACGTCACCGCCACGTCACCGCGTCCTCAGCCCGAGGGGATTTTCGTCCGATGGTGTGTACAGCTGCAAATGGTCCGTCGGACATGTTTGAGCGGACATGTCTCATCGTGTGTACGCGGCCTCAGAGAGTTCTTTGCCATGAGGTGTCATGTTGAACTTGCAGTGACCAGCATGTGAGAGTGATAAAACCAAATTTAACACACCTACTCCCCGTTCACACCTGAGACCTTGTAACACTAATGAGTCACATGCCACCAGGGAGAGAAAATGGCTAAGTGGGTCCAATTTGGACATTTTCACTTAGGGGTGTACTCACTTTTGTTGCCAGCAGTTTACACATTATTGCCTGTGTGTTGAGTTATTTTGAGAGGACATCAAATTCACACTGTTATACAAACGGTACCCTCACTACTTTACATTGTAGCAAAGTGTCATTTCTCCAGTGTTATCACATGAAAAGATATAATAAAATATTTACAAAAATGTATAGGGGTGTACTCACTTTTGTGAGATACGTATAGCTATCGTTTCACACAGTATATGGATTTAAAATAGTTAATGTTGATTGAGAGAGTGAAGTTCTACTTTAAGGTAAGCCATAACTGTGTATTTTTCAATACAGCATACATATAACCATAATTTATTACGTTTCCATGTAAATAATTCACTTTTTTTCCATTCTTTCCTTCATGTGCCAACATCAAGTCTGTCATTTGTTCTTGTCGTCATACCAATTTTTTATTTTTCTTATTTTCACTTTTTGAGAACCAACATTCACCCCCTTCTCCCCAGGCCAACGTACGTTAATGGGTTACGGCACTGCCAAAGTTTTAATAAGACTGTCGCCTATTTATTTTCTGCAGTGTCATGTCATTTGAGCATGCACAGAATAATTTAATCCTCTTTGAAATAATAACAAAGGTGAATGCAATTCTACTAACACCAGCTAAAATTATTCTAACTCAGTGGCATCGGTTCAAAATGCTTCATATGCATAATATAGTCTGCTTGAAAATGTCGCTTGAAATTTCCATGTGGTTGAATACTTCAGAAAAAAAAAAGGGTTTTCTTGGAATGGCATAGAGAGAGAGCAAGGGACTGTGCGTATATTGACTTTTGATGAGTGGCTAATGCCAAGATTTTGCAAGGTTTAGAGACTGTCGGGAAGTCTGCAGAGTATGGCAGAATAAAAGTAAATCTATATTGAATAATACACAGGCTACTATTGCTGACCTCTCCCTCTGAACGGATCCAGCTGTAATGTTAAAGCGGAGTTTCACCCAAAAACAGAACTTCCGCTTTTCGGAACCCTCACCCCTCCAGTGTCACATTTGGCACCTTTCAGGGGGGCAGGGGGGTGCTGATAGGTATTTGCACCCACTTCAGAGCATAGACTCCCGCGGGGGTCATGCCGCTCCCCTCCCTGCTGTCTCCTGGGAAACACACAGGTCCCAGGAGAGAGTTGGGACCAGTGAGGGCGCGCCGCGCTACTTGCGCATTCGCAGTAGGGAACCGGGCATTGAAGCCACAACACTTCACTTCCTGATTCCCTCACAAGGATGGCAGTGGGGCAGCTGAGAGACGAGCGATTGCTCGGCCTCGGCTGCCGACATCACGGGCGTGTGCGCTGGACAGGTAAGTGTTAATTTTTTAAAAGTCAGCAGCAGTATTTGTAGCTGTTGGCTTTTAAGAAAAAATTTGGGTGGACCCCCACTTTAAGTGCTAAGACCTCAGGCAGCCAGGCTACTATCATTTCTAGAAGGAGGTCAGCAATGGCATCATATATAGCAAAAAAATTCAGTGTGATTTACCACTTGCCCTCCAAAAAGGTTTACCCCCCCCCCTCCTTAGTGACCAGACTATTTTTTGCGAAACAGCACTGCGACGATGTACCTAGTTAAAATGTATGTAATTTTTCTCCCCACAAATAGAGCTTTATTTTGGTGGTATTGGATACCTCTGCTGTTTTTATTATTTGCGCTATAAACAAAAAAAGACCGACAATTTGGGGGGAACAAAAAACAATATTCCTTATCTTCTGATATAATACATATCCAATATAACATTTAAAAAATCGTATTTCTTCGTCAATTTAGGCCAATATGTATTCTACTACATATTTTTAGTAAAAAAAATATCAAAATAAGCAAGTTGATAGGTTTGCACAAAAGTTATATGGTCTATGTGGGATAGTCTATGGAAGCCAAGTGTATAACGCAGAAGCACGCCCACAAGCTAACCCCCTCGGGAAAGAGCTTCCCAGAGGGGGTTAGCTTTAGTGGGGAGGAGCCTAGACAGCTTCCGTAGGACCCCAGAACAGCAGGATCGGGGCCAAAACTAACTACACAGTGGAGGCAAATATGACATGTTTGTTATTTTATTTTTTTGAAACAAACCTATACAACCACTTTCAGTCAATTATTTTACCAGGTCTTCCTGCCGCTCCTAACTCCCTAAACCTCCTAGCATTACCATTCTTATCATATTCCCTCATGAAAACATAACCTACAGAAGGAGCATTTACAAACTTTCATAGGAAATGCAGCAATCAAACTACAATACAAGAAAAAAAAATCCTTTTAGTCAAATAATACATTTTTTATCATTAAAAACTGTACTTCAATACTAGTATTTCCTCATAAGATATAAATGAGTAATACAAATTCACACCATCAAAGATTCAGAGGAGTGGAGTTTCATATCTTCTCTAGCAGGCGAATATTTGATTACTTCGGTCTGAAGGTACTGAGGTGAAAAGCGGTCCAAAGAACAGAGCACTTTGCTCCTCTGCAGCTCTTACTGGTTCCTCTTGTTGATCCCATGAAAGGTCTTACTACAATTTTTTTAGGCCAATGTCATACAGAGCCCATGCCTCTGGGTATGAGCTTCCTGGTTTGGGGTTTGGGGTTCACCTGTGAATTCTGTGAAGAACCGGTGGTAGACCTTCTTACTGTAAGGTACCTGTGATAGGTAGTGTCGGAAGTGGAGCTTGTGCGCTGAGGATTCAGGCAAAAACTTAGTCAGGCAGATCAGGTCGGCAACAGATCAGGCAAAGCGGTAAATGATCGAAATCCAGAGAGGTCAGGCAGGCAAAGGTCATACATGAGCTGGCAGTGAAGTACAAAATCAGCAGGCTAGAGTGTAGTCAGGAATTCAGGTAGAAGTTCATATACGGTATTCAGAGTCACAAAGCAGTCGCAACACCCTGGGAGCTAGTCCACACAAACGGGCATTGAAAGACAGGAAGTGCTGCTATTTATGGGCTGCTTTGATTGTAGATTGTCCACAGCTGGCAGCAGGTGGGGCTAGTGAGTCCAAGGTGAAGCATCAAACTGAAAGAACATTAGACATGTGCACACTGAAATATTTCATTTAGAAATTTCATTTTTTGTCCGAAAAATACATTTATTTAGTTACTCCCGAAATTCGTTTTTATTTATTTTGTTTTTCGTAAAAAAAATACATTCGTCCGAAAATCAAAATTAATTAAGGTCGAATCTGTCTGTCGAATGTTCTAAGAAGATTCAACGGAATCTTAAAAAAAGAAAAGAAGATTGATGGAATCTTAAAAAAAAAAAAGAAGATTCGACAGAATCTAAAAAAAAAAAAAAAAAGATTCGAAGGCGCAACGAAACTGTACGATGCCGCAACTGTACATTTCTGGGCGAATGTTCTGCCTACATAGCTTTCTCTCTATGTCGAATCTTTTCTCTCTATGTAAAATTATATTGGACTAATAGAGTTAAGGTTAGGCACATTCGACCGCAACAAAAACGAAAATAAAGCATTTGTTTATGTCGGATCTTTCGGTTTTTGTTTTCTGTGCTTTCGTTATTGTTTGTTAAAACGATAATGAAAATACCTGAAATTCGGACGAAAATGCATTCGGACGAAAACGAATGCACATGTCTAGAGAACATAGCCATAACTCCAGAGCTCCTCCGTGGCACAAGTAAGACTGCAGTTGTGGGACCAGGAACATCCTGGTTCGAATACACCCAGGTACATGACACTTACCAACTCAAGAGCTCAGGAGTACTACTGGTCTGTCTATACCTGAGAACAGCCAGTCCAACTAAGTTTATATTCAGAGAAAACCAGCCCCAAACACTGCAAATTCTGGTATATAATAGTATAAGTCAGAACAGCAGATCAATAGACTGCAAAAAACGATTTATAGCTAAAACTTGCAATATCCTGCCCTACAATATTAACCACTTAAGACCCGGACACATACGCTGCTAACTGACCCAAGGTGTTTTTACAATTCGGCGCTGCGTCGTTTTAACAGACAATTGCGCGGTCGTGCGACGTGGCTCCCAAACAAAATTTGCGTCCTTTTCTTCCCACAAATAGAGCTTTCTTTCGGTGGTATTTGATCACCTCTGCGATTTTTATTTTTTGCGCTATAAACTAAAATAGAGCGACAATTTTGAAAAAAATCACTATTTTTTTACTTTTTGTTATAAAAAAAATCAAATAAACTAAATTTTAGTAAAACATTTAGGCCAAAATTAATTCAGCCACATGTCTTTAGTAAAAAAAAAAATCGCAATAAAAAAAATAGCTACCTAGCGGGAACAGCGACACTAATACAGCGATCATAAAAATGATCGCTTAGTGATGCTGGCAATAGGGAGTGAAAGGGTTAACTAGGGCAGTGATCAGGGGGTTAAAACTTTATTAGGGGGGAGGGGGGGCTATCCTGGACCTAACACTAACTGATTTTACACTGCCTGTCACACTGACACTAAATTCAGTGATTAGATCACTGCATTCAGTGACACTATGACAGGGGGGTGGGGGGGGGGGGCGATCACAAGGGGTTAATGTGCCTATGTGAGTGTGTGTCAGTGTTGTGTTGGTGCACACTTACTGTGGATGTCTTCTCTCATCAGCAGCGGTGGGAAACACCGCTGCGATGAGAGGTGACATCATTTCCTCCTTCCTGTGTAAACACAGGAGGAGGAACTGACACGAAGGGGGAGCGCTCCCATTGGCTGGGAGCGATCGCGGGGGGGGCGGAAAACACGGACATCCGCCCGCTCGTCGGCGATCGCTCCCAGAGCCAGGGGGACCCCCGCACGCCGCGGAGGGGGTCCCGATGGGGCCCCCGAACCGCACGAAGGCGGGGTCGTAAATTTATGCCCTTGTGCCTGTACGAGCCATTCTGTGGCCGTATATGTGCGTGCGGGGGTCCTTAAGTGGTTAAGAGTGTCAGACAGGTGGCGTAACACTTTAAAGTAACACAATTAAAATCTAAATTGACTACATTATTAGCATAAATTAAAAAAAAGAAAAGCACTCACAACATTATTCTGAAACATTTGTTATTTCCTAGGGAAAATCTGTTTACGCGTTTTGTAAAAAAAGTGTGACAGCTCCCGTCGAGCCTCCATTTGCTGTGGGCTCGCAATTTTTATCACTTAAGTGCTGAGGTTTGAGAAATTATGACCAGAGCAGTAAGTTAAAAATGAATAACACAGAATCTAGCAAAGAAACATAAGTTAATAGCTGTTTAATGAGAGTGTCATCATTTTTCCAACTAAAATAATTTTAGATTTCAAAGTAAAGCAAATTTACTAGCGGCAGCCACTCGCAAGCAGATGTTTCCCTGACATGGCGATGCAAGCTGTGTCGAGTGTGACCTTGTAAGATGAAGCAGTTTTTCGAAATGAATCTAAACCTTCCAATCTGTGGAAATTATGTTCCAGCTAAGGATCTGTAGAAGGCATACCTACCCACAGCAGCTTTTCCGCAGACTAAACTATTAATTACAATAATATCAGCATTTTTTTACAATGCTGACAGGTAACACAACACACTCATCGCCCATGTGATGTACACAGATTGTGATGGCAATAAGTGGCAAGTATGAATTATGCATTGTGGGGCCATGATATGTTTCTGCGTATACAAATTATAAAGGTATTTTTAGATTCTCAGTTGACATTGTTGAATACAAAGTTATTAATACCCAAGCTGCTTTCAATTCTGTGCAATTGATAAACTGTCAGACTAGATATTTCATATCACTAGTAGAAAACCTCAAATAGTAGCCAGGTATCCTTTACCAGGAACCACTGAATTTGACTGAATCGGGTCAAGGTTCCTTTAGTATTTTCATATTCTGTTCTACTTTTATCTTAACCTGGGGGTCGGGACCCCCTTGGGGGTCGAATGAGGATTTGCCGGGGTCACCGAATCCTGGTCTGTTCCTGAAGCCTGCATCACTCTCCTAGACTTTTTGCTATCCCTGGAGCCTGTGGCCACCCAGCTGGGCTGTTCCTGGAACCCACAGCAGCCCCCTCAGCCCCATTCAGTTCACGGCATGGCTAGGGGGCAAAGACTAGAGGTCAGCTGACTGGTGAGGAATGTGAAGTGGGAGGGGTTGGAGGAGATCCTATCTTCTGATTTGGGCATAGGTGTCACTGCTACGAGACACCACGAAGTCGGAAACACAGTGAAGCCGGAGGCACAGTGAGTGACACTACCTGGGATTATAGTTGCCAATAAAAGGACTCGGGGAGCACTAAATATCTGTGAGTTAGGGGGTGCAAATTACTTGTCTTGCCTTGGGTGCTAACAACCCACGCTATGAAAATAATTTTACTGTTAGGGGTCCCCACAACTTGGGAAATTTTATCAAGGGGTCACGACACTAGAAGGTTGAGAACCACTGGCCTAAACTATGGTTGTTCATTAGCATTGGCATTCTGCCTACAACTTTTCTAAAAACACCCTACCCAGATCTCAGCTGGCCCATGCATGATGCTTCTCTGCCTGTAGATTTTGTACTTTCCTCTGGTTGGCAGTTCATCCAGCATCACCAGTGGGACAAACTCAGAGACTCGGACCTTGGAGTGTCATGAAATGTAGAAAACATCTCCTTGTGGGGTACTCAATAAATAAATGAGCAGTCGTTGGGTTCCCTGGAATACACTATATTACCAAAAGTATTGGGACATCTGTCTTTACACGCACATGAACTTTAATGGCATCCCAGTCTTATTCATTATGGTTTAATATTGAGTTGGCCCACCCTATAACAGCTTTAACTCTTCTGGGAAGGCTGTCCACAAGGTGTAGGGGTGTGTCTATGGCAATGTTTGACCATTCTTCCAGAATGATATATACACCCCTTGCTGTGGAGATTTTGGGCAGAAGCAAAGCATATGAATACCTTCTTTTTCAGGAATGGTGTACTACACCACACTAAATTTAATATGAATTGATATACACTCTATTACCAAAAGTAAGGGACATCTGTTTTTAGACACACATGAACTTTAATGGCATCCCAGTCTTAGTCTGTAGGGTTCAATATTGAATTGGCCCACCCTTTGCAGCTATAACAGCTTCAACTCTTCTGAGAAGGCTGTCCACAAGGTGTGGGAGTGTGTCTATGGGAATGACCATTCTTCCAGAAGTGCATGTGTGAGGTCAGGCACTGATGTTGGACTAGAAGACCTGGTTCACAGTTTCCGCTCTAATTCATACCAAAGGTGTTCTGTAGGGTTGAGGAATATGCAGGCCAGTCAAGTTCCTCCACCCAAACTTGCTTATAGATGTCTTAATGGACCTTGCTTTGTGCACTGATCCAAATTATTTGGTGCAGGGGGGATTATGATGCAGGGTTGTTTTTAAGGCGTCTTAGGCGTTTTAAGGCGTCAGCACACCAATACATTTTGGACAACTTCATGCTCACAACTTGTGGAAACAGTTTGGGGATTTCCCCTTTCTGTTCCAACATGACTGTGCACCAGTGCACAAATAAAGGTCAATAAAGACATGGATGAGCGAGTTTGGAGGAACTTGACTGGCCTGCACAGAGTCCTGACCTGTTTTCCTGTTTGGGAGTTCTGCTGCGAACCGAACAGGAGGGTGTTTTGCCCATCCTTATGTACTAATGGGGAAGAGCCAGCCATTACCAGCAGCCCCTGCAAGGGTAGCAGTAAGGTAGTCTTTGTTCGATGACTGCTCTTTTCTCATATGTAAGAACCCCAGAAACAAATCTTCTGTAGTCCTCTCATTTATCCCTTGCAGAACAGTGTGGTTGTGTGCATCTTTCTAGAATCTTCGCTGATGTTTCATTGTTGGTAAGTAACGTTTAGGTTATTTATATAGTAGACTGGGATGCCTCGAGATTTTGCATACTTTGAAAGGTGCCGTGACTAAAAAAAGGTTGAAATGTTCTGCATTAGGATATCATGTGGGCAAGATAGAAGATGCAGGGGGGTAGATTTACTAAAACTGGAGAGTGCAAAATCTGGTGTAGCTCTGCATATAAACCAATCAGCTTCCAGTTTTTTTTTTTTGCCAAACCTTTACTGAACAAGTTGAAGTAAGAAGCTGATTGGCTACCGTGCACAGATGCAGTTTGCACTCTCCGGTTTTAGTAGTAATATGTGTACAGCTTGTATGACAGTGTAAATTTGCTGTCCCCTCAAAATAACTCAACACATAGCCATTATTGTCTAGACCATTGGCAACCAAAGTAAGTACACCCCTAAGTGAAAATGCAGAAATTGGGTCCAATTAGCCATTTTCCCTTCCTGGTGTCATGTGTCTCGTTACAAGGTCTCAGGTTTGAATGAGGAGCAGGTGTGTTAAATTTGGTGTTATCGCTCTGAGGCCGCATACACACGATCAAATCTATCTGCTGGAAACGGTCCGACGGACCGTTTCAGCAGACAAATTCAAACGTGTGTACCGGCGGACAGACAGGTTTTTCCAGCAGACAGATTTTAAAGCATGCTTTAAAATCTGTCTGCTGGGAACCAGTCCGTCCGATATGTCTGCTGGTTAGTACACTAACATATCGCGCATGCGTCAAATGGATTCGACGCATGCGCGGAAGTGTTTTACTTCCTGGTGCGGTGACGTGGCGGCGTCAACGTCACCGCCACATCACCGCGCTGTCTGCCAGCGGGGATTTTGGTTTGATCGTGTGTACAGCGATCAAACCAAAATAGCCCAGCAGACAAATCTGAACAAATCGGTCTGTCAGACCGATTTGAACGGATTTATTTGGTCATGTGTACACGGCCTCACTCTCTCATACATTCCACCTCATGGCAAAGAACTCTGAGGATCTGATAAAAAGATATTGTTAGATATTGTATCATTTTTCGGAAATTCTGTAAATTCGCAAATTTTAAAAACTAATTTCTGAAATTCAAAAATTCTGAAACGTGGGAAATTTGGGAAATTCGGAATTTTAAAAATTCGGAAATTAAAAATTTCGGAAATCTGAAAATCCAAAAATTCAGAAATTTTTAAATTAGGAAATTAAAAATGTGTTTAAAAAGCTAATTCGGAACTAAACAAATTGCACATGTCTAGTCTCTTCTATAGAGCAGGGGATGTCTATTGACACCCGCCACTATCCAATCCAATCCTGTCTGCAAAAAACTAGACATGTGTGGTTTGTTTCGTTCCGAATAAATATTCAGATACATTTTTCTTATTCTAGGATTCGTATATATCCGAATACCCGAAATACAGTGTAAAATTATTTTTTTCAATTTGGATTGAAATTCAAATCGATTTTTACATTGAATCCCATTCATTTTCGAACTGTAAACATATTTCTGATATCAAGGACTGTGTGTCTTATTATTTTATTATTATCATTATGAAATAATGCTGTTTTTGTTAAGCCAAAGGTGATTCAAAGAGTTATTGTAATCATTTGATGAAGATTTTTCTTTTTGTTTGTTCACATTCAAAAAAAATAACGTTTTCGATTTGGCCGATTCAAAATTTATCGATTTGAATGTTTTGAATAAAAAATCAATAAAATTAATTAAGAAATTATAAGAAAATTATAAGAAAAATTAAAAAAGACATAAAACAAATTACGAATACGAATTACGAATAAGAATTGTGAATACAAATTGAACGAATCAACCAAATTTAACAAAACAAAATAACTAGATTAATGAATCTAAACTTACCAGAACACATTTTTTCAACATGCACATGTCTACCAAAAACAGAGGAACAGGGGACCTATTTCCTACCAATCTGTAATAGAAACAGACAGGTGGTCTGTTTTTATCCGATTGCCCCATAGACGAGAGCGAGCTGTATCTGTGCCTGCTCTGCGTAGCAGAGTGGGCATGGAGCAGTTATCCACCTGCTCAGTGGGGATCGGTGGAGAGATTCCCTGCTGAGCAAGCAGATCACGCTTCATTGAGGAGCCCAAGTGAAAGGGACCATAGAGAGGTTTTTTGCCATTTGTGTCCCATTGCGGAGATTACTTTTCATTCCCTAACTTTTTTCCTATCTTTTGTATCACGACAAATACTGCAGCTGCTGACTTTTAACATAAGGACACTTACGACCAGGGCGCCCGCAATGTCGACACCCAAAGCTGATCTGTCCCTCAGGCTTTCGGGGGCTGCTGCCGCCATCTTTGGTAAGGAAGACAGGAAGTGAAGCCTTGTGGCTTCACTTCCTGGTTCCCTACTGTGCATGCATGATCCCACTGGTCCCTGCTGTCTTCTGGGACATGTGTGTCTCCCAGAAGACAGCGGGGGGATGGACGAGGTGCCGGCTGTGGCGTGGATAGCCGCGGGTGGCTTGGCTATCTATGCCCAGAAGTGTGAGAAAATACCTGTATTAGACATGTACCTGCTCCCCCCTGAAATGTGCCAAATCTGACACCGGAGGAGGGAGGATTATGAAAAGTGGAAGTTCCATTTTTGGGTGGAGCTCCACTTTAAATTTTGAAAGCCAAATTGTTAGGTTTGAACTATAACTAAACGCAAAACAATTTTTTTCGTTTTGGATAGAGTGGAAGAGATTAGAACACATATGAGGTTTGGTATTGATGTCTGTACCCTCGTTAGGGAGATTCACCCTCTCTATTTTTTTACTGTTGTAGTGGGAAGCTGTTTCTTTGCTGGCCCTGCTTTAAATTTAGAGGTTAGTCAGAGGATTAGTTACCTCTGACCTATTTGTTTTCAAATTTGGACTCTCTGTTCCAGCCGTGGCTGTACTGCAGGTGACCACTATTATTGTCTGGGGTGTCATTTCCACCCCAGGCGAAGGGTGGCAGCAGTCAGATCCAGGTGTGTTGGGAATACTTGCTCAGCGGCCAATCAGTGGGGGTTGATTGCCTCGCTGTGCATGCTGGGGACAAGTATTTAAGGGACAGACGTCACAGGTTCTGGGTCATCGTTGTCCGCCCTGGGCAGTCGTCCCACCACCCCTGTGTGTGGCCCACCTGGCCTGGGACTCGTGTTCAGAGTTTCCTAACTCTGGGACCACGTTGGTCTGGAGTCCATCTCTGCTGAGCAGGCCCAGTAGTCAGACTGGGTCTGCATTGCTTAAGTGGTCCTGTGCTATCCGTCCAAGAGGGAGGAAGCCGTTGAATGAAGTACCTGTCTGAAGAGCACCCAGCAAGAGGCTGGTACAGTAGACTCGGGGGAAGGCCTGAACTTCATTGAAGGACCTATCACTACTGAAAGGCTGAGCAGTGATTGCCTGTCAGTTGCCTGATTTTACAAGTTGCTACTTTGACAAGAGATTTGTGTTCTTTATCCTAAAGTGAGAGGATTCTGGACCGATTGTGTCTCCACCATTTTGGGAAGGTCAGTGGCAGAGACTGTACCAAGGTTCTGTGTAACGCCCTGGCTGCTAGGACTAGTGACAGAAGCCTATCCAGGGGCACAATATCCACTCTGGCTAGAGTGGCAACGAGAGTTTATGTCTGGAAGCAGGAGTGCTTCCTATCAAGTTCTACACCTGAACCCACTACCTATACCCTATTTCACCTCTTCAACCTAATGTTCGTTCTTTTACCACGTTCGGTAAATAAAGAAAAAGAAAAAGGAACGCAATGTGTGGACATTGACTTTGTTTCAGCTCTCATCCAGTACCCTAGACGGCAGAGAAATAGAGGTAACATGCCACCCAAAACAAATCAGCAGCACCTTCGGGGTAGTGCTACCCTGTTATCACTAAAAGTGAAAGAAAATCCCAAATGTTGGTTTGTCCCCCGAACAGTAAGGCCACGTACACAGGACCAAATAAATCCGATCAAATCGGTCTGACAGACCGTTTTGATCGGATTTGTCTGCTGGGGTATATTGGTTTGATCGCTGTACACACGATCAAACCAAAATCCCCCCCGGCAGACAGCGCGGTGACATGGCGGTGACTTTGACGCCGCCACGTCACCGTCACCAGGAAGTAAAACACTTTTGTGCATGCATCGAATCCATTCTTTAAAATCTGTCTGCTGGAAAAATCTGTCTGTCCGCCCGTACACACGATCGAATTTGTTTGCTGAAACGTTCCGTCGAACTGTTTTCAGCAGATAGATTCGATTGTGTGTACGCGGCCTTATAGAGATGAAGTCTCTCAATGGGGACATTCCCTCTCACTTCCTTGTTTGACTACGGGACAGGAATTTATTTACATTATTATTATTCACAATTTATTTAATACCAACAGTTTACACAGAGCTTTACAATGCAGAGGGAGGACAACACCATTACAGTACAATTTAATACAGAAAAAACAGGAGGGCCTTGCTCGTAGAGCTTACATTCTTTAAGCTCTAGGGAACCAGGAAGTGAAGCCACAAGGCTTCACTTCCTGTCTTCCTTATCAAAGATGGCGGCGGCAGCAACCGAAAGCCGAGGGACAGATCAGCTTTGGGTGTCGACATTGCGGGCGCCCTGGACAGATAAGTGTCCTTATGTTAAAAGTCAGCAGCTGCAGTATTTGTAGCTGCTGACTTTAAAAAAAAAATCATGAGAACGCCATTTTAAGCTGGCACTAATCCATGCCTACATGGGAAATGATTAAAAAAACACTAGCCTAGTTCCTTCTGAGAGTTGAACCTGTGACTAGAGTGCTGCAAAGCTACCATGCTACTAAGCACTAAGCCACCACACAGAAAAAGAAAAGGAATGACACCATTACATGCCCATACAGGCACAGGGTTAATCTGTTCTAATGTAGTACGTGGAAAATATCTGTCAGATACATCTAAAACCCGAAAATTGTAATCAGCTAAGAAATATTTATTTGTAAATGTAAACAGCATCAATTATTTAAAGCCACAGTACAAGTCCTAGTAGACAGCTTGTCTGAGATGAGATACAGTATACAGATCCTGCCTCTAAAAGCCATATATTTCCTTGCTGGAAATGTTGAAAATGGCTATTATTGATTTCCTTACGAGGAACCACTACCTTAATAACGATGTTTTCCTTTACGAGACAGCATTCCTAGCCTGGGTTGTTTGTACATATGCCACCCGTCTTCTAACTGTTCCAAAAAGTCTGGAATGGAGATGTGTCAAACCGGCCCATTAGTCATTTTAGCTTCCATCTTCTTATTGAGTATTTATCCCTTATGCTCTTATTTAGCAATACTTGTCTCTCTTATAATATCTATTACTTTTTTCTTTGTCACATACTGTCAGCATTTAAAGAACAAGTTAGTCAGCTGATAGATGCCAGAGCCTTGATGAAGTCTAGGATTTAAAGTGTAAGTAAATTTTGTGTAAGTAAATGAACTTTGGACGTCTTTAGTTTGTTATCTTCTTCCATTTGCTCTATTTGTACAGTACTTGTGTTCAACCAGCTAGCCCATGCATGCATGGAAATGTGTCTGGTCCTTGCTGAATTAGGCAAATTCTGATCCACATATGGCCTGCTTACGGAATTTGAAGAAGACGTGGTTCTGAAAGTGTCAAGTCCTTCAAATATTTGTGTCAAAGTTGGTGCCTTGTAGAGCAGTAGATTACAGGTGACATGTGCCAATTGTAAAGGTATTTTATATACTTGTTGGAAACAGGTTATAATTAAAATGCATGAAAAGCCAATCACTAAAATCTCTTATAAGCTTTGTAATGTGATTTCAACTGTAGTTTTCAACATGTTGTAAATCTGCAGTTTTTATAAAATTATACCTGGACATCTTACCATAAAGACCCTTGTTTAAAGGGGTTGTATGGCTTTGGGTTTTTAATAAAAGAAAAAAAAATAACAAACATTTTATACTTACCGCCACTATGGAGTTCGTTTTGCAGAGTGGTCCCCAAACTTGGTCTTCTGGGGTCCCTCGGCTCCTCCCTATAAGCGCTAACCCCCTTAATGGGAAGCTCTCTCCCAAGAGGGTTAGCTTGCGGGCGCGCTCCCGTGATACAGCCGGTGGCTATAGCTGCCGACTGTGTCACTCGGCCCCGCCCCCGGCACGCCGCGCCATTGGATGTGATTGACAGCAGTGCGAGGCAATGGCTGCGCTGCTATCAATCTCCAATGATGAGCCGCCTCAAGCAGGGGGAAACCATCGCGGGAATGAGCCCAGGAGTTTTGTGGCTTAGGTAAGTAAAATGGGGGGGCTGGGGGGGCCGGAGAGTGCAAGGTGTTTTTTCACCTTAATGCATAGGATGCATTAAGGTGAAAAATCACAAAGCTTTATAACCCCTTTAAGCACTTTTCTTTTGTGTATCTGCATTGTCACCCTGTCGCACAGGTTTCTAATGGAGACTGCAGGGGGCTGTTTCAGTCTACATCAGTGTTGACAACTAGGGATGAGCTTCGTCTCGAACATCGTATGTTCGATCGTTCGTCGAAATACAAACAAAACTGGTCGTTTGCGCCAAATTCGAGTGACGCGCCATGGCCCATAATTCACTGCGGCATTGCGCACTGATAATTGGCCAAGCGTGCACTATGAACCGTATGCTTGACCAATCACAGCGCCGTCAGTACAGAAAGCCGTAATTGGCCAAAGCCAGGGTGGCTTTGGCCAATTATGGCTCAGGGCTTTAGTAAACGCCCCACACTATAAAAGGCCACCTGCAGGGTGGCCTCGTGTAGTGTGTTGTGGCACTGGTTAGATATCAGTCACAGAGAGAGAGAGAAAGTGTCTTTTTTTCTAGCTAGCAGGCTAATCAGTTAAATTTACAGTGTGTAGAAGATATATATACATCCCAGGTGTTGTACATATATTTATACATTGTATAGTTTAGCTAGATCAGTTCTTCCTAATTTACTGGCAGGTAGTTGATTGTGCTAGCTGCAGTATTCTCACGTGGTGTATTGCCTGTTTCCTCTGCAGTGTGCACCATAAAGCTACACAGGCATACTATAGACACCCAGCAGGTACAATATTTAAATGAATTTTTCATTTTTTTTTTTTTTTAAGCATCATGATGCTTAAATAAAATAAAAAAAAAACAATGAAAAATTCCATTAAATATTGTACCTGCTGGGTGTCTATAATATGCCTGTAAAACCGTCTTTGAGAACCTGGGTCTTGCCCCAGGGAACATGTATCAATCGATTTTTAAAAATGGTCGTTTTTTCTGGAGCAGTGATTTTAATGATGTTGCATCATTAAAATCGCTGCTCCAGAAAAAAACAACTGTTCCATTGAAACATGATCCCTGGGACAAGACCCGGGTTTTGAAAGACGTTTTCCGGCAATAACTTGCATATGGGGCTTTAAAATTAGTACTTTTGAATTTAAAAGTTCGAGTCCCATTGACGTCAATGGGGTTCTAAATGTTTGTGCAAACATTCGGTCCGTTCGAAGGTTCTGGTGCAAACCGAACGCGGGGGTGTTTGGCTCATCCCTACTCTATGTGTTTCTATAATGAATAAACAATAAGTCACTTTAGAACTGGTAACTGCATATATAATGTTAAATATGAATAAAAGGAAATATCACAAGAAAATAAAATCCCTGAGAACGCTAACAATCATATGAGAAAATGAGACTCTTATTCTGAAGTAACTCAATCCTAGTTAAAGGGTATTGTGTGACAGTCTACATATGTTCTTTATTAATTGCTGGAAATTACACGTATGTTTTTACTTTTAAAGTTATTTGAAGATCAACACTTTGATGTATGAGATTCTAAAGCAAAAAGGCAGGTTTAAAAGATATTAAGAGATCAGAAGGTTGGTGTTGAACGTGCAGGTTCATTAGTCACCAAAACAAAAAGAAAAATCACTACCAGAACAAGCAGAATTTCATGGCTACAAATTGACAAAGCCATTGCACAGAGTGGGTAAGTATAGAACAGACTATTGTTTTATTTAAACCATTGTAAAACTATTGCACAGATTGAGCAGATAAGTGTAAACCCATATATATATATATATATATATATATATATATATATATATATATATATATGGGTTTACACGTATCTGCTCAATATGTGCAATAGTTTTACAATAGTGCAATATATATTATTTTAATACAAAAAATAGACTTTACAACCACGTTAAACACTTTTTTGAAAATTGAAGTGAAGTGAAAATAAATAAATAGTTAAAGCGGTATTAAATTCAAAAGCAAACATTTATTATATTGCAGCTACCAATTCCTTGATATGGTGGCTGCATTTGTTTATTTAGGCTTTCTTTCTTTTATTTTCACCTAGTGATCTGATCAGTAAGCCTGTTGTTTTTCAAAAGAACAAACTGTCTTTCAGATATTGCAATTAGAAAGTTAAGCAGTGGCGGCCCGTCTATTAGAGACGCATGGGCGCCGCCGCCCTATCCATACGCCTGGCCCCCTGACCTACATACAGGGCGCCAGACCATGTATTCCAAAGGGAGAGTTGAAGCATGTGATTAGAGACAGAGGCTTTACTAGGCTTCAAAAAAGGGTGGGATCGGGGCGCAGAGCACTGTGCCCCTAAATATTTGCTATTCCAACACTGATTCTCCTCTCGGCCAATCAGGAAGCTAGTACTGAAACCTGTTTCCTGATTGGCCAAAATGAGAAGTGATCCTAGAGGGAGGAGACGCAGGCCGGACACTGGCCAGCTCCATGTTTCACGCTTTGGACTCCGACTCAGACTCTTTACTGTCCGCGGCTGCCTCAGAGGGGTGAGGATTAATCAGGAGCCCTGGCATCTCCAAGAAGGACTCGGACGATGAGCTCATGGATGAGAGGTTCCCCGCCTGTATCTGGGAGGCAGTGTCCCAGGCGCTAAAGGGCTACGACTGGTCCCTGGTGCACATGCTGGTCCGGGGCTCCAGGTCCCTCAAAGCCAAGCCAAGAGATGAGGGGAACCCTGACCCACCAGCCACCACTGAAGTCTATACGGACAAGCCCAACCCACCAGCCATAATTTCTTCTAGCACGTCTGGTCCAGACAGGGGAGGTCGGAGCTCCCTCACTAACACATCATATAGCCATTTTACAGGTCCAGGAGTTCTGAATTCACCAGCTGGTAAATCTCCAAAAACATACCTCTTAGGCCGCGTACACACGATCAAATTTTTCCGCTGAAACTGGTCCGACTGGTCGTGTGTATGGGCTAGCAGACATGTCTGACCGGCAGACAAATTTTAAAGCATGCTTTAAAATTTGTCCGCCGGAGACATGTCCGTCAGATATGTCCGCTGGTTAGTACACTAACCAGCGAACATATCTGCCCGCACATGCGTCGAATGGATTCGGCGCATGTGTGGAAGTTTTTTACTTCCTGGTGCGGTGACGTGGCGGCATCAACGTCACCGCCACGTCACCGCGCTGTCTGCCGGCAGGGATTTTGATCCGATGGTGTGTACACGCCATCGGACCAAAATCCAATGAGACATGTCCGCTCTAAACGGTCCATCGGACAAGTTTGAGTGGACATGTCTCATCGTGTGTACGCGGCCTTAAAGGTACCTATAGGTGTCATTCTAATTGGTAATCATGACCAATCAGAACTCACATAGCCCGTCTTGTCCGTGGTGGAGAAAAGGAGAGAAAAGCGCTGGGATTTCCCATCCCCGGACCGGTAAAGCGACTATACGACATGTCAGTATGGGAGATTGCCTACTTCAGGTACAGTGGGACTGGGTGCGATGGGGTGGGGGTCAAGTGTAAGTTCACCTTACAGGTTTAAGAATGAACACAGAAAAACAAAGGTTGGCCACGGTTGAAGGAAAGAAAATCCCCTGATTCCCCATCAACACTGACTGGGGAATCCCTCCCACTGGACTATTGTATTCTGACAGCAGAAGGTTTCCCTAATGTCATTACATACAATGTCATACAATGACAATACATGTCATACAATGATCACTGCTGTCGGCTATAGCCGGCAACATTGGTCACACACAAAAAAAAAGACTGGCTGGTTGTTGCATTGGTCAATTTCAGTACAACCAGCCTTCCCATAAATGCTGAACTGGCCGAATTTCCATCTGTCTATGACGAACTTAAAACTGCTCTGTGAATGCTAGTGTCATGATCACTTAGTGCCCCTGTTTCTTTACAGCACCCAGGTGGTGGCTGTTGCTTTTCCTCCCTGTCTGTGTTCACCTGTTAGGTGATTGATCTGCTCAGTCACCTGATATAATCAAACCGAATACTTGTCTTAGAATCCCTTACTTGTGATAGAGACAGACTTACCTGAATTGTTCTACCTCAAGCCTCGTGTTAGTCTGCCTTGCTTGTTGTTGGATCCCCTGTGTTCCTGGATTGGCCTGAACTCAGTCTGCCCTTTTACCTGGAACAGATACTGGATTATCCCTTGAACTCAGCCTGCCTTTACCTGAATGGTTTTTGAACCATGCTGTCTGCTAACTGCAAGTAATCTGTTGTTTGCTCTGTTCACGTCTGCCCGGGTGTTCTGACCAGACACTATAGCATTGTGTTTAAGTCCTGGGGGCAACCAAGTGCTGGTAGGCCGGCTGGCCTTAAAGTGGAGCTCCACCCTAAAGTTGAACTTCCGATTATTGGAACCCTCCCCTCTCCCGACTCATTTCAGGGGGGAGGGGGGTGCAGATACCTGTCTAAAGACAGGTATTTGCACCCACTTCCGTCCACACAGTCTGCGGGCACATCGCGACTCATGCATGCGTCGTAGGGAACCGGGCAGTTAAGCTTCACTCCCTGGTTCCCTCACCGAGGATGGCGGTGGGAGCAGCAGAGTGACGAGCGATCGCTCGTCCTCTGCTGCGGACGGCTCTGGACTCCAGGACAGGTAAGTGTGCTGATATTAAAAGTCAGCAGCTGCAGTATTTGTAGCTGCTGGCTTTTAATATTTTTTTTCCGGCTGACATCCGCTTTAAGGGAAAGGGGGCTGCTATAGGTGAAGCGCACATTAGCCAGCTATAGTGTCTGACCCCCTGCGTTGGGGTAGATGAGACATTCGTGACAGCTATTGACAGATTGTATAATAAATGCAATTTTTGGTTTTCCCCCGAAGCTCTACAATTTATTTTTCAAGGATTATAACCTCTGCTAACACATCCTTTCATTTGGTGCTAAGTTTTAATTGCTCAGACTCGTGTTTTTTTTTTTTTTTTCAAAATTGTGACAGTCTTGGTATAAAAGTCTCAGAGATAAGAATAGGAAAAGCATGCAGCAACTTGCACCTCTTTGATAAATGATGGTGCAAATTGGCCGTTCCTTCCCAACACCAAGCCTCCTAGTTTAACTGATATAATGTCAGCATCCTTAGCTGCCATGACTGATAACTGCGGAGGGGCACAGGAAGGATCTCTGGAAAATATTAGCATTAAATTCTACTTGCAGAAACCATTAGGGTCACTGGGCTGTGACATTATAGCTGATATGCTTAAAATAATCAGGGTTCACTGGGGCATGCAGTATAATTTGACTTTAAAAAATATACTTTTCACTACCATGCTTCCATTACATTATTTTGCTTCTTAGAAAATTTAAAATAATCGACTTAAATAAATGGCAGTTATGAATTATGACAGTTCAAGTAATGATAATAATGCAAAGAATTATACTAATTCCAATAATAATAGACACCTTTGCCACTTCCCCAACATTATATTTAGATTAAAGCCTATCTCCAGGGAAAGTAAAAATCCCCCCTTTGGAGTGGGGCTGTCCTCTTACTGCAAGGATTTGCTTGTTTAACAACTTAACCCCCGGAAGGATTTGCCCCCTTAATGACTATGCCATTTTTTTTGCAATACAGCACTGTGTCACTTTAATTGACAATTGAGTGGTCGTGCAACGCTATACCTGAACAAAATTGACATCCCTATTTGGTCACCTCTGCGGGAGCGAAATATTTTTTTTACTTTTTGCTATAATAACGTAGTACAGACCAACCCTCAAGACAAACCACCCCCCTCCATTAGTACAGACCCCCCAGAAAAAAACACCCCCCTTCCATTATTACAGACACCCCCAGCAGTGCCGATCCTGACCTCCCTGGGGCCCTAAGCAAAATTACATGTCACATTAAAGATTAAAGTTAAGAAGCGGGGGGAGGGGGTGTGCTGCTGTCAGAAATGATATCTTACATTAAAGTGGGAAGTGGGGGGGTGCTGACTTCTTACATCTTCTCCCATGCAGCCAGCGAGTTGAGAAGCAGGGTGAGGGGCCGAAAATGACTTCTCACCAGGTGGGGCCTCTAGTAATTTGGGGGGCCCTCCGCAACTTTTCAGAGCCCTAAGCGGCTTGCATAGTGAGCCTATAGGGCGGATCGATCCTGCCCCCCTGAACAAACCACCCCTCTCCATTAGTACAGACCCCCCCCAGAACAAACTGTGCTGTATTATAGCAAAAGCCACACATGCTCTCCTTCCACAGGCATCTCAAAGAAAAACTACACACCTCATACACAGTGATGTATGGGGTCCAATGAAAATTTTACAAATAAAGGCAACAATTGCTCGAAGTGTGGCTGTCCAGAAAGATATTTATTTTCCTGCCTTGCTATATGCACTGCCTGCACCTGTGGTTTCTGTGAAGTGGATCATCATCAAGACAATACCTGCCTGAAGTGGCTTCTCCCCCCTTTCCCTACTGGGGAGAAGCAGTCATGAGGGCAACCTACCTACAGAACAAACTTACCCTCAAGAGCCATTAAAAATACTCCATTCGAAATGTGGCATGGATCAAAGCCTAGCATAGGGCGCATTAGAGTGTTTGGATGTAAAGCCTATGCCTATATTCCAAGTGAATAGCAATCCAAGCTGGAGAACAGAGCCATAAAGGGCATTCTAGTAGGCTACAGTGAGCAAACTAAGGGTTACACAATTCTACACCCAAGGACTGACAAAGTGACAATAAGCAATAGTCTTTATTTTCATGAGAGCCCATATCCAGAAACACAGTTCCCTGAAATCTGTGAAGTGAATATGCCCAGCAATCCAGAAGAAATGGTCAACCAAAAAGAACCTGTGCAAGAGTCAGAACAAGTAGTGGAACTCACAATGCTTAATTCAAGTCAAGTCAGAAGATCCACTTGGACTACAAAGGGGATACCACCCCGCGAGCTGTCATACACTGTCACAACACACATTATACTTGAACCAACATCTTGGGAAGACATAGAAAAACTGTCAAAATGTAAAGTCAATAAATGGAGAAAAGCAGCAGAAGATTAATTAAAGTCACTTCAAGAAAATAAAACTTGGACACGCAAAACTATAGGAAGTAAGTGGACTTTCAAAAGTAAAGTCAGATGCAGGCAGGGCCGGATTAACAGAGGGGCTGATGGAGCTGCAGCTCCAGGCCCCTTTCTCAAGATAGGCCCATTTGCCCCAAAAAAAAAAAAAAAAAAATGTTTTTTTTTTTTTTTTTTTTTTTTTTTAGATCGACTTCGGGGGTTGTAGCTCGATGACTAGAGGTCACATAAACCCCACATTTAGGGGGTAGTCAGTTGAAGACCTACCCCACAACCGGTCAAAATATGGGACGGCTATCATTTATGGTTCCGGAGATACGGGCCTGCTTGCACAGCCTGTCAGAAGCTACATACAGAGCGGCCATTATAAATACAAGCTGACACACTGCAGCACACTGAGAAAAAAAAAATCATCATTTGTTTTTTGCTAGAAAATTACTCTATGGTGGTCTTTGCAACTTTTTATGTTGCACGGTATAGAGCTGCATGATTCTGGCTAAAACGACAACTGCAATTTTTTTGCTTAGAAGAGAGATCACGATTCTCTCACGATTCGTACGGCATAACATCATCTTTCACATTAAAATGAAAAAAAAAAAAAAAAAAATGGGCCAACTTTACTGTTTTGTTTTTATGGTTTTTATTATTCAATGAAGTGGGCAAATGCAGCGTGACATAAAATATTGCAGCAATTGCCATTTTTGTGTCTGCTAAAATATATATAATGTTTGGCGGTTCCAAGTAATTTTCTAGCAAAAAATATTGCTTTTTAACTTAAACAAGTGTTGGACTTTAAGTGGTTACATTTCTTGCATTTACACACAGAAGTTTGATCTAAAAAGGAAGTTGATTACAATGTTTCATGTTGTTTACAAACTTGGCAGACAGTCGGATATTTTCTTTACACACAGAAGTTTATCCCTTTGATCTAAGAAGAAAGCGTTAGTTACAATGTTTCCTGCTAAGAACTTGGCAGACTGTCCAGATATTTTCTTTTGACAGCTGAAAGTCTCTCCACTCGTTATATGAAAGAATCAACAAACTCTGCATTGGAGATGTCAGGGGGGTTGAATCAAGATCACAATTTTAACGATTAATTGTGCAGCTCTAGCACGGTACTGTATTTGCGCAGCAATTTTTCAAACATGTTTTTTTGGAAATAAACTGTTTCATACATTAAAAAAACACTAAAGATAGCACGATTTTTTTTTTTGGTATCCTAAGCGATGCTTTAAACATTTTTTAGGTTACATGTTTATAGTTACAGAGGAAGTCTAGTGCTAGAATTATTGCTCTCGCTCTAACGATCGCGACATATGTAACCTGTGTGTATCTGGCTCTGATACTAGCCAGTGCCTACCCAGCCACTGACTAGTATCTCTCCCTAGCCTGTCCCCACACACCCTCTCACCTGCTTACCTGTAGATGGGGGGAATCACTCCTGTAGCGTTATTGTGTTCTGCCAGTGAGTACAATGATCAGTGTTGCTATCTATAACTGGCAGCACTGATTGTTTTTGGAAAAACAGGCTGGTTGTACTCAAGTCGATTAATAGATTGACTTGTGTAAAACCAGCTAGCCCATACATAGATCGACTATGGCTGGTCTCTGCATAATTGGTGTAATTTCAATTCATGTATGACCCGCTTAACCACCACGCAGTCCCTAAACATCCTTCCACTCCTATACATTGTGCCCACTGTCATACCCTCCACACTCCTCTCCTGTACATAGTGCCCACTGTCATACCCTCCACACTCCTCTCCTGTACATAGTGACCACTGTCATACTCTCCACACTCCTCTCCTGTACATAGTGACCACTGTCATACTCTCCACACTCCTCTCCTGTACATAGTGACCACTGTCATACTCTCCACACTCCTCTCCTGTACATAGTGCCCACTATCATACCCTCCACACTCCTCTCCTGTACATAGTGCCTGCTGTCATAGACTCCTCTTCTGTACATACTTCCCACTGTCGCACCCTCCACACTCCTCTCCTGTACATAGTGCCCCCTATCATACCATCCCCATTCCTCTCTTGTACATACTGCCCACTGTCATACCCTCCACACTTCTCTCCTGTACATACTGCCCCATTATACCCTCCACACTTCTCACTGGTACATACTACCCTCTGTCATACCCCCACACTCCTCCTGTACATACTGCCCACTGTCATACTCTTCACACTCCTCTCCTGTACAAACTGCCCACTGTCATACCCTTCACACTCCTCTCCTGTACATAGTACCTGCTGTCATACACTTCTCTCCTGTACATACTGCCCACTGTCATACCCTCCACATTCCTCTCCTGTACATACTGCCCACTGTTATACCCTCCACACTCCTCTCCTATACATAGTGCCCACTATCATACCGTCCACACTGCTCTCCTGTACATACTGCCCACTGTTATACCCTCTACACTCCTCTCCTATACATAGTGCCCACTATCATACCATCCACACTCCTCTCCTATACATAGTGCCCACTGTCATACCCTCCACACTCCTCTCCTGTACATGGTGCCTGCTGTCATACACTTCTCTCCTGTACATACTACCCACTGTCGTACCCTCCATGCTTCTCTCCTGTACATGATGCCCACTGTCATACCCTCCACACTTCTCTCCTGTACATTGTGCCTTTTGCGTACCCTTTGCACTCTTCTCCTGTACATAGTGCCCAATGTTAGACCCTCCACATTAGACCCTCCACATTCCTCTCACTCACCTGCACATACTTCCCACTTATATACCGTCCGTACTCCTCCCCTATGTCGCTTACCCACAAAAACAGTTCTTTAAAATGATACTGAATACCCTCAATGTTACCAGCTCTAGAATGGACACACTTTTGTTAGTTCAACTAAAGGAAATCTCAGTTCTCATATTTGTTCTGTTCCATTATTAGAACTTATTTAATTTTGTGATTACTACTGTGATGTACAGAGGAACATAGGGGATCTCAGCTACTCTAAATATAGCACTTGTGAAAAAGTGTCCCTGAAAACAATTTTTTAAATGTTGGCAACTATGCACTTATGCACTGCCCAAGGGCCACTGGGTCAGTAGTGGGCCCCATGAGAGGTTTCTGGAATCCTGTGATATTAAAGCGGTAGTAAACTTTCCTGACATTACTACTTTTAGTAGGTTATGCCACAATGTACAAGTATGCACAGCATATTAGCACATTAGGGTACACTTAAATTTTCAGACTGGGCCCTCCAGACTGCGCTGTGATTCTCACGCATTTATTTATTATTTATAAAAGGCCCCACCAAAATCCTCAGCACCAGGCCCATGATGTTCTTAATCTGGCCCTGGATGCAGGATGGAATATCCACAAATACAAAGCCAGACTAGTTGCCAAGGGTTACTCCCCGAAATTTGGTAAAGATTGAGATGAAACATTCGCTCCATTCGTAAAACACTCCACCATCAGAGCGCTTCTTAGCATTGCAGCCAGGAAGGGCATCCAAGTAAAACACCTAGACATTAAAACTGCTTTCCTATATGGAGACATTAAGGAAGATCTCTACATGGAGCAACCACCAGGGTTTGAGCAAAGAGACAACATTGTGTGTAAACTTCAGAAGAGCATCTACGGTCTTAAGCAATCTGCAAGGACGGGGAATGAGAGGGTGAACAAAGTACTTACCAGAGAGGGATTCTCAAGAAGTAAAGCAGCCTCTACTCCAGGAATCAAGAAGACAAATGGATATGCATCCTTATCCATGTTGATGACATTATAAATTGTTTTGAAAAAGAAAGGGGATTACAATCAGATAGTTCACAAGTGGAAAGAACATTTTGAAATCCAAGAGCTTGGGAATAATAGCTACTATCTTGGAATCCAAATAGAGAGAGAAGAAGATGGAAGTTATCTTCTAAACCATTTCTTCTCAGAAATCTTGGAACAATTCCAGATGCAAGATGAAAAGGAAGTGAAAACACCTATGGAACTGGGATATCAAAAGAGCAATGAAGCAAAAAACTTGCTACCAAACAATGACATGTATCGCAGAGCAATCTGTAAGCTGCTATATGTTGCCACTGTGAAAAGACCAGACACAGCAGTCGGCATGCAGGACATTTTTAGCTCCCTGTCATTGTGACTGGAACGCAATAAAAAGGGTGATACAGTACCTCAAAGGAACAATTCAGATGAAGTTACAGTTACCAGCAACATCAAATCCAAAACTGTAGTATGGAGAAGGAACCGTAAGTTGGTCTAGTCGAAACCAAGTAACTGTCGCTCTATCTTTAAATGAAGCAGAGTACGTTGCAGCAGCACACGTGTGTCAAGAAGCAAAATGGATTTGTCAACTTTTTGTGAGCATTGGGATTAACAGGTCAAAACCAATTCCCATTTTTAAAGATAACCAGGGATGTATAAAGCTTACACAATCAGAAAGAGTCAATCCTAGGACCAAACACATCAATGTCAAGTATCACCTACCGGGGGGCAATCAAGAGCAAGGTGTAATTGACATTCAATACTAGACATGTGCATTCGTTTTCGTCCGAATGCATTTTCGTCCGAATTTCATGAATTTTCCTTATCGTTTAGAAAACGAAAACCGAAAGATCCGACATAAACAAATGCTTTATTTTCGTTTTTCGTTGCGGTCGAATGTGCCTAACCTTAACTCTATTATTTCAATATTATTCTACATAGAGAGAAAAGATTTGACATAGAGAGAAAAGATTCGACATAGAGAGACATGAAGATTCGACATAGAGAGACATGAAGAGACAATTTTTTTTTTTTTTTTAAAGATTCTGTCGAATCTTTATTTTTTATTTTTTTCTTAAAACATTCGACAGACACGATAAGCCTTCAATGACAGATTCGACATAGAGAGACATTAAAATTCGACATAAAGAGACATGAAAATTCGACATAGAGAGACATGAAGAGTTGAATTTTTTTCGACAGACACCATAAGCATTCAATGACAGATTCGACATAGAGAGACAGATTCGACCTTAATTTGGATTTTTGGACGAATGCATTTTTTTTTACGAAAAGCAAAAAAATAAAAACAAATTTCGGGAGTAACTAAATTTATTTATTTTTCGGACGAAAACAAAATTCCGAAACTAAATATTTCAGTGTGCACATGTCTATTCAATACTAGACATGTGCATCCATTTTCGTCTAAATGCATTTTCGTCTGAATTTCAGGTATTATCGTTTTAACAAACGATAACGAAAGCAAAGAAAACGAAAACTGAAAGATCCGACATAAACAAATGCTTTATTTTCGTTTTTTGTTTCTGGTCGAATGTGCCTAACCTTAACTCTATTAGTCCAATATTATTCTACATAGAGAGAAAAGATTCGACATAGAGAGAAAAGATTTGACATAGAGAGACATGAAGATTCGACATTAAGGGACATGAAGAGCCAATTTTTTTTTTTTTTTAAGATTCTGTCGAATCTTTTTTTTCTCTTAGGCCGTGTACACACGATCAAACATATCTGCTGAAACTGGTCCGCCTTAGACCATTCGACAGACAACATAAGCCTTCAATGACAGATTCGACCTTAATTTGGATTTTCGAACTAATTTATTTTTTTAACGAAAAACAAAATAAATAAAAACAAATTTAACGAAATAAATTTATTTTTCGGACGAAAATGAAATTGCGAAACAAAATATTTCAGTGTGCACATGTCTATTCAATACTGCCTGTCAGAGTAGATGACTGACAATGCACTCACCAAGCTTTTGTTGAAGGAACGTCATATTTATTTCCAGAAGAAGCTAAATATAATTTGACAAAGCTAATGCTGTTGAGAAGGGGTGTTGGAAGAACAACAGTAGCTTTATATACTGCGAACTATACATATGCATTATACCTATCAATACCAGCAGATAGGACTACAGTATAATAGTGTGTGTTTCTATGGTAATGTAACCAGAGGAAGTACCTTTGTTTCTAAGTGTGTGTAGTTGTATGCTCCTTGTTCCTGTTCCATAAAAAGACATGCTCTGATATTCCTTCATAAAAGAAAAGCCATTTGCTGTATCCAAGAAGCTTCCAGCACATAATTTTAATACTCTTAAAACAACAATCTGTATGGCTGAATTTGCATCGGACAGACATTGCATGTGATCTGCACAGCAGTACGTTGCGAAGCACATGTAATTTATAACATTGCAGCATTAAAGGAACACTAAAAGTTTGTTTTTTATTAGATTAATTGATTGCTGTAAGCAAGAGCATTTAAATATCACTTACCTTGTTTTTTCTTTTGACCTCCAAAATACAGTAATCCAGGTTTGAAAATGCCATTTCCTGTCTCTCCTCTTCTTGCTTTCCACCAGCACCTGAGCCGTTTTGCATGGTGGAAAGCAGAATGTGCTCACCCCCTCCCTATGACTACAATCCTGCGTGAAGATGCTCTCTTATCCCTCACAGGCATGGAGACTAAGCCTAATGGGAACTGTAGATACTATTAGGCCGTGATGTAGCAAGAAAGAGTGACGGAGGTGAATAAAACATCTCGATTTCAACAGGTATCAAACTATTTATAATGCAAAACATTACTTTTTACTTTATCAGCTACTGTCAGACTTTAATTTAAGAGAAAATATTTTTGTCTTTACAACCCCTTTAAGTCTGGACTCACACTGTTGCGAATTGAATGTGGGTTTTCACCGCATCCAATACGCATAGCAGGAGATTGTGACCGCCTCTCTCTGGAGCCGGTTCACACATCTCCGCAGCGGCTCCGGTGCAAATTGCACAGGAGCCCTGTGCGTCTTCTGGTTCATTTCGGGTCCGAATTCAGCCCAAAATTCAGGTTGAAATCGGACCTAAAACGGTGAATGGAGATGCACTGGACTCCTGCTGTGTGCCCTTTGCGATCTCTAGTGTGAACCCAGCCTAAAACCAAACACATGTTAATTACACAGATTCTGTGGCTGATTAAGGTGGTAATTTGCTGCCTTACCTGCATTAAATTAGCCTCTGAACCAGTGTAATTCATATGTGTTCGGGTTTAAAGGGATGAGGTGGCAACCCTACAACCCACTTGTGTCTACCCCCACCTTGAAAGTTTATCTTTGGGTGGAATTTTCTCTTTAAATTTCACACTTTATAAATACAGTGGTACTTCTATTACTAATTAATTCATAACCATTGTCTAATTGTTCTTCTTAATGTAGCATTACATCTACTGCTGGATGACAGGTGCACTTTATACACTATAACTCTGCATCAGCTAAAAGCTCTAGACTTACTGTCTCCCCTACTGTTTCTAAACTGAAATGAAATGGTCAAAAACATTTCTCCCTATGAGATAACACATGCTTTTTATGCCCAGTCTAAAGTGTTTGATGGGATGTCCTCATTTAGCCGTCTAACTGGTTTAAATAATATTGATCATTAAAGCAAACATTGCCTTTGTATCTGCAAGTTCACAGTTAGCAGGGATCAATGCTTTATTAAAGTTGAATCAAAATAATTGACTGTAATTAAGGGCTATGAGATTTTAATGAGGGTTAAAGTCTCAACAGAGCCCAATAGTATTTAAAGAGACTGTTATCCCTCAGCTCTCTTGTGTCTCGTTTTCATTTTAAGTGACTCAAGGTCACAAAGTCACTTTGAAAAAAAAAAAAAAAGAGTCTGTTGGATTGCTATCATATACTGTGCAGTGTCAGCTCCTATATGCTAATGCCTTGTCATAGTTGGTACTGAACAATAAAAAGATGTAACTTCAGAACAGACTTTGATCAGAAATATTTTATTGTTCTGCAAATGCAAAGAGTCTTCTGTTTCTCACTATCTCTCTGGAAGCCACTGGAATATAAATCGGTAATGAAACACCTAATGAGTAGATTCAAATGTATTGATTTAAACATTCAGGGCCAGATTCTCAGAGGCGTTACGACGGAGTATCTCAGATACCCCATCGTATCGCCTTTTTTTTGTCCTCGTATCTATGCGAGTGATGCTTAGCATCACTTTTGCATAGATACGCTTCTACATCCGACAAGTGTAAAAGCATTACACTTTCGGATCGTAGGTGTAATGACAACTCCGGCCACTAGGTGGCCTTCACGTTGTTTTTTCATTTGCATATGCAAATGAGGCTAGTACGGCGATTCCCGAACGCTTTTACGCCGCCCCGTCGTCGCGTACGTCGTTTACAGACTCGTAAGGTTACCCCAGCTTCTATGTGGAGTAACCTTACGAAGTTCCGTCGGATGCCGTCGGGTGACGTCGGACGTCATGTTAAGTATGGCGTCGGGTCAGCGTCGGCTTTTTCCGTCGCTTACGTCGTTTTACTAACTCGTTCTCGAATAGGGACTTGCGTAAATGACGCTCACGTCGTTTTGACGTCGGTTTCAACGACGCTTCCCGACGTGAGCTGGAGCATGCGCACTGGGCTTTTTCCCCGGCCGGCGCATGCGCAGTTCGTTCGACGCGGGGGCGCGCTTAATTTAAATACAAGCCACCCCATTTGAATTGCGCGGGTTTACGCTTGGCGATTTACGAGACGCCGGCGAAAACTACGGAGCAAGTGCTTTGAGAATAAAGCACTTGCTCTAGTACGCAGCGGCGGCGTAGTGTAAATGGCTTACGCTACGCCGCCGAAAATATATGAGAATCTGGCCCTCTGACTGTAAATGGATACAAAACTAGCTTAAATCTGAACTAGGATACCACCTGTTTACCAATATTCACCTAACTCTGCACCAGTGGTGGCGTGCCCATACTGGGTGCAGGGTCTCGGCCCACCCTAATCCATGCGTCCGGCCCCTAATTTACATGCAGGGCTTCTTTGAAGCTTGTGATTAGAGCCTTAGGCTCTTATTGGCTTTAAAAAAGGGTGGGCTCGGGGCACAGAACACTGCGCCCTGAGCCCACCCACTTGTGTGACAATAGCAAATTAATATTCACTATTGTCTTCCTGATTCTCCTCCTGGCCAATCAGGAAGCAGTTACTGTGACCCGATTGGCCAGACAGTATCAGGTGTGCGATTGCCGCATTCCCGGATGTCTCCTGGGCTGGTTTTGGTGTTAGTTTGCGCCACACCTAACTCTGCACCAGTGGCGGCGTGCCCATATGGGGTGCAGGGGCTCCGCCCACCCTAATCCATGCATCCGGCCCCTAATTTACATGCAGGGCTTCTTTGAAGCTCGTGATTAGAGCCTTAGGCTCTTTCTGGCTTCAAAAAAGTAAGGGTCGGCGCACAGAAAACTGCACCCAGAGCCCACCCACTTGTGTGACAATAGCATATTAATATTCACTATTGTCTTCCTGATTCTCCTCCCGGCCAATCAGGAAGCAGTTACTGTGACCCGATTGGCCAGACAGTATCAGGTGTGCGATTGCCGCATTCCCGGATGTCTCCTGTGCGTGGGGGGTTATGGGGTGGTTTTGGTGTTAGTTTGCGCCCCACCTCCATACCTGAGATGGGTTCCACTGTTTCATCAATAGAACCCATATTTTAGACCCTTGTCAAGGACCCCAACGTCCATCCTTTTCAGCAACTATGACCAGACAACATTTATCAGGGCAGGAGGGAGGGATGCAAATGACGCCCCTTCACTGCTCTACTCTTAACTAATATCTCTCCTGCTCCTCCCCATCACCCCGTCTACTCATCCAATAAGGTAAATGTCCTGACCTTTCATCTCCAACCCCTAATTTAAACCACTACTGCCTAGGCATGTGCATTTCGTTTCGTTCCGAATCGAAATTCGGACGAATTTTCCATTATTCGGACATTCGGATGCATACGAATTTCCGAATTGCTATATTAGCGAAAAATTTCGACCGTTTTCGGAATTCGTTCATTTTCGACCGAATTTCGAAAAAAAAAAAAAAAAAATGGTCGAAATCGAATTTTTTTTTTCGAATTCCGAATCGAATACCCGCGGACTAAATTCGATCGGAATTCGAAAAAAAAAAAAAAAAAAAATTCGAATTTAATTCGAAAAAAATTCTATTCGAAAAGAGACTGTTTTCTAATCTGGTTGAAATATTTTCGATTTCGACCGTTTTTTTTCGAAATTCGGTCGAAAATGAACGAATTCGAAAAACGGTCGAAATATTTTCGATTTCGACCGTATTTTTCGAAATTCAGTCGAAAACGAACGAATTCCGAAAACGAATTCAACACATGTAACGAACCTAACTTAATGAAATTTATTAAATGACGAATTGAAACGAAATGAAACTAAACAAATTTTTCACTTTTGCACATGCCTACTAGTACTGCCTGGTTTTCCTTCCACCCTGTCATGTACTGTATGCCCTTTGCTTATCACTTTATTCAAGCTCCGTGCATGTCTTTCACAAAACTTTTACCCCCAACCTCCCACCTCTGGATGATAAATGTCACATTTCATTTTACATGTAGAAACATTATAAAGCCAAAGTACCAGTTCACACCAGGAATTTCACAGGAACGCATTCCGCGTTCCAGTACGACTCCTGTACAATTTGATTTTCAGCCCATTCATTTGAATGGGCTAAAATTGTACTGGATCGAAGAAAAAATAGTGCATGCACCACTTCTAAAAACATACTGCAACTGGATCGCATGGTATTGTGGGGTAAACTTCTTATGGTCCTTGCACCTCTCCTGAGGCTGCGGCACCCCCGCTTCTCTGCCCCCCACCTTGTCTAAACAGTCAGTAGCAGAGAAGAGAATACAATCTCTCAAACAGATCCTGCGCTTCCTTATGCAGCTGCAGAAAGGCTAGTCTCTGCCCCCCCCCCATCTCATCAGTTGGCAGCTGAAAGTAGGAAAGAACTCCTCCTACAGATCCCGCAACTTTTCTGTGCAGCTGCGGCACCCCCTTGTCTTCGCCTCCCCTGGTCTCAGCATTCAGCAGACTCAAGCCCTCCTCTGGTTATCCTCCAGACCCTGCACTTTCTGCTTCCCAGCTGCACCCCCAGATTCCTCCTGGCAGCCCCACAAGGTAAGGGGTGTGCACTGTGATGTAAGAGGGGGAGAGGTACTGATGATGGGGGGGGGGGGGGGCTCTTGACATTAGATGTAAGGGGGGTGGGTGGGTGGGGTGTTCTGGACAATTATTAATTATTATGAGAATAATAGAATTCTATTCCAGTTGAAAAAGAGGGTTGCACACCACTGCTATCCTAAAGAGTAGATACATTTATATATTCTTTCAAATACAGCTGGCCCTTTGAGGGCAACCATAATGCTGCTGCGGCCCACAGTCAAACTGAGTTTCACACCCCTGCTTTAGATTCATTTAAAGGGGTTGTAAAGGAAAAAAAATCCCTAAATAGCTTCCTTTATCTTAGTGCAGTCCTTCTTCACTTACCTCATCCTTCCATTTTGTTTTTAAATGTCCTTATTTCTTCTGAGAAATGCTCACTTCCTGTTCTACACACAGTAATGCAAGGCTTTCTCCCTGGTGCCTCTTGAGGGGGGAGGGGGCGAGCAGGAGGGTCAGGACGCCCACTAACACACAACTCCTTTCTCTATCTGCAAAGTAAAGAGTGTCCTGACTTGCCTGCTTGCCCCCTCCCCCCTCAAGAGGCTTTCTCCACACCAGGAAGAAAGCCTCACATTACTGTGTGTAGTTACAGACAGAAGAACAGGAAGTGATTATTTCACAGAAGAAATAAGGACATTTAAAAGCAAAATGGAAGGATGAGGTAAGTGAAGGAGGACTGCACTGAGGTAAAGGAAGCTATTTAGGGAAAAAAAATGTTTCCATTACAACCCCTTTAAGGAACAATAACATTGTAAAGGAAGATGATCAGAGCAAAACATATTACTCAAAGAAGACAATTAGGCAAAGTCATCATTTCAGTTAAAGCTTACGCAAGATTTTTATGAAGGAATAAAGTTAATGTTCTATGATACTGAATGTTGCAAAATAAAAAATAAAATAAACACAATAAAAGCAGCAGCCTTGACATAAAGTTCTAGGAAACTTTTAGCTATTATTTTCCAGGACTGAAGCATTCATTCTCTGGAGTGGTTGAGCTGTTTTTTTTCTGGGTATGATGTGAGACACAATGACTTTTGGATTGCAGGAATAGAATAATATCGTACTAAGCAAGGCCGCTGTCTATTACATGGAAGATAAATAGAAGCACAAAGTAAAAAAATAAAACAAAGCACACAGTATAAGAAAAGTACTTCATGCTGTTATTCAGCTGATTTCTTAAATTGTATATATTGTTCCATTGTGTCTTTATCTATGATGATATCGAACCATTCAATTGTATGAAGTGGGTGAGTCTTTCAAAAAAGATTTCACTCAACAAAACACTTAAAAATTTAGCAAGAGCCCCAACCAAAGGTCAAAATCCACACAAGGTTTCAAATACATATTATTATTATTATTATTATTATTATTATTATTATTATTAATGGCGTCTTAGTCCGTAGGGTTCAATATTGAGTTGGTCCACCCTTTGGAGCTATAACGGCTTCAACTCTTCTGGGAAGGCTGTCCACAAGGTTTAGGAGTGTGTCTATGGGATGTTTGACCAGAAGTGCATTTGTGAGGTCAGGCACTGATGTTGCCTCCACTTAATTCCAAAAGTGTTCTATTGGGTTGAGGTCAGGGCTCTGTGCAGACCAGTCAGGTTTCTCCAACCCAAACTTTCTTATCCATGTCTTTATGGACCTTACTTTGTGCACTGGTGTTCAGTCATGTTGGAACAGGAAGGGGCCATCATCAAACTGTTCCAACAAAGTTGGGAGCATGAAATTGTACAAAATGTCTTGGTATGCTGAACCATTAAGGCCGCGTTCACACAATCGGTTAAACCGATGAGAACGGTCTGATGGACCGTTTTCATTGGTCCAATCCAATCGTGTGTGGGCGCCATCGGTTATTTATCCACCGGTTAAAAAAAAGCCAACTTGTTTTAAATTTAACTGATGGATACCTAAATTTAACCAATAGATACCGATAGCAAAAAAACGATCTTTGTAGGCACGACTATCGGTAAAAAATCCACACATGCTCAGAATCAAGTCGACGCATGCTTGGAAGCATTGAACTTCATTTTTTTCTGCACGTCGTTGTGTTTTACGTCACCGCGTTCTGACACAATCGTTTTTTTAACCGATGGTGTGTAGGCACGACTGACCATCAGTCAACTTCATCGGTTAACTGATGGAAAAGGTCCATCAGACCATTCTCATCGGATTGACCGATCGTGTGTACAGGGCTTTAAGGCTTCATTTCCATGGACGTTTTTACAGCCACTTTTTTTAGCCTTTTTTACAGCTTAAAAATGCCTGTCCATGTTTTTTTTTTGAGCTGGAGCTCAAAAACGCGGCAGGTGGCGTTTTTGCGCGTTTTTGAGCGTTTTTGAGCATTTTTAATGTCTGGCGTTTTTACAGCTCTATTGCTGGAGCTTCAGAACGCACTGGTCCTGGTTTTTTTTTTTGCAGCTTAAAAACGGCTCAGCCATCTACAGTTTAAAAACGTCATGGTGGGCATGAGACCATAGACTATCATGGAGAGCTGTTTTTAAGCTGCAAAAAAACGCTCAGAAAAGTGGCTGTAAAAACGTCCATGGAAATGAAGCCTAATGCCGCGTACACACGATCACTTTTTGTGATGGAAAAAAAAAACTACGTTTTATGGGACGAAACAAAACAACGTTTTTCAAACTTCATTTTCCAATACACACCATCGTTTTTCCAAAATGCTCTAGCAAAGCGTGGTGACATACACCACGTTCGACGGCACTCTGTTTCATTGAAGCTCCGTCTCATAACTTGCTTCTGAGCATGCGCGGGTTTAAAAACGTCGTTTTGACCACACACCATCACTTTTTATGACACAAAAAATGACATTTTGAAAAACGACACAAAAAATTCAAGCATGTTCGAATTTTTTTTGGTTGTTTTTTTGAAGACATAAAAAAACGTTTTGCCCACCACACGATCATTTAAATTACGTTTTTGAAAACAAATTTTTTTTTCATCACAAAAAGTGATCGTGTGTACGTGGCTTTAGAGTTCCCTTCACTGGGACTAAGGGGCGAAGCCCAACCCCTGAAAGAAAACCCCACACCAAAATCTCCCCTCCACCAAATGATTTGGACCAGTGAACAAATCAAGGTCCATAAAGACATTTGAGGCGGAGGAACTTAACTGGCCTGCACAGAGCCCTGACCTCAACCCAATAGAACACTTTTGGAATTCATTTGAGTGGAGACAACACCAGTGCCTGACCTCACAAATGTGCTTCTGAAAGAATGGTCAAACATTTTTGAAAAAAAACAAAATGTTTTACTTTTTGCCATAATAAATATCCCCAAAAATATATATAAAACAAAACGTTTTCTTTTCCCTCAGTTTAGGCTG
Source organism: Rana kukunoris (assembly GCA_029574335.1). Classification (NCBI taxonomy): domain Eukaryota; kingdom Metazoa; phylum Chordata; class Amphibia; order Anura; family Ranidae; genus Rana; species Rana kukunoris. The sequence goes on from CM056055.1 coordinate 198,304,486, forward strand.
ATATGTATTCTACATATTTTTGGTTAAAAAAATCAATAAGTGTATATTGATTGGTTTGCGCAAAAGTTATAGCGTCTACAAAATAGGGGATAATTTTATGGCATTTTTATTCATTTTAAAATTTTTTTAATAGTAATGCCGGTGATCTGTGATTTTTATCATGACTGTGATATTGCAGCGGACACATCAGACACTTTGACACTATTTTGGGACCATTGTCATTTATACAGCGGTCAGTGCTAGAAAAATGCACCGATTACTGTGTAAATGATACTGGCAGGTAAGGAGTTAACCATGAGGGGGCGAGGAAGGGGTTAAGTGTGTCCTAGGGAGTGATTCTAACTGTCGGGAGAGGGCACTGACTGGGGGAGGTGACCTATATACCTATATAGGTTTTCCTATATACAAGGAGAACACGATCTGTCTCCTTTCCCCTAACAGGACGTGGATTGGTGTGTGTGTTTACACACACCAATCCACGTTTATGTTCTGTGACCAGATCGTGGGTGCCCTGCGGGCATTGCGGCCACCAGGCATGCACACCGGCTCATGAGTGACACGGCTCACCACCTAGATCACCGGGAAGCCGAGGATGTCATATAACTGCCACCTGTGTTGGCAGAGCTACCTTGTGCCCGTCATATTACAATACATGGGATGGGAAGTGGTTAAGTAGGTCTCTCCTATTATATGCATTCCCATTCATAATTAGGTGACCTATTGTTTCTGTCCGTCTGCTCATATTGTGTCCACTTGATCTTGTAACCAAATTATTGTGGGATATTATATGTTTGTTGATTAATCTACTGTTTATTTAGATTACTGGTTAATTAAGATCACTGTTCATTGTTAGCTGTTAATTGTATTGGTGTTTGAAGTTTGCATTGTCATGCTAATATCCTCAATAGGGGAATGTCCTCCTGTGGTGTATAACCCTTTCATAACTAAGCCTTTTTCTGACATTTGGTGTTAAAATCCGTATTTTTTGCTAAAAAATTACTTAGAACCCCCAAACATTATATATATATATATTTTTAGCAGAGAATAAAATGGCGATTGTTGCAATATTTTATGTCACACGGTATTTGTGCAGTGGTGTTTCAAACGCAACTTTTTATGAAAAATGTACTTTCATGAATTAAAAAAAAAATTAAAAGGTAAAGTTAGCTCAATTTTTTTGTATAATGTGAAAGATGTTACGCTGAGTAAATGGATACCTAACATATCACGATTTATAATTGCACGCACTTGTGGAATGGGGACAAACTATGGTACCTAAAAATCTCCATAGGCGACGATTTAAACTTTTTTTACGGTTACCAGGTTAGAGTTACAGAGGAGGTCTAGTGCTAGAATTATTGCTCTTGCTCTGACGATCGCGGCAATACCTCACATGTGTCATTTGAACACCATTTTCATATGCGGGTGCAACTTACGTATGCGTTTTCTTTGTTACGCGAGCTCGCGGGCAGTGGGGGCGCTTTAAAAAAATCGTATTTATTTTTATAATATTAAATTGTGTTTTTTTTTTTTTTTTTACGTTTTGATCACTTTTTTTACGTTTTGATCACTTTTATTGCTGTCACAAGGAATGTAAACATCCCTTGTGACAGTAATAGGTGGTGACGGGTACTCTTTATGGATGGTTTGGGAGTCTACAAGACCCCCGATCCCTCCTTTGCACTTCAAAGCATTCAGATTGCGGAAAACGGCAATTCTAAAATACTTGTACTTTTTTTAAATCCGGCGCCGTTGGCAGCCGAGTAACCCGGAAGTGAGGCCAAGACGTCGCTTCCGTGTTTACAGCGCGGAGACTGAATCAAAGACATTTACGGCTTTGTTTCAGTCTGCGCCTGGACACTGAAGGCACCGGATCGTGGATCTGGTCTTCCGGTGGGACGGGAGGCCCGGTCAGAGCGGCGAGACGGCGGAAGGGTGGGATGTCCCCTCCCGCTCCTCCAGCATAACAACCGAGCGGCTTTTAGCCACATCGGTTGTTATTCCTGGATAGCCAATCGCCGGCTCTAAACAACGGTACCGGGATGATGACTGCAGCTGTGGGCATAATCCTGGTATAACCCCCGAAAGCCGAGGACGCATATATACATGGGCATCCGCTGAAATTTTTTCAGAGGGGTGCACTTCGGCAGCAACGATACACAGACGCATTTTTCCCTTTCTTCGACCGCTAGCAGAGATTAAAATTACCCCCCCAACGTTAAAATGTAAAAACACCCCACTGTGCCCCCTGCATCTTTCAATATCTCATTGTCACTACTGTGTACCCCTCTCCACAACTGCACCTCGGGACCCTTTTACATTACACAGAATCTCACAGCTCTGGACCCCTTTACATTACACAGCACCCCACAGCTCTGGACCCCTTTACATTACACAACACCCTGCATCACTTGCCGCCTTTACATTACACAGCACCCTGCATCAATGGCCCCCTTTACATTACACAGCACCTGCATCACTGGCCCCCTTTACATTACACAGCACCCTGCATCACTGGCCCCCTTTACATTACACAGCACCCTGCATCACTGGCCCCCTTTACATTACACAGCACCCTGTATCACTGGCCCCTTTTACATTACACAGCACCCTGCATCACTGGCCCCTTTTACATTACACAGCACCCTGCATCACTGGACCCCTTTACATTACACAGCACCCTGTATCACTGGACCCCTTTACATTACACAGCACCCCTTTCCCTTGACTGAAACACTACACTATATTGACAGTATATTTATTTCAGGTCTAAAAGAGGAACCTTTTGGAATGAGGGACAAATGGATTTGATACCAGAAGAGGGACAGGCACTCTAAATAAGGGACAACTAGAAACTATGCCATAGGCTACAACTCTGTGTTGTTTGCTCTGCGTTTCCAGACTTGCTAAAAACACATCAGAAAATAGTCTAGTGTTACCTGTGGCAACAGATGTTGGAACAAACAAAGCACAGGCCTGATAAGCAATATCAAATGGCGCTCCCCTCCCTCTCTTCTCTGGCCTCTGGCGCTGGTATCGTATGTCACAGAGCTGGGTCTGTCTGCAAGTTCCCGCCCCCCTAGTTTGGCTTGTGTGATAGGCGGAACACTAGAAGACTATCAGACGAGCCGAACTAGGGGGGCGGGACCTTGCAAACAGTCCCAGCTCCATGACTTACAATACGAGCGCCGGAGGACAGAAGGAGGGGAGCGCTGCAGTCACCGCTTAAAGCCGCCCCAGGGCCAGTTAGGCCCTGCTCCTGGCTCTCCCTGGCGATTCCAGGGGGGCAAACGACCCCCCTTTCCCTATAGAGCGGACACCCATGCATATATGCGTACGCTCGGTGGGAAAAGGGATAAAGTATGTGTCTGAGTTTCAATTTAACAGTCATTCCTTTTGGTTCTATCCCAGCATCTTGTCTGTGTACGATGTTTGGGGTAGAAAGAGCTGGTATTAGTTTTCGGTCTCCTGGAATGGTTTGGAGGACACAAGGCACTGTTTGGCGGCAGGAAGCACCCAAACAGGGTGCCAAAGTGGTTCCGTCAAAATAAGTATTCACTTTAAAGCATACATATAACAATACAAAAATGTATAGAGATAGTTTGGGCTTCTTCTCCTCTCAAAGCACTAAACAATATAAAAAAGCCACTTGCACAACTGAGGACTATTTTTCAGCTGGTGTCATAGACTGAGGGATAGGGTAGTGAGGTCCGGTAACATCGTTCATATACTGTACATTCAATGATAAACTGTCCAGAATGAACCGCTCCTTCTTTATTGAACAAAGGGTGACCCCTTTTGTCACCTTATCTAGTCACACTGGACGAAAGCAATCAAAGGATAGCCTGACGGATGATTAATGATAGTAATAGTTATTGGCTGCTATATGTGGTAAAATACAGCATCTTTATATTATGAATGACAGTTTCATATCATACAGCAGACCACTTGACAGCCCTTAAAGACCTCCTTGAGGATCTGGCAATATTGGATCTCTCTGCGATCGTTACTTTTGTGTAAATAAACCTTTGGTTGAAAAACCGGCAGACCCAAAGCCGTGAGAGCCAAAAAAGGGTTTGGCTTTGTCTTTGCCGTCCTTATAAATAATATTTTTCCATCCATTTAAAATGTAAACATATTACGAATGTTTTTTATTTTCTCAGCAAAATTGCTGATTTGACTCTACAAGAAAAATATATCTGTTTATTATTTCTGAAAATGTGTATGCATTTTGGTGCAAATTGCATATATAGGAATAATGTTATGTTAACATTATCCTTCTTTTGATCTGCCTGCATCAACAAAAGTAGCCTTTTCTTTCTTTAGATCTTAAAGGTACACTTCAGTCAAATAGGGAAATTAAACTTTGAGATGTATACATGGAACATATTCAAGCTGCTTTCATATTCTGCTTTTAATCAAGATATTGCAGTACTGTACAAGTCTACCCTACTTACTTTTGTATATAATCTGGTGATGATAGAACTGATGACACTGGAACATGCCTGGTGATGATTCTGGAGTACATCTTCTGATGATCCTGGAACCTCTCTGTTGGTTATGCTTGAATGCACCAGCTGGTGATAATGGAAAACCACTGTTGGTTATACAAGACCATTCTCTTTGCGGTCACAAATAAAAAGACTACTGCCAAAGGGAGAAAGGCCCAGAGCTATGAGGAACGAATGAAGCATAGGGCTGGCATGACAGGGTGGAAGGGGAACCAGACAGCAGAGAGTTAACATGTTCAAAGGGAGAGATGTGAGGTTTACTTACTTGGTTGAGGAGATGGGGGGGGGGGTAGAAGTGTAGACTGCAGGAAGGGTTGGAACAGTAACAGTCAAAGTTGGGAAGCCGTCAGATGAACGTCCCTCCCTCCCTTCCTGATATGGGGTATGTAGGCCGGAAGTATGTCGGTATTGTGATGCTGGTTGGGACCCCTTCAATGGGGTTAAAATCTGTAGGTGGGATACAAGTGGGAACCATCAGTTGGTATGGTGTCCTCTGGTTAGTTGTGGTCCAATAATAGGGACCAGGTAGTGGTAGACCTGCAAGGTCTCTGGGTAAGTGTTAATGTCCCCAAGTTGGTGTTTTTTGCAGCTGGGGACATCTATGTTTTGTTGTAACGTTATTGTTATTTCTTTTGTTATTTTGTTTAATAAAGGGCCTAGTGGTCATTTAACTCCCCTTGGTGTCAAGTGTGTTATTGAGGTTAAAGGGGGGTGGAATTTTAGTGGGGTCATGTAGGAGTTTTGGAGGTGACCTTTGACTACCCTTGTCAAGAGCATCACCAAGACTTCCAATCTGACTTGGAAGTCTAAATGTGATTGGGAACACTTGAGGAAGAGAGACAAGGAGTTACACAGCACAGGCTTTAGGAAGCATAGTCCACCAGCAATACTACATACAGTATCCCTATGAAGCTGTTTGTGCTCATTCTGCACAAAGATCAGTTTAAGGAATATTGAGTGTTTGGGGTGGAGGAACTTGCCTTGCCTGCGCAAAGTCCTGACCTCAACCTGATAGAACTCTTTTGGGATGCATTAAAGAAGAGACTTTGAGCCAGACCTTCTTGTTCAACATAAGTGCCTATGGACATTGCTTTGTGCACTAGTGAGCAGTCATTTTGGAACAGGAAGGGGCCATCCCCAAACTGTTCCCACAAAGTTGTGAGCATGAAATTGTCCAAAATGTCTTGGTATACTGATGGCTTAAGAGTCCCCTTTACTGGAACTAAGGGGCCAAGCCCAACCTCTGAAAAACAACCCCACACCATAATCCCCCCTCCACCAAATGATTTGGACCAGTGCACAAAGCAAGGTTCATAAAGACATGGATGAGTGAGTTTGAAGTGAAGGAACTTGACTGGCCTGCACAACCCGATAAAACACCTTTGAGATGAATTAGAATGGAGAATGCGAGCCAGGCCTTCTCGTCCAACATCAAAGCCTGACCTCACAAATGCGCTTCTGGATGAAGGATCAAACATTCCCATAGACACACTCCTAAACCTTGTGGACAGCCTTCAAAGAAGAGTTGAATCTGTTATAGCTGCAAAGAGTGGGCCAACTCAATATTGAACAATACAAACTAATATTGGGATACAATTAAAATTCATGTAAAGGCAGGTGTTCCAATACTTTTGGTAATATAGTGTAGGTATGTATATGTAAAAATCTCAGTTTTGAAAGTCATACCAGAAATGTGGTCAGCACTGGGTGAAAGATCTTTGAATGGGGTCCCAATGAATTGTAAAGATCAAACCCTTCTCAATGCAAAATGAAAAATTAGCAGTTTTTTTTTTATATACCGTATTTATCGGCGTATAACACACACTTTTTCCCCCTTAAAATCAGGGGAAAATCGTGTGTGCGTGTTATATGCCGATCCCTGCCCGAAAGAGGAGCAAGAACCGCTAAATTACATAGAGCCGCAATCTCCTGTTTACCCGACGCTCCGTCACGCACAGCCACGCCTCCTGGTTCCGCATTGGGCCACTGTTCTGTCTATCATATGAGCAGGGCCAGGAGGCGTGGCTGTGAGTGATGGAGCGCTGGGTACACAGGAGGCTCTGTAATTCAGGGCGCTCGCTCCTCCTCCTCCCTCGGAGACAGCAGGGATAATCTGACATTGGCGAGGCTGCAATGATGGCAGGTCAGTGTTTCCAAGATATGACCACATTGCTATTATTGTACTATTCCATGGATAGAGCAGACACCAGCTATTTATAAATCCAAGCATAATCTTCAATTCTCTGTCCTGCACCCATTGTATTGGAGGATCCTTTCAGCAGGGTGAAAGAGAGACAGGGAAGATATTTTTTAAGTTTCTCGACTTCTTTCATAAGTTAATCACTTAAGGACCGCCTCCTGCACATTTACGTCAGCAGAATGGCACAGCTGGGCACATGCACGTACAGGTACGTGCTGTGCTAGTGCCCAGCCGAGGGTCGCGGGCGCGCGCCCGCGGCACGCTCCCGTCCCTTGGTCCGAGGCTTCTCGACCGTGACCGCGGGACTCGTGGACTTGATCGCCGCTGGAGTCCCGCGATCGGTCCCGGGAGCTGAAGAACGGGGAGAGCCGTGTGTAAACACGGCTTCCCCGTTCTTCACTGTGGCGGCGTCATCGATCGTGTGATTCCTTTTATAGGGATACACAATCGATGACGTCACACCTACAGCCACACCCCCCTACAGTTGTAAACACATATTAGGTCACACATAACCCCTTCAGCGCCCCCTTGTGGTTAACTCCCAAACTGCAATTGTCATTTTCACAATAAACAATGCATTTTAAATGCATTTTTTGCTGTGAAAATGACAATGGTCCCAAAAATTTGTCAAAATTGTCCGATGTGTCCGCCAAAATTTTGCGCAAACCAACCGATAAAAGCTTATTGCGATTTTGTTTACCGAAAATAGGTAGAAGAATACGTATCGGCCTAAACTGAGGAAAAAAAATATTTTTATATATATTTTTGGGGGATATTTATTATAGCAAAAAGTAAAAAATATTGCATTTTTTTTCAAAACTGTCGCTCTATTTTTGTCTATAGCGCAAAAAATAAAAACCACAGAGGTGATCAAATACCACCAAAAGAAAGCTCTATTTGTGGGAAAAAAGGACGACAGTTTTGTTTGGGAGCCACGTTGCACGACCACGCAATTGTCTGTTAAAGCGACGCAGTGCCGAATCGCAAAACCTGGCCGGGTCCTTCAGCTGCCTAAAGGTCCTGGTCTTAAGTGGTTAAAGGATGGAAAGTATAAGATAGAAACAATTCAGGGTGTTTGCAGAGGCTGATATACATAAATACACTGCACACTCATCTGATCTATTACTGCCCACGCCCTCCCTATAGTTAGCATAGGATAATATGGGAATATTTTTTTGGGAGTTTCAAAGTTCTTTATTTAAAATGTTTTTTTTGTAAACTTCCCTCCTAAAATTGGGGTGCGTGTTATACGCCAGTGCGTGTTATACATCGATAAATATGGTACATTCTAGGAGAAGTATCCCTTTTCATTCAGATTTTGAAAAAAGGCAATAATTTCTTGATGGCCTTAAGCATCAAACTTTTACAATCTCGTCTTTAAATGTCACTGTCAATTAAGTTTGCTGCTTTTTTTTTTACATTAAAAGTAAGCTAATTATTATGTTTTTGCAACATTGGAATGTAATGAACCATTGCTAGAGATCTCACTGTTAATGCAATTCTGCAAATTAAAAGAAAAATGGATAATGTTCTTTGCGTTTCAGTTCAAGAGACATTTACGCTCTGAAAACAGATTATTAGCTGAGAAGGGTGGATTCTGTGACTTCTGAAAATCAAAATCATCATCTGAAAGCCATGCGATACCCTGCCCTTTTTTTACATCTAATAATTATTGCAGAACTTTGGGCAAATGTTTTAAAGGGAGAAACTTCTACTTAGATTTTATATATTCATTTAAAAATGCAGCATTTTATAACTGTGTTTTCTTTACCCGTCTACAATTCTTCTCTGTGTTAAAGGACAACTATAGAGAAAAATATTGAATTCTGCTAACTACAGGGTGATTGAAAAGTAACCCCTTATTTTAAAAATCTTATAATTTATTTTTTAATCATTATTTTTACAAAAAAATGAATATGAGAAGAACACACATAACATGGAATTTTATTTAAAATTCGATATGTGCACCAGTATTCGCCTGCAGCTTCTGATGCCGCTCAAGAATGGCATCAACTGATCTTCGCAGATACTCTTGTGGGATGGCAGAAATAACTTCTCGTAGTCGCCTTTCAAGTTCTTCTAAAGTCTTTGGTTTCGTAGAGTAGACTTGTTCCTTCAACCAACCCCAAAGAAAAAAGTCGCAGTCATTGCGACTGGCCGGCCAGACATGCGCATGTTTTCCTTTGATGATCCTCCACCATCTTTGCACTTGAACAATTGATTTCCAAACTTTGTATCGTGCCGCTAACTGGGCACGCTCTTGTATAGTTAAATGCCTGGACATTCTTCCAGGGTTTGTCTGTAGAAGCCTGACTTTGCACCCCAGTGTATTTAATAGTTTTTATATTGAAAGGTGAGCTTATCCTTTGAAAACTTGCCGACCGTCCTATAGCCGAATGATGGCTACAGGGCGGTCCATTAATTCCGTCACGAACACGGGAGTGTTCGTGACTGCCGACTCCAGAGGACCCGGCACATCACGGATCACGGTAAATGGCTGCTGATAGCGGCCGTTTACCACATGATCACTCTGTCTCCCCTCTGTGTACCAATCTGTACAGTGTGAGAGGAGAGGGGGAGAGAACGGTGGCAGCAGCGCTGTGGGCTGGATCTGTAGTGCTCACATCGCTGCTCTGTGACAATTGCAGTCACATCCAGCCAGTCTTATTGACCCCATATTTCACTGTAAAGAGACCCTGTCATGCCATATTCATATTACAAGGGATGTTTACATTCCTTGTAATAGGAATAAAAGTGATCAAAAAAAATATTTTTGGGGAAAAAAGTGTCAAACTAAAATAAATAAAGTAAAATGAACAATAAACAACATTTTTTTTTTTTTAAAGTGCTCCTGTGCCCGTGTGCTCACATGCAGAAGTGAATGAATATGTAAGTCCCATCCACATATGAAAATGGTGTTCAAACCACACATGTGAGGTATCGCTGCAAAAGTTAGAGTGAGAGCAATAATTTTGGTCCTAGACCTCCTCTGTAACTCAAAACACTCAATCGGGGATTTTTAAGTGGCAAAGTGGCAAAGTTTGGCGCCATTCCCCAAGCGTGTGCAATTTTGAAGGGTGACATGTTACGTATCTATGTTCACTCGGCGTAACTTCATTGTTCATATTATGCAAAAACATTGGGCTACCTTTACTGTTTGTTTTAAAGCATAAAACAGTTTTTTTGTTTTTTTCAAAAAAAGTTAGAAAAATTGTTGCGAAAATACCATGCAAGATAAAAAGTTGCAACAGCCGCCATTGTATTCTCTAGGGTCTTTTCTAAAAAAAACATATATAATGTTTTGGGGTTCTATGTAATTTTCTAGCAAATAAATGATGATTTTACTTCTCAGAATTGGCCTGGGTGCTGCAGAACGCCTGATGGCGCTCCCTGCATGTTGGGCCTCTATATGTGGCCACGCTGTGTAAAAGTCTCACACATGTGGTATCGCCATACTCGGGAGGAATAGCAGAATGTGTTTTGGGGTGTAATTTGTGGTATGCATATGCTGTGTGTGAGAAATAACCTGCTAATATGAAAATTTTGTGAAAAAATGTATGAAAAAAAATCTTGATGTTGCAAAGAACTGTGATGGATGAGTTCTTGCTGGAAACAAACTATTTTACCACTTTAGCCCCGGACCATATTGCTGTCCAAAGACCAGAGCACTTTTTGTGATTCGGCACTGCGTCGATTTAACTGACAATTGCGCGGTCGTGCGACGTGGCTCCCAAACAAAATTGGCGTCCTTTTTTTCCCACAAATAGAGATTTCTTTTGGTGGTATTTGATCATCTCTGCGGTTTTAATTTTTTGCGCTATAAACAAAAATAGAGCGACTATTTTAAAAAAATTCAATATTTTTTAAATTTTGCTATAATAAAAATCCCCAAAAAGATATAAAAAAACATTTTTTTTTCCTCAGTTTAGGCCGATACGTATTCTTCTACATATGTTTAGTTAAAAAAAAATCACAATTAGCGTTTATTAATTGGTTTGCGCAAAATTTATAGCGTTTACAAAAAAGGGAGTCGTTTTATGGCATTTTTATTATTATTATTTTTTACTAGTAATGGCGGCGATCAGCGTTTTTTTTTCGGTACTGTGATATTATGGCAGCCACATCGGACACTTTTGACACATTTTTGGGACCATTGGCATTTTTATAGCGATCAATGCTATAAAAATGCATTGTATTACTATAAAAATGCCATTGGCAGTGAAGGGGTTAACACTAGGGGGCAGGGAAGGGGTTAAGTGTGGTCCTGGTGTGTTCTAACTGTATGGGGGGGGGTGGCCTCACTAGGGGAAGTCACTGATCTTCTGTCCATACATTGTTTGGACAGAAGATCAGCGTTTCCTCCGCTGACAGGAACGAAAGGTATGTGTTTACACACATACCTCCCGTTCCCCGCTCTGTAACGAGCAATCGCGGGTGCCCGGCGGCGATCGTACCCGCCGGGCACGCGCGGGACTCGGGGGACGCGCGCGCCCTATTAGCTGCTACAGGGAGGACGTATAGCTACGTGCTCCCGCGTAGCAGTGCCACCGCCCCACAGTAATATGACGGCGGGCGGTCGGCAATTAGTTAAGCAGCAGACAGCATGGATTCATGAAAGACAGAAGTTGTCAGGCAAACCTGATATCCTTTTATGAAGAGGTAAGTAAAACCCTGGACAGAGGCGTGGCAGTGGATGTGGTATACTTGGATTTTGCAAAAGCGTTTGAAACAGTTCCCCACACACAGCTCATGTGTAAGGTAAGGTCTACAGGATTAGATATATCAGTTTGTAAATGGATAGAAAACTGTCTAAAAGACAGAATTCAGAGAGTTGTGGTTAATGATTCTTACTCTGAATGGTCCAAGGTTATCAGCGGTGTACCCCAAGGTTCAGTGTTGGGTCCCTTACTTTTCAATATATTTATAAATGATATTGGGTCTGAGATCAAAAGTAACATTTCTGTTTTTGCAGATGACACCAAGCTATGCAGTGGAATAACGTCCTTGCAGGATGTCTCCAATTTACAAGCCAACCTCAATGCTCTGTCTAAGTGGGCGACTATGTGGCAGATGAGGTTTAATGTTGATAAATGTAAAGTTATGCACTTGGGGGCTAAGAATATGCATGCACCATACATGCTAGGGGGACTACAACTGGGGGGATCTGTAGTGGAGAAGTATCTGGGGGTTTTAGTTGATCATAAGCTCAATAATGGCATGCAATGCCAAGCTGCGGTTCCCAAAGCAAGAAAAGTCCTTTCTTTTATCAAGAGAGGTATGGACTCCAGAGATAGATATAATTTTGCCCCTGTACAAATCATTAGTAAGACCTCATCTGGAATATGCAGTCCAGTTTTGGGCACCAGTTCTCAAAAAGGATATCGGAGAACTGGAGAAAGTGCAGAGAAGGGCAACTAAACTGATAAGAGGCATGGAGGAGCTCAGCTATGAGGAAAGATTAGAAAGACTGAATTTATTCACTCTTGAGAAAAGGAGAATAAGGGGGATATGATCAACATGTACAAATATATAAGAGGTCCATATAGTGAACTTGGTGTTGAGTTATTCACTTTAAGGTCAACCCTGAATACAAGGGGGCACTCTTTACGTCTGGAGGAAAAGAGATTCCACCTCCAAATACGGAAAGGTTTCTTCACAGTAAGAGCTGTTAAATGTGGAACAGACTCCCTCCAGAGGTGGTTCTGGCCAGCTCAGTAGATTGCTTCAAGAGAGGCCTGGATTCTTTCCTAAATGCACGTAATATAACTGAGTACTAAGATTTGTAGGTACAGTTGATCCAGGGTAAATCCGATTGCCTCTCGGGGGATCAGGAAGGAATTTTTTCCCCTCCGGTAGCAAATTGGATCATCGCTCTGCTGGTTTTTTTGCCTTCCTCTGGATAAACTGTGGGTATGGAGTTGGGTGTATGGGATTGTACTGTGTTTTATTTTGTTTGTTTATTTATTTATTTTTTTATGGTTGAACTGGATGGACTTGTGTCTTTTTTCAACCTAGCTAACTATGTGAGAAAAAATGACAACTTCAAAAGACTCACCATGCCTCTTTCTAAATACTTTGGAATGTCTTCCTTCCAAAAAGGGGTCATTTAGGGGGTATTTGCATTCTTCTGGCATGTTAGGGTATCAAGAAATGAGGCTGTCAGTACTTCAGGTGTGATCAATTTTCAGATATTGGCACCATAGTTTGTGGACTCTATAACTTTCACAAAGACCAAATAACATAAACCAATTTGGGTTATATTTTACCAAACATATGTAGCAGTATAAATTTTGGCCAAAATGTATGAAGAAAAATTACCAATTTGCTAAATTTTATAACAGAAAAAAATAAAAATAAATTTTCTTACAGAATTTTCAGTATTTTTTCTTTTATAGCGCAAAAAATAAAAAACCCAACGGTGATTAAATAACACCAAAAGGAAGCTCTATTTGTGTGAAAAAAAGGAAAACAATTTCATATGGGTACAGTGTTTTATGACTGAGTAATTGTCATTCAAATTGTGAGAGCATCGAAAGCTGAAAATTGGTCTGGTTAGGAAGGGGGTTTAAGTGCCCAGTGATCAATTGGTTAAAGGAGTGCCATGCATGGCAGGCTTGTGTCCATAACTCCTGTTTGGCCATGACTGCCTGCACTGGGAGGAAATGGTTGGTTGATACTGGAAGTGGCTGATGAGGTGTTTAGGGAACTAGAGGCAAACACATCGCTACATAGCAGAGTATGAGTAATAAAGAAAAACCTGGTAAACTAAAATTTTATTGGTTAGGACCCTTTGACATGGGCGATCTATTTAGATCCACCTGTCAATTTTTCAGGTGGACCTGATCAGAAGGTCCATGCATTTCTATGGCCTGGTAGGTGCAAACAGACTTGTGTCGGTTTATACCCACCTACCTCTGGGTCCGATCAAGCTTGCTAAAAAAAAATGGAGGAAGACTGTATCCTCTTCCGTTTGGGTGGACCAAATCAGAGGCATCTGGGTGTAAATGGACAGCAGAGTCTGTTAACACCAAGCCATCCATAGAGCAAATAGGTCTCCATCTTTGTCTGCTCTACTACAGATACTGAGCGGACACAGACCTGCCATCTGCCCGTTGTGCTCCAATCAGCAGGGGATCAACAGACAGATCCTCTTCTGATTGAAACAGAAGGCATCCATGTGAAAGGGCTCCTAAAAAAGAATGAAGCTGAGTAGTTGTAAATCAGTTGTTAAGCTTTCTACCTGCTGGTGTTGTAGGAAAACATGGGGAAAAAAAAGGTTGTATTAAAAACTTTTCTTTAATAAGTCTATATTTCTTTACCAAGTCTAATCATTTTGCATGTACAGAAAGTTGAAGGTAATATTAATGTGGCTGTGAGGAGTTCCAGGGCTGTTAGGCCAGATCAGAATGAATTATTGATTTACAAACTGCATTTGTGTAAAGAAAAGACTCAGAGCCGTGAAATGCGCAGAGAATTCATCACAGTTGGTGATGAGAGAAGCGAATGTAGCATCGGCTCCACTACCCTGAGAGTTTACCAAAGATGCTGTTTGTTTTGCGATGTTAAAATAATAGGACCAGCGGCAATAATTATTGTGAAGTATTCTGCTCCAAACAAGATCAATTCAAGAAATGAAATGAGAACAATGAAATGCTATTCATCTTGACTTGGTTAGAGAACACGCGTGTGCATGTGCTCTGCAGAGATCTATCAACTGTCCAGAGGAAGTGGTGTACATCTCATACGCCATTAGAAAAAGTATGATAATCTGTGCAGACTGGTTTGGCCAGGCTATAGAAATTCAAGCATTGATACCAGAACGAAAAAGAAAGTCCAAAGGATGTTGGAGCCAGAAAATCGTTCAATGGTGTCACCAGTAACAGCTTTGGAAGGCAAGTCATACATGAATACATTTCTCTAGTTCATTGCTGATTGGAGGAAAGGCACACACCCACCTCTCATCATAGGCAGAGACTCTCAGGCTGCGTACACACGATCAGACCGGTCCAATCAAACTGGTCCGACAGACTGTTTTCATCGGACCAGGCTGAAGTGGTCTGATGGTCTGATGTGTGTACACACCATTGGACCAAAAATTTGATCAGACCAGAATGTGACGTAGAACACACCGGCGTGCTGAAAAAGGAAGTTCAATGCTTCCAAGCATGAGTCGACTTGATTCTGAGCATGCGCGGGTTTTTGGTCTGATGCTTTGGCGTACTAGCCATCGAACCTGTCCGACGGACAGATTTTAAAGCATGTTTTAAAACTTTCGTCCGACGGACACCGGTCCGATGGGCCGTACACACCATAGAACTGGTTTGATGAAACTGGTCTGCAAACCAGTTTCATCGGACCTGTCTGATCGTGTGTATGCGGCCTCAGAGGTGTTTTGTAATTGGACCTGCTCTCTGCTATTCTATTTTAGCAACCTCCCCCAGACAAACGATTCAGGCTGCTTTTTTCTAAAAAGTCTGAGAATTTGTCAGGAGTTATCAGGCTGATAACAGAGGAACTGTTCAGGAGAGAGCTACAGGACCTAGCTCTTTGAAGAGAGAAAACAAAATACTGCAGATATATGTGCCCAGCTCAAATTTCATTAATCAAGTTTATGTCTACTTTAAGTACATTTTTAAATGTATTTTTGTTGATCCAGGTGTTGTTGATGATATGTCTTTTATTTCAAGAGAAATTTCAGCCATCTTTTGTCAAGTTTACATTTTTTTAAAAGATCAGGGGCATGGAGTATACACTGGACAATAGTTTAGGAAAAAGTATGCAGCAGTATCAAATTGAACCTCTTCTAGTTTTGCGGATTGGGACCTCTTCTTCAGGAGGAGCTGTCTATAAAACTGAAAATACAATAAGGTATACAATAATTACAGCGAGAAATAAAGGCTGTCAATTTAGACATAGTTGTACAGCAAACATTGTAATGAAAAGACATCTTTTCATTGAAGACAAGGTCCCAATCCGTGAAACTAGTAGGCCCCATACACACGACCGAGCTTCTCGCCAGAATCCAGCGAGAAGCTCGCTGGGAGACAGATTCTGGCGAGAAGCTCGATCGTGTGTACGCGATCGACGAGCGTCCCGTCGGGACGCTCGTCGAGCCAAAATATAGAGCATGCTCTCTATTTCCTCTTTGTTCAATGAGGAAATTTGGCTCGATGAGCTTTCCGACCGCTCATCGGGAACCTCGTCGGGCGGAACAATGTGTTTAGCCCGATGAGGTTCCCAGTCGTGTGTACGCGGCCATAGAGTTTCAATTTGTCTATAGCCCATATCAACATATGGATCGGATGAACATGGACCGTCTGTCTGTGTTCACCCGATCCGCTCTGCAGACTGATGGAAAATATGATTTTCCTCCATCTGCAGAATCGGAGCATATCGGACACGGATGAGATCAGGTGTCAGCGGATGTTCATCCGCTGACACTCGCTATCCCATAGGGCAGGGATATGCAATTAGCAGACCTCCAGCTGTTGCAAAACTACAAGTCCCATCCTGCCTTTGCCTCTGGGTGTCATGCTTGTGGCTGTCAGTGTCTTGCTATGCCTCATGGGACTTTTAGTTCTGCAACAGCTAATTGCATATCCCTGCCATAGGGTTACATTTATGTCCCTTTTTCATTCGTAAACGGATGGATGAAAAACCGGACATACGGTTCGCATTTGTGTGAAAGGGGCCTTACCGTTAAAAAACATTTTAGGAGGCTTACACCTGTTTGTTATTTACTTAAGCACCACGTGAAAAATCAGAAATCAGCTCCGCTGCTGCAAGCTAATAATAAAGACTGCTGCACTCTGTGTGAGCACAGTGGTCTATCATCCCTTGCCTTCACATTAACACAGCTCTTCTCTCAACAAACCTCAACCTCCCTCCTCCCCTATGAGTGGTAAATATGAAATTTGTGTATGAAATATTAATATTTGTAAATGTTGTAATGACCATGACAAAGAGTATATATATTAAAATCCTTATATATTCCCTTGAAAAGGTTTTTAACTTTATCATATTTTGTGCTTTTTACATTGTCAAACTGGCTTAAAGCGGAACTAAACCCATCAACTTAATGGTTTCCCAAAACAATTAAATTCAAGGAATGCCATGGATGATAACTGTCACGGTTGCCTGTTGCTCTCAACTGAACTGACAAGTCATCAAATAGTTGGTGTCATGACTGATCACATGTGCAGCACCATGGCAACTGCAGATCAAGCAAAGGTTAAAATGGCAGCTTGTTTGGCTGTAAAGGATAGGAGGGATTAGTTCCGCTTTAAAAAAAATGTGCTTTGTGAATTGAAACTTTTGTCTGCATTTAAAGTCTGCTTGCTTCATTTTTCACATAAAATTAAAATCCATCTTCAGCTATCTTGAATAGATGGTAACAGTGCCACGCAATATAGCATATAAACCCATCAAGGAAATTAAAGTGATTAAGTGACGTAACGCGTAGGGAGGAGGAGCCAAGTGAAATCACATTTTAAGTGCCATTTTGAGAGTACCCGGAGGCTGCATCTTAGGCCCCGTACACACGAGGAGATATATCCGATGAAAACGGTCCGATGGACCGTTTTCATTGGACATGTCTCCTGGCAGATTTTGGTTTGATCTGTGTACACACGATCAAATCAAAATCCCCGCGGACAGACAGCGCGGTGACGTGACGGTGAAGTTGACGCCGCCACGTCACCAAACCAGGAAGTAAAATACTTCCACGCATGCGTTGAATCCATTCGACGCATGCAGGAGATTTCGGTCTGCTGGTTAGGCGTACTAACCAGCGGACATATCCGACAGACGGCTTTCCAGCAGACAAGTTTTAAAGCATGCTTTAAAACTTTTGTCTGCTGGAAACCTGTCTGCTATCCCGTACACACAATCGAATCTGTCCGCTGAATCTGGTCTGCGGACCAGTTTCAGCAGATATAGTCGATCGTGTGTATGCGGCCTTAAAGATACATACAGACAATGTATATGTGCATAAGTGTGAGTAGTAAGATTTACATTTAAAAAATAAATAAAGTCATCAACACAATAAGCACTATTAGCACTATTTATTTATATGGGCACACAAAGATAATACTCAGTGAAATGACCCAGGATGGCAGTAGAATGAGTGTTCAGGATCCCTACCAGCTGATGCAAAGGAAACCAGTGTGAGGCCTCGTACACACGACCGGTTTCCTCGACAGAATCCATCAAGAAACTTGGTGGCAGAGCTTTTTTGCCGAGGAAAACGGTCGTGTGTATGCTTTTTATCGAGTAAACTGTCGAGAAACTCGACGAGGAAAAAAGAGAGCACGTTCTCTTTTTCCCCGGCATGAGTCATCGTGTTCCTCGTCGGGCTGGTTTTCCAACGAGAAACACGTTGGCGTGTATGCTTAGAAACCCGCTCACCTTCGGTAAAAGTAGCGTTTGTAATGGAAATACCACATTTGTCACTCTGTAACAGACTGAAAAGTGCAAATGTCTCTTACCAAACTTTTACCTAACACGCAGTAACATGAGATTAGCAAAAGCAGCCCCAAGGGTTGTGCCAGTGGAATCGATCTTCCCCTTCCGTCGTATGTGTTGAAGTCACCGAGTTTGAGAACGAGGAGATTTGGTCTTGACAGTGTGTACGCAAAGACAGCTTGTCAAGATTCTCGACAAGCCTAACAAGGAACTCGAAGAGGAAAACGATGTGTCTTTTCTGACGAGTTCCTTGGTCGTGTGTACGAGGCCGAACACAGAAACTCAAATTATTAGGGAAAAGTGCATCTGACCTTATAAATGTTTGGTCAAAATCAGAAGGTAAGTGCAATATTTTGTTAATGGTGTGATGATTGATTACAGGGTGGAGAAACGAGGCACACCATCATTTTGAAATTACATCACTGGAATAAGAATAACGCACAATAATATATTACATACACCAAAACTACTTATAGTCCCAAGGGACTTTGTGAGTCACATCACAAAAAATGTATTTTCATAAAAACATGTATATTGTTTACAGAGATAATTCACACATATCAAAATATGAGTATCATAATATAACAACAGTAAAAGTACACATGTCACATTACTGTATTTAAAGAAAAAAGGTTGCGCTAATGTGAAATGATAAATAAGTGAATTGAATAATAAATATTGCAGGCACAAAAAAGACAACCACTCCTTGATGAGAAAAAATGAACACCCTTACAGGACACGTAGGACCTCCTGTGTTAGCAAGGTCATATGGGCCTGCAGATATCACCCTCTGCGGGGTCTTGATGGATCACAGATATGTATACTGCTCGGCTCCCTGCGTCCTCTGTGTCCATCTAAACAGTGTTCCTCCCTCTGATGGAATCAAAGATCCACCTACGGACTCAAACTTATCAGGGGAGAAAACGAAAAAGAAAGGGACTCGAGATAGTGTGATAACGTTAACCACTTCCTCGGTTTAATAGAATTATATATATTTTTTTACAAATAAAATGTGCGAGTTCATAAGAACAGATAAAAAAAGCCGTCATTAAAATATAGCGTTAGCCCGTGCTCTCGGGATCACGTTAAAGTCAGTGCGTGGCTCCGCCCTGACATGTTTCGTCATATATGACATTATCAAAGGGCACATTACTGTATACAAATTTGTAAACATCTTGTGTGAGCCAGATTTGTCCATGCAAATATTCATTGGCAAATATGATGAATAGTGCTGAAAAGACATATCTGGAGATAAAAAAACACGTATGAGAAAAAAAGGGGGGTGGGAGGGAGGGGGAGGGGAAAGAGAAAGGAAAGAGGAAGAAAAAAGAGGGGGAAAAAAGGGGGGGATGACCAGAACATCCGATCTCACCATGTTGCTTTGCTAATAGTAAAAGATAAGAGTATTTCCACATATACTGTATGTGCAAAACGATATATGACATAGTAATAATATATAACAGACTTTGCACTATGATTATGAATGGACCCTTAATATAAGTGAATTGGATTAGTTTCACAATTGCTTGCTCCCAATGTTTAATATCGTATTTGTGATAGATGTGGTATGTTTATATTACATTTTAGTGCACATACGTCTATATGACATTGGGTATATGAATTAGGAATTATGATGTTTTGAATTAATTTGGTAGGGAGTATTTATTAACAGTATTCATAGAGGTTTAGAATTTATAGGCTATATTGCTTGACACTTTATTATATATGAGTTCTATAATAAAGTGCAAGTGTGAGCATTTTTAACCACTTAAGCCCCGGATCATTTTATAGCTAAAGGACCTGGCCTCTTTTTGCGATTCGGCACTGCGTCGCTTTAACTGACAATTGCGCGGTCGTGCGACGTGGCTCCCAAACAAAATTGGCATCCTTTTTTTTCCCACAAAAAGAGCTTTCTTTTGGTGGTATTCGATCACCTCTGTGTTTTTTTTTTTTTGCACTATAAACGAAAATAGAATGACAATTTTGAAAAAAAAAATATATATATTTTTTACTTTTTTGCTATAATAAATATCCCCAAAAATATATAAAAACATTTTTTTTCCTCAGTTTAGGCCAATACGTATTCTTCTACATATTTTTAATAAAAAAATTGCAATAAGCGTTTACTGATCGGTTTGCGCAAAAGTTATAGGGCCAGATTCACGTACATTGGCGCATATTTTGACCGGTGTAGCGCACCTCCTTTACGTTAGACCGGCGCAATGTAGAGGCGCAATCACCGTATCCTCGTAGTATTTGCGCAGAAATTTGCGCCGGTGTAACGTAAATTCCGAGGCGTAAGGCGGAGTAATTCAAATTGGGAAGGACGTGGGTGTGTTACATTGAAATGAGCCGTGACCCCATGCAAATGAAGGGCCGGCCTGATCGCGCATGTGCACATGAAGCAGACCATAGTCAGCACCTCTGTGCGCATGCTCACAACTCGGGAACGGCGCAATCAGTGAACTTGGAAGTGGACCCGGGCAACTTAGTGAACTACGCAGACAGCTTAAATAGACAGAGACAAACGCCCTTCCTTTGCAAAAGTACATCCCTTTGTATGCCTTCCTATACAGCAAGGTGCTTTTGTTCTGTTGTTTATTAGCGTTTGTTTGTTTGTGACGTGTCTTTGAGATATTTGGGGACTGTTTTGCAGAGTGATTTTTGTCTTTTCTGTGTTTTCTTTGTTGTTTTCTTTTTTAAATTTTATTTTTGCTGGGCATTTTTTATTTTTGCTGGTCATTTTTTTTGTTCTGTTTGTGAATGATTTTGGAATGTGAAGGTGACATTCCTTCCAGAAAAGGGGTGTCACCCTCATTTGTGGTGGAGAAGTGATCTTCAGGTCCGTGTGAATGGTGTATGAATGTACAGTGACATAATTGGAGCCGTGGCATGGCATTGCTGCTCACAAGTCCTGCATGGTGGGCTTGTGCCAATCCAATGTGATGAGGATGTGATGTGTCTGTGCTAGGGACCACAGTGGTGTGCATGCATGCATTCTCATTGTGCCATGATTAATGTGTGTGTTTAACGTGCGAAGATGCCTAATGTGAGCTGGCTCCTGGCTGCTCTTCCCTCAGAAGACGGGGTAGCCTCAGTTAGGGGGGGATTGTCTGGTTCGGGGGTCAGGTCATCACTTATGTCAATCTCCAGGCCCTTTCTCACTGCGAAGTTGTGCAGCATGCAACATGCACCGATGATCTGGCATACAAAGTTTGGGGGGTTCCGGATAGGAGTCATGAGATGGGGTCCCAGTGCATATGCAGAGTCACCCTGAAGGGATAAGACAGGAGGATGTTAGTAGTGCATGTGCCACTTTTGATTTCAGCATCATGGGGGGGACAGTCATGCCTGCCACCCATGTCACTCACCAACCAGGCAGCTGTCCCCATACATGTTCTGTTCGAAATCTGTGGGGATGGGGCTAGGATTGTATATGTATCTGTCATGGGTGTCATGGGTGGTGTCATGTGTTGGGCTGGTGATGTCCTCCTGCAGGGTTGTGATTAATTCCAGGATGGCATGAGGGGTGAATCTGAAGATGCGAGACACCTCAGAATCACTCATGCCAAAGATGTCTATGCGTGTGTGATATATCAAGTGTAGCGCCGAAACGAATAACCCGCATTCGGAAAAACAACAGCAGCTGGTTTAACAACCAGCTGTCGTTACTGAAGCAAGAACGCAGAAGGGCAGAATCTGCCTGGAAAAAATGTTCTTCAGAGCTAAACCTATCCATCTACAAGGCGGCAATAAGAAAATACCACAAAGGAATTTTCCAAGCCAAGAAAAATTATTTTTCGGAGGCTATCAACGGTGCCCTAAACCGCCCCCGCGAACTCTTCAAGATGGTCACCCAGACCATGAAGCCAGGATGCATTGAAGCTCCCAGTTCGGACACACAAGAATTTTGCAATGAGCTATCGGATTGCTTCATTAATAAAATTGAGGCAATCCGTGAAAGCATTCAGCAAAACAATTCTCCCCCCAGCCCCCCCCGCAGCCTCTCACACAGCACCCATAATAATTCTCCGATATCAGGTAAGTTCACCCTGGAACCCATCTCCATCGAGACCACTAAGAATGTCATTTGTACTCTGCGCAATGGCGCAGCGCCAAATGACATTATCCCCACAAAACTGCTGAAGGAATGCGCCTACATCCTGGCTCCTCCCATCACGCAGCTTATCAACCAGTCTTTCTTGGAGGGCATAGTGCCCTCACAGTTGAAAGAGGGTATAATCCAACCCATCCTGAAGAAACCCTCCCTGGACCCTAAGGACCCACTCCATCGCCGTCCCATAACAAGCCTCAATGTACTCTCTAAGATAATGGAAAAAGTAGTGGTACAACAGCTGCAACTGCATCTAGATACCTATAAGCTACTTGACCCATTGCAATCAGGCTTCCGTCCCGGACATGGGACGGAAACAGCATTGCTGAAAGTATGGGACGATGTTCTCAAGGCCGCAGAAGAAGGAGAATCTTGTCTCCTGGTTCTGTTGGACCTAAGTGCAGCCTTTGACACTGTAGACCACAATCTGTTACTGACTCGGCTTGCTGAAGTAGCCAGAGTCGCAGCAAGCGATTTATCTTGGTTCTCCTCTTTTTTGGAAAACCGATCGCAAACAGTGAAGTTAGGACCTTTTACGTCTGAAAAACGCACAGTAACATGCAGAGTCCCTCAAGGATCGCCTCTGTCACCAGTGCTGTTTAACATATATCTCCGTCCTCTTTTTGAGATTATCAGCAGCCAAAAACTGCTCTATCACTCATACGCAGACGACACACAACTCTATTTCCGCATCTGCAACAGGCAGGATCACCACCTCAATCTAGAGACATGTCTCTCTTTGATAGAGGACTGGATGACAAAGAGTTATCTTAAACTCAACGGAGCGAAAACAGAACTTCTTCTGTTTCACGCCAAGCGCAGGAATCAACTTTCAACAGCGTGGACCCCCCGCCTATTTTGGGCAAATTCATCACCCCTAGCGCCAAAGTCAAAAGCCTAGGGGTCATTTTTGACTCCTTTATGACAATGGACGCACAAATAGGGTCAGTAGTCAGCGGATCTCACCATCTACTGCGCCTACTACGCAGACTCACTCCGTTCATCCCCAAAGAAGACTTAGCGGTCGTGGTGGGAGCTATTGTAAACTCCAGGCTGGATTATGCAAATGCCCTTTACCTCGGCCTCCCCAAGTACCAAATCGCCCGTCTGCAAGTCGTTCAGAATACGGCCGCCAGACTGGTGACTGGGAAAAAACCCTGGGAATCCATCTCACCTTCACTGAGAGCCCTTCATTGGCTGCCAGTTAAAGACAGAATTGCTTTTAAAGCTCTCTGTCTTACGCATAGATGTGTCCATGGGAATGCCCCCATTTATTTATGCGAAATAATAAAAGCGCATAATCCCAATCGCGTTTTGCGATCCACGAATCAGAACCTGCTCCAGGTTCCGAAAGCCAACTTCAAATCCAAAGGAGAAAGAAGATTCGCGATCCAAGGTCCCAGACTATGGAACGCTTTACCAACCAGCATTCGGTTGGAGGAGAACCACCTAGCATTCAGGAGAAAGGTCAAGACTTTTCTCTTTTGATATCAAAGGAGACAGGAACAACAAGCGCCCAGAGGCGATTCAGTTCGCATGTGCCGCGCTATACAAGTTTTCATTCATTCATTCATTCATTCATTCATTCATTCATTCAAGAGTGAGGGGCTTGTATCAGATTAGATTATTATATCCATCAAGGTTTTAAAGGGCTATTGAAAGATAGTGAGACCGTGTTTGTAATTTGTATGTATGTTATGTATTGATGTATATATGTATGTATATTTTTTGTAAAAATGTTTATAAAAGCAAATAAAAAGTTTTTGGAAAAAAAAAAAATCCTCTCCCGCGCCCTCCTCCGTGCCCTCCTCCTTCTTTGCTCATCTAAAGTCAGTAGTATAGCTATGAGCATGGATGCCACTGGCATGTTGGCATACAGTTTGTTGGGCAGCAAGTGTGACTGCTCAGCTCCTCACTAACAGTGTTGCTTTAGCTGACATGTAGACGGATTGTCTAATTTTATTCCACCTTTTATATGGTCTAATTGTAGACAGGACGTGCAGCTGTTGCGCACAGCGTGTAATCTGCGCTGCACCAACGTTCTTTTGTGGATCCCCGTAACTCCCTCATTTGCATATTTGAATAGCAAATCAATGGTGTGTCTAGCGCAGTTTTGTGTGGACGGATACGCCGGTCTATCGAAATTACGCTGGTCCAAAAAAAGTAGATTTCTTGCGTATCTCGCTTTGGGGATGCGGCGCATCGAAACGCATGCGCAAATTTAGACTTACGCCACGCACCTCCTGTAACGCCGGCGTAATGGCTCTGTGAATCGGGATAGTTTTATGGCATTTTTATTAATATTTTTTTTTTACTAGTAATGGCGGTGATCAGGGATTTTTATCTTGACTGCGACATTATGGCGGACACATCGGATACTTTTGACACATTATTGGGACCATTGTCATTTATACAGCGAAAAGTGCTATAAAAATGCACTGTTACTGTGAAAATGACACTGGCAGTGAAGGGGTTAACCTGTAGGGGGCGCTGAAGGGGTTAAGTGTTTCCTAGGGAGTGATTACTACTGTGTGGGGGCGTGGCTTGGTGTGTGACATCCCCTATGACAGGGAACAGACGATCAGTGGCAGTCACACTAGGAAGAACGGGGAAAGGTTTGTTTACACTCACCTCTCCCTGTTTTTCAGCTCTGTGACCCGATCGCGGGACACCGACAGCAAACGGGTCCGTGGGTCCCGCGGCACGGAGCACAGGACCAGGTCGCGAGCGCACCACTGGTGGTGCGCTCACGACCCACGGCTGGGCTCTTAAAGGCAACGTACAGGTACGTGCTTGTGCTCAGCCGTGCCGTTCTGCGGACGTTTAAGCAGCAATAATTAATATTTTAACATAAAAAAAAGGAAAAATAAAAAAAATACATACAAAAAGATGTGCATTAATTTTTTGGGGTGAAATTATCCTTTAACCACTTGATACCCGCCCACCATCATATGAGGTCCAAAACGGGAACCTGTTATCCGGGGTGGACGTCATATGACGGCCTGCACTTTGCGGGGGGGGGGGGGTTATCTCAATGATGCCTGCACCCAGAGGCATCATTGAGATATCATTTTTTAGCGGCGGCGATTGTGCGCACCGTAAGAACGTTCATAGCGGCAGTTCCGCCGCTAGATCGTTCTTACAGGCGGCGGGAGGGGACATCCCCCCCCTCCCGCCGCCATCCGGTGCTTCTCCGGGCTCTCCCGTCCCATCGGGAGCCCAGAGGGATGATCGCCGTCCGCCGAATGTTTTCCATAGAGATGACTGGTGACCAGATGGTCACCAGTCATCTCTATGATCGTCGGAGGCCCGGGCGCAATGTGATGACGTCACGCCCAGGTCCCCGTAAGTAAACAAACCACAATTGCGGCTAGTTTGAATGAAATCTGTGAATTTTTTTTCACAATCTCATTCTTTCCAGCCTGGAGGAGAGGTGTGGGGTCTTATTGACCCCGCCCCTCTCCATAAAGAGGACCTGTCACACACATTTCCTATTACAAGGGATGTTTACATTCCTTGTAATAGGAATAAAAGCAATTGAAAAAAAAATGTAAAAAAAGTGTAAAAAATTAAATGCCCCTGTCCCCGGTAGCTCGCGCTCAGAAGCGTACGCACACATAAGTCCCGTATGTAAACGTCGTTCAAACAACACATGTGAGGTGTCGCTGTGTGCGTTAGAGCGTGTGCACTAGACCTCCTCTGAAACTCTAAACTAGTAACCTGTAAAGAATTTAAAGTGTCGCCTATGGAGATTTTTTGGTGCCATTGCATGAGTGTGTGCAATTTTAAAGCATGACATGTTAGGTATCTATTTACTCGGCGTAACATCATCTTTCATATTTTACCAAAAAATTTAGCTAACATTACTGTTTTGTTGTTTTTTTATTTATGAAACCATTTTTTTTACAAAAAAAAAGCTGTTTGAAAAATTATTGCGCAAATACGGTGCAAGATAAAAAGTTGCAATGACCGCCATTTTTTTCCCTAGGGTGTCTGCTAAAAAAACATATATAATGTTTTGGGGTTCTGAGTAATTTTCTTAAAAGAATGATGATTTGGCCCGGGAAGGAGGTGGGTTTTAAAGCCCTGTATTGAAGTGGTTAATTAGAGTAATTAAATAGTCTTTGCATTAGTCTACACTACAACATCCCTGACAGTTAAATATTGTTAGATTTAGACAACCATCAGTGAAACTTTCCAGGATCATATTAAAGACTAAGAGATCACACCCACTGCAATACTTTATGTGGAGAAGAACTGTCAATCACTGATGTGCTTCACCGAGCAGAGCCCTGACTGACAAGCTGGGAGTCTTAGAAGGTTCTGCAACAGCCATACACTTCCACTCGTTGACCTCCACAATTGCTTTATGAAATCTCAGAGTGGCCACATTTGTAAAAGAAAAAGAAGCCCAAAGGGAAATAACCCCCATAATCCCTTGCCAGACTGCCCTACTTAGAGGTCAATACTTAAAAAGCATTCTAAAGTTTTGCTAGTATACAGTAAATACAGTAAGAGTTCTAGGCAGCAACTCACAGTCTTACAATAATATATTTGTATAATGTTTATGTTGTACTGAACTTTTTTTTGATTCATTTAACTTTTTTGGGTGTGCAATTTAAGAAGACCCTAATTTAAAGCAGTTGTATACCCGCGATTAATTTTTTATTTATTTTTTTCCACCTGAAAGGCAAAAGCCATAATGAGTTCTTTCGGCAACTCGTGACACGCTGTATGTGCAGGTCGGAAGAACGTCAATCACTTACCCTGTGATTAGGAACCCCCACTAACGCGTGGAATCAGGGGGGAAAATACAGATAAAATGGTATGTACGAAAAAAAAAAAAGACCAGCATAATGTCCGTGTCACAGGTCAGCTCATTGTAATGTTAGAATTTTTTTTTTAGGGTGAACCCCCGCTTTAAGGAAAAAGAAAAGGGTCATGGATTTATTCTGTACCCCAAGAACAGAAATCAAACAATTGTATAAAATCTCAACATTTTATTACAAAACTTTAAAAAGATTTTTTTTCTATCCCGTTTAAAAAAAACAGTACAACTTACCTTTATATTATAACAGAGTTGCCTATTTTGGACAGTTTGAGTCTTTAAAATTGGACTCCAAGGTTGTAGACATGAGGGAACATGCTTACAGCACCTCTTAACATGTTTTAATGGTCTTAACTGCTTCATCAGGAGGAACATGTATAGCATCTACAAAAAAGCTTAGCATTATCTACACTGATCAACCAAAACATGACCACTGATTATAATATGACCACTGACAGGTTAAGTGAATAACATTGATTATCTAGTAACAGTGGCATCTAAAAGTGGGTGGGGTATATAAGGCAACAAGCAAGAAAATTGTTCCTGAAGATGATGTATTGAAAGCAGAAAGAATGGGCAAGTGTACTGACTTTGACAAGGGCCAAATTGTAATGCCTAGATGACGGGGTCAGCGCATCCCAAAAACTGCAGCTCTTGTAGGATGTTCCCAGTCTAAAGTGATCAACCAAAAGTGGTCCAAGGAAGAAAACTGGCAAATCAGAAACGGGGTCATGGGTGACCAAAGCTCACTGATGCACATGGGGAGCATAGGCTGGCTTGTGTCGTCTAATCCAATAGAAGAGCTTTTGTAGCCTATATTTTTGAAAAAAGTTAATACTGATTCCAAAAGAAAAAGGGGTCAGAACACACAGTGCATCGTCGTTTGTTGTGTATGAGGCTGCGCAGCTGCAGTGCAGACCAGTGAAGGTGCCCATGCTGACCCATGTCCACAGCCAAAAGTGCCTACAATGGGCATGTGAACATCAGAACTGGACCAAAGAGCAATGGAAGTAGGTGCATCAAAGAAAGAAATGGCGCTACTAACCTGACAGGTGCAAGATAAGCAGTCACCCAGCTGCCAACAAGATTAGTAGAGGAAGATAATCTTCAACTCAATACTGTACATGGTCTTCAATAACTTCAAATGTATTGGTACTCCACAAAAAAAATCTGCTGTACCACATTTGTCTTTGTATGGAGTTGTGGATGATCTTCCGCTACTAAAGGAAGAAGGTGGCTTGGTCTGATGAATTTAAGAATGGTTTGAGGAGCACAACAACAAGTTCTCATATTCTCCAGATCTCAATTCAATTGAGCATTTGTTGGATGAGCTGGAAAAGCAAGTCTGACCCATGGATGCTCCACCCTACAACTT
Source organism: Rana kukunoris (assembly GCA_029574335.1). Lineage (NCBI taxonomy): Eukaryota > Metazoa > Chordata > Amphibia > Anura > Ranidae > Rana > Rana kukunoris. The sequence goes on from CM056055.1 coordinate 198,332,977, forward strand.
GCAGGACTTAAAGGGGTTGTAAAGGTTATTTTTTCTTTACATTTTTAAATTTTTATCTTTTGAGCTAGTGCATTGTTGGTATACTTACCTTTTCCTTCGATTACCCTTCTAAATGTTTTTTTTCTTTGTCTGAATTTTTCACTTCCTGTTCCTCCCTAGTAAGCTTGCCCCCATCATTCAAGCCATTCTGGCTGGGTGTTAGTCAGCATGCTCGCCCCCTCCCTTGGGCCTACATCCCTGCGGAGAGACATTGTGATCACAGCATCTCCCCGCAGGGATGTAGTCCCAATGGAGGGGGCGAGCATGCTAACTAACCCCCAGCCAGAACGGCTCTGATGATGGGGGCAAGCTTACTGAGGAGGAACAGGAAGTGAGAAATTCAGACAAAGAAAAAAAAAACATTTAGAAGGAAAAGGTAAGTGAGCCAACAATGCACTAGCTTAAAGAAACCTATTTAAAAAAACAAACCTTTACAACCCCTTTAAAGAATCGGCTACTGACTGCTTGGTGCTGAATGCCACAGCATACCTTCAGAGAACTAGTCCATGCCTTGACATGTTATGGTGGGCAATTATAACATTATGGCTGTTATGCTGATCGATGTGTGCATATATGTATACAAATAATTGTGCTAGCCTGTTTACAATTTGATATTAATTGGTGTACTAGCAGCAGGGGCGTCGGCAGTGGGTGGCTAGGGAGGCTGAAGCCCCCCGATTGTGACACTGAAAAGCCCAGAGTCTATGGAATGCTGCATTCCATTGTTAGCCTGAGCCGGGACCAATCTGGTCACGAGTGCGGCCGAAATTGGCCAAGTGCCATAGAAGCCGAAAGTGGCTGAGTGTGGCCGAAACTGGACGAGTGTGGCCGAGTGCCGCAGGTCCCGCCTTCTGGAGCCTGCAGCGCCAATGCGAGGACCGCGGGACGTGTGACGTGATGACGGTGACGTCCATCTTAGCCTGCAGGCTCCAGAAGAAGGGACGCTACATCCCTGCTCGGGTGGGCGGCTCTCCTCTCCTCCTTGGCTCGGCTCCTCTCTTCTGCTGAGGGTTGACTAACTGACTGCCTGCAGTGCCTGCACACCACGTCTGAGGTAGGTCAGACACACAGTGTGTGTAATATGTTTGCCATTGTGAGCAGGTCACAGTGTGTGTAGGTCAGGCAGGTCAGTGTATGTAGGTCAGGCAGGTCAGTGTAATGGTCACTGTGTCAGGCAGGTGTGTTTATTGGTTAGCATTGATGGGCAATGGTAAGTCACACAGCCCCACCGCCCAGCCAAAAAAAAAAAAAGCTGCGACACCCCCAATCCCCCCCTCCTCTGGTTCGTGGACTTCGGGGTGGAAGCCCCTGGTCTTTTTGCCACCTAGCAACGCCCCTGACTAGCAGACTCCAAAATTAGGAGAACATTTTAAATCTTTAGGGGTCAACATCAAAACCGGTGATTTGCAGAGGCAATCACAAAGTGAGCAGTCAGCGGTGGTCTTTTGTGAAAAAGATCCAGTAGGCTCTGTAAGGTAAATGTCATGGGTGCACCCTGCAACAAATGTTTCTTTGTAATGCGAATGCAAGCAATCAAAAATTATAAAAAAAAAATCTATTTTAAAACATGCTGTCATTGTGTTCATACATTGATACAAGCTGAATAAAGGGTAGGAAGCCTGCCAGAATCCACCAGCCCACAGGCCCTGGGTCACATCAGCACACAGCAAAATAAATGCCACCCCTGCCAGATGGTCAGTCTAGGCGTGAACTACGTTGTCAAACCTCTACTCTACAAACATAACAAATTGTTTACTCATCTCTGCTGGACTTGTGCCTTTGTTCCCTGTCAATGATCTGCTATATTTACAGAAATCTCAGAACAGACGCACCATAAAACGTGGCTTGACATTTTTCATTTTTTTTAGCACTTAATGAACGTGTTGTCAGATTATGAAGCATAAATAAACGCACAAACAGATAAAATGCTGAGTGCAGCTAATTGGGAAACGTACAGCCGACCTAGACACAAAATTTCCTCTAAGCAGGAGATATTTATAGCGGGAACAGAAGGAGTTCAGGAGGTGGCGGATTCATTAGGTGGGGAATGTCTTCATTCACTCTCCACAATGTATCTTCCCTTCATCGCAACAGAAGTGTGGAAGAAAAAAGAAACTTTACACAATCTGACATTTCACTGTGTCTGGGTTCAGCCCGGATGGCCATGTGTAACACAACAGAAAATGTACAATGTATAATATTTTGATAAATATTAATTTTGAAATAGAAATCAACACCCTTCAGCAGGTTCTTATTAATATGAGAGCCTATGAGAGCCTAGCGGCTTAGTGGTTGGCTCTACTGCTTCTATGTTAAAGGATCACTAAAGGAAATATTTTTTTTAGCTAAATAGTTTTCTTTACCTTACTGCAGTACTGGTTTCATGTCCTTATTGTTCGTTTTTGCTTGAAGTTGCTGTAATCCTGCTCTGATCTCCACACTTCCTGTTTGTCTGTTTCCTTATAACCACAGTACTGGGAGCTTTCTCACGGTGGTCTGAGCTGTCATTACTGTGTGTCTAAAACTTCCCAGAACCAATCAGATTTATTTTAAAAACAAAACACTGCCCTGGATTTGTTTGTTTTTATTCTGTGAAGCCAGTTAAAAAGTGAAACTAAGCTGCAGGCACATTATATGATTGATTTTTATCTATTTTTAATCATTTTGAAAAGGAATCAGTTAACTTTTATGTCTCTATACCCTGTAAACAGTCATTTCAGCAAAAACATTTTTTTCCTTTAGTGATCCTTTAACCACTTCCCTACGGCCGTACGACTTTATACGGCCGTAGGGACGTCCTGAATCTCTGACAGGCCGTGTTTTTATGGCCTGTTCTTAGAGAGGTCACTGGGGGGCGAGCGAGCCCGCAGCATCGCTGACATGCCGATGCTCGTGCCTGGTGGCCGTAAACACAGAGATCCATGTCATGTCAGGGGAGAGAGGAGAGCGATCTGTGTCCCTTGTACATAGGGACACAGCATCGGTCACCTCCCCCAGTCACCCCCCCTCCCCCCACAGTTAGAACACAATTTAGGATACACATTAACCCCTTCCTCACCCCCTAGTGTTAACCCCTTCAATGCCAGTCACATTTATACAGTAATTCGTGTATATTTATAGCACTGATCGCTGTATAAATGTGAATGGCGCCAAAAATGTGTCAAAAGTGTCCGATGTCTCCGCCATAATGTCGCAGTCACGAAAAAAATGCTGATCGTCGCCATTAGTAGTAAAAAAAATAAATAAAAAAAATAATAATAATTCTGTCCCCTATTTTGTAAGCGCAATAACTTTTGCGCAAACCAGACGCTTATTGCGATTTTTTTTTTTTTACCAAAAATATGTAGAAGAATACGTATCGCCTAGACTGAGAAAAAAAATGTTTTTTTTTAAAAATGGGCTATTTATTACAGCAACAAGTAAAAAATATAGTTTTTTTTTCAAAATTGTCGCTCTATTTTTGTTTATAGCGCAAAAAATAAAAACCGCAGAGGCGATCAAATGCCACCAAAAGAAAGCTCTATTTGTGGGGAAAAAAGGACGCCAATTTTGTTTGGGAGCCAAGTCGCACGACAGCGCAATTGTCAGTTAAATTGATGCAGTGCCACAAGCTGAAATTTCACCTGGTCAGGAAGGGGTTTATGTGCCCAGTAAGGAAGTGGTTAAGGAGGACACTATCACACTCTCCCTGCTTGCATGGTTTCCTTCCACGCTCCAAAAGTAAGCAAATAAGCAGCCAGTAAATAAACCCCCCCCCCCCCAGTATGATATTCTACTGAGTACCCCAAGATGGCAATCTTAGCATTTGCCCACTTTGAGTCCCCTGGGAGAGTGCTATATTAATTAAAACAAAATTAACATTATTAAAGAGGAACTATAGGTAACATACAAGATGGCACATACAGTACTGTGCAAAAGTTTTAGGCAGGTGTGAAGAAATGTAAAGTAAGAATGCTTCAAAAATATATATTTTATTTTATCAATTAACAAAATTCAAAGTGAGCAAACAAATAAAGCAAATCAATATTTTGTTTTTGTGTAACTTCAAATCAACATCATTTCTTACACTTGCACACATTGTACACTTGCACAATGTCAGGGATTTTGTAGGATTACTGTAGAGTCAGGTGTAGGATGTACTGTACCTTTAGGGAGGAGTGTGATTGGTTACAAATTTATTCTGCAGCAGATCAATGAAATAATTGTATTATTTAGTCACATTTTATAAATTCAATAATAATATCTATAATATATCATGGTATTGGTAATGTATACAAGTACTGATACTTTTTTTCAAGTACTCGCCGATACCGATTACCAATACTTTTTTTTTGTCATGTGACAATTTGACTAATTGGCACTGATAGGTGGCACTGACGGGCACTAGTTGGCACTGACAGATGGATGGCACTCATGGGCACTGATAGATGGGACGATAGGTGGCACTTATGGGCACTGAAAGGTGGCACTGATAGATGGAACAGATGTCACTCATGTGCAGACACTGAAATGCAGCACTAATTGGCAATTGCATAATAAATGACATGAATGATGAGAGGTGAGGAAGGATTTTGCAATGCTATATGACATATAACTTTGCAAAATCCTTCCTTTCCTCTCATCATTCTTGTCATTTAACTTCTAGTAAGTATACTGCCTTGCACTTGTCTGCAGTAAGCCAGCAGCAGGCATCTTGTTACATCCAGCCTGAACTATATGAGCTGGCTTACTGCAGCCGAGTGCAGGGTGTACCAAGATGGGCGTTGTGATGGTTACCTTCCGACAGAGACACGGAATGTCACTTCCTGTACCGAATTTGAATGGAATATGCGGTGGCGCCCTGCACTCCTGCCCCGGCCAGCTTACCCCCGTGATCGATTGCTGCAAGACCGATCTCCGCTCCGCCCTCTCCATCTGCCGACTTCAGGTTCCAGGTATCGGATCTGGCATCGGTACTCTCACAAATGCACAGTATCGGTGCTGATACCGATACTAGTATCGGTATTGGGACAACCCTAATAACACTGTTGAGGTGGGGAGCAGAGATGGGCCTCTCCATAGCTACGCAAAGAAGTATAGGCTCTGGAGGAGAAGTTTTATCATCTTTTCTGCTGCTGATCGCTAATACAAGGAGGTAGAGGAGACAAGGAGGGTTTCCACAGCTCCAGGAGAGGTGCGATGGCCACATGGAATTGCCTGGCGGGCCACATTCGGCCCATGGGCCTTGTGTTTGACACAAGTATTCTAACCCACCTGTGTTCTATTCAAAACTACAAAAATGTGTTTTGACTAGAGCTAGACTGGAAAAGTATTAATGAAAATGTAAGTAAAGCCTATTTTGCAAATGCCAACTTACCAGTATTTCCAAGGCATATCATACCTCCCAACATTTTGAAATGGGAATGAGGGACACCTACTAGCAAACATTTGTAGGCATAGGGCACACCTCCTGCCACACCCCCCTAAAGAAGAACTAACCAAAAAAAAAATTTAATTAGATCCAAAGGGGCTTTTTTTAACCACTACTATTCCTTTATATTGGCTTTTAAAATTTACAAATGCAGCAATTTAGAGTTTGGATGAAAGGTTTAGCACTGGGAAACATTTTTTGAAAGATAAAAAGTGCTTTTGATATACAACTATATAGATCAGACCAAAATTAGGGGGAACGAGGGACAGAGGGACATTGATCCAAATCAGGGACAGTCCCTCAAAATCAGTGAAATTTGGGAGCTATGGGATATTTCCAGTGAATAAACAATAACCATAAAATTACATAAAATTTAAGCTTCTATCAGCTTCCTTGCCCTTCTTGTTTTTTTCCAAGGTCCAGTCATACTCTTTCCAGTACAAGAACACACGGAACCCAAATGCTTTTTTTGATTTTGTCTTTGTACAGAAAAAAGGCACCAACCAAAGCAAAGAGAATTACGAGAGCGGCCTAAAAATAACAGAGGCTGAACTACAAGAAATATTAGCAGAACAATTAAACATGCGACTACCTGTTGTCAACGTCATGGTAAATGAAGTGAGGATGCAGAAAATTTGAGATATAGGAGCTCCATACACCTTTTTAGACAGCAAGTTCTTTTTTCACCACTTGACACGTGATGATCTGATACCACTCTATTGTAGTTATAGTTTTACTTCTAAGGCAGGTTTTTGGAAGGATATTAAAGTACTCGGCTTCTTAAAGGCTCTTATTAAAATTCAAGGCCATATGTACTACAACAGTATCTTGGTATTCCAAAACCTTTGCACAAGTATTTTAATTGGAATGGACTTAATAAGCGACATGAACAAAAATGATATATTCAATATTATATTTGGATCGGTGGAAGCAGGTTCTCCCCCCCCAACTTCAATGCCAGGCTGCCCTTCAGGGATCTGACAGCAGTGGACATTACTTGGAACACAACAGTCTGACAACGGGGGATATGGACTAGAGTGGATCTGGGGTACCTGGACCATAGATTGTGTAGGATGAAACCTAGGTTTACCAAGATCTGAATGCACTGGTTGGATCTTCATCTTTTCCAATTACTATACAAGGTTACATCTAACATTATCCCTCAATAAACGTCTTCAAATTACATTTCATAATGGTTGGTTAATTATTTTGAATATTATTATACAAGATTTATATACTGTAGCACCAACAATTTGCACTAGAGCAGGGCTCGGGAGTGAGCACTCACCAGTGTCCCAATAGCATGCGGCTTGCTATTGGGGGCATTGGTCATGGGGAGGAGCCAGGAGCACCGTTGTGGGACCTGAGAAGAAGAGGATCTGTGCAAAACCACTGCACAGAGCAGACAAAATCTGGAACAGCTGTGCATAGTTACCAATCAGCTAATATCTTAAAGTTGAATTCCAGTTTTATCCTAACTAGCCTTAAAACGGCCGCCTCTCCGCTCCTGACACCAATGTTTACTTGCTTGTGTAAGAAAGATGGGCATACATACCTATTTTCAGGCTACTCTGGTCCGGTCATGTGATCTGGCTCCCCTGTGTCAATCAGCACTGCTGCAGGGGAGAGAAGGGAGCATCAACAACAGATGGGCATTAGAAGTCTATAAGTTATGTCGGTGCTCTGCGTTTAATATCTATTGTTGGAGCCATCTCTCTCCACTCCCCTGCAGCAGCCACTGGCTGACACAAGGGAGATCACATGACCAGACCGGAGTGGCCTGGAAATGGGTATGTATACTTTCTTACACATGTTAGTCAGCATAGGTGTTAGGAGGGGGAAAGGGACATTTTTAGGGCTGGTTAGGATAAAGCCCATTTCTACTTGTTCAGTTATGATTTGAAAAAAAAAAAGACATAAACTGATTGGTTGCCATGAACAACTCAATAAATCTCCACCCCCCCCCCCCATTATTTCCTTTTAAGTGGGATCTGCACATTTAAGATACTCACCCATCCAGCGCATCCAGCGTTGTCCCACTGAGATCCTCTCGTGCCCGGCTGCCACCATTCCGTCCTGCACTGCCATGTTGATTCTGATGTCATTGAGAGGCCCATCGGCTGTTCTGAGTTCAGCATTCGGGGTACCCAATGATGCACCGCTAGGCCCACTTTTACCCTGTGAATCGAACAATCAGGCCTCCTGGGATATTTGATCTACATATATCAGGATGCACAGCTGGCAGAATACACTTCATTTGCCTAGACGAATAATGTATATAGGAGGCGGGTCCAAACCCTTTTTCTAAAAAAAAAAATTATAATAATAATAATACTAATAAAAAAAAGCTGCTATAGAGATAGTGGAGCAGATGACATTTTCAAATTTAGACTGAAGATCTGCACCAAAACAGAACAAAACATACCCCACCTCCAACTGTCCCGTCTCTCACTGGCATGGTCTTCACACGGTCACACCAAATTCCTTGGTGACGTACATCACTACGATGAGCCAGAGAAAAATGAAGTTCAATGCTTCCAAGCATGTGTCGTCTTGATTCTGAACATGCACTTTTTTTGTGAGTTGAAATTGCATTCAGACGAACGTTTTTCCCGCTAGGATTCTTTTCCTGGCGGGAAAAAAAAAAGATCCTGCTCTCTTTTTTTCTCGGCAGTTTTTCTGTTGGAAAAAGTCAAATGGAGAATTTTAGTTTAGTTCCGCTTTAAGATTCTGGCTGCTCTGAGTCCAGTAAATTCCCCTCTATGTATACATAGGTACAAATCTTTATGTCTATAACCAGAACAATTAATCTGATCTCAGATAAGCAGGGAAGACCTCCCGCTTCTGTTTTTCTCTTAGGGATGATTAATTTATGCTCTACAAATATTTTTGCAAATCGGTTGTATTTACTTCTCCATATTAAATGAAGATTAATATTCCTCCTGAAATAATAACCTGTACAGGACAATTTAGACACTTTGCATATAAATATTTAGTTAACATTGACTTTGAAACTTTATAAGCCATCAGTTGTCTTGTTAAGTATAATTTGAGATCTCCTTGGTATCTCATTCCGCCATGTAAATTATTAATAGGACAATTTCTCAAAGTGTATCAAGTCACTCCTTGGGCTATCAATATTACTTTAAGATGTCATAGCTTAGTTTGGTAAATCACATTTCTATACGTCCACAGACTTCAAAATGCACAGCTTTGACTGTAAAAAAAACACTCTGTAATCGATACCATGACACTTGCTTCACTAATAGCTAATTACCGAATTTTGGTTTAAACTGGTTAAAGATTACCAGTAAATCTATACAATATTAGGTTATGTTCACCTGGTACTATTTTTATTATATACTCAAAAACAACAACAAAAAGTAACCATAACTACAATCAAAGATACAAAGGGAACAAAAAGACAATAAACCTGCTCTTAAAACAAAAATTTTTAACTTATGCATTTTTTAGTGCGTTTTGCAGAAACGCACTACAGTCCATTTAACATGGTTTCCTATGGATCTAGTTCACATCTGTGCATTTTTGAGCCGGTACATTTTTTGAAAAAGGGTCAGGGACTTTTCTCCAGCAGTAGATTGTGTTTTGCCTGTAAGAGAAAAAAAAAGAGGAAAAGCGCCTCTGAGTATTCTGTATTTACATCATAATAAACAATGGTGAAGTCCGGGAATCTGGTGTAAACCTTAATGACGATCAATGGAGCCAGGATCGAGAGATGTTACCATCTGAACCAGGTTTCTGCAGCCGCTCGGAGCCGGGGGGAGCCGACTGTATCCGTGGTGACAGAATGCTGCTGGACTGGAGTCTCGTATGCTGGCATGTAACGTCAGCTGGACGGGGGCCGAGGAAGACCACAATGCGTTTCAGAGCGTGCGTGAGTCAGGGAGCAGACCTGCGCATTTTTTTTCAGGTATACTTGAAAAAAGAGCCCACAGGTCTGCTCCCTGACTCGCGCACGCTCTGAAACGCATCGTGGTCTCCCTCAGTCCCGTCCAGCTAAATTTGGTTTGCGCAAAAGTTATAGCGTCTACAAAATAGGGGATTGATTTATGCCATTTTTATTATTATTTTTTTTTTACTAGTAATGGCAGTGATCAGCGATATTCCAGCCAGTGACATTTATACAGCGTTTAGAGCTAAAAATAGTCACTGTTACTGTATAAATGTCACTGGCAGAGAAGGGGTTAACACTAGGGGGCGATCAAGGTGTTACTGTAAGTGTTCCCTAAGGAGGTGTTTCTGTGGGGGAGCGTAGTGACTTGAGGAGGAGAGAGATCGCTATTCCTAATCACTAGGAACAGCAGATCTGTTTCTCCTCCCCTGGTCCGACGGACCGTTTCAGCAGACAAATCCGATCGTGTGTATGGGCTAGTGGACATGTGTGACTGGCGGACAAATTTTAAAGCATGCTTAAAAATTTGTCCGCCGGATACATGTCCGTCGGATATGTCCGCTGGTTAGTACACTAACCAACGGACATATCTGCCCGCACAAGCGTCGAATGGATGCGACGCATGCGTGGAAGTTTTTTACTTCCTGGTGCGGTGATGTGGCGGCGTCAACGTCACCGCCACATCACCGCGCTGTCTGTCGGCGGGGATTTTTATCCGATGGTGTGCACACGCCGTCGGATGAAAATCCGGAGGAGAAATGTCCGCTGGAAACGGTCCATCGGACAGTTTCAGCGGACATGTCCCTCCTTGCGTACGCGGCCTGACAGAACGTAGATCTGTCTGTTTAAATTGACAGATCCCCGTTCTGTCTCTCTCGGGAGCAATCGCGGGTGGCTGGCGGACATCGCGGCCCGGCCACATGCATCGCTCCGGTGTTCTTAAAGCGGCCAATGTACAATGATGCCGATTTAACCAGGAGAGCCAACCTGCCACTGAACAACTGTGGCGGCTGGTCTTTAAGTGGTTAAACAGTATAAAACACAATATGGAAACACTGACAGTACCCTTTACAAGAAATTTGCCGGGTTTGGTAAACCCTGATATGGAGACATGGATGGATGGGTGAGTTTGCTTTCAATATTAAACAAATATTTAAATAAAGTTTTCAGTTTGTAGTGCTTAGATCCAATGTAATATATTGGCTATGCAGATGTCCAGTCCTGGTCTGGCTCTGTACTGGATCTAGTAGCCAGCTTTGCACAACTTTTTCAAGCTGCTGGAAATTTTTCACTGAAGATAAAGAGCAATGAATATTAAATACATTAGATGAAAAAATATATATAATAAAAATGACAGGAGGGCATTCACAGGGCAGCAAATTAAAGGCAGACAACCCATCTAAATCTGGCCAAAAAGAAAAATATGGAGATAACCTCCTTTGCAATGGAGAGATTTATTTAAAATGCATTTGGAAAAGTAAATGAAATTGGGGGCTAACGATACAGATAATAATTACTCAGGTAAACCAGCATCATATAAAGCAGAAGCAAGTGACAGATAAATATGATTGATTTATAATTACTGCAATAATAAAAGCAGATTAGTTTTGTCTAGAGATCATTATCTCTCCATTATTACAGGCCAGTGCACAATATGAATTTGTCATTCAGATAATCTTTACAAACAAGTTATGAACAAGGTGACTGCTCGCTGCACAGCTCATCTTAGCACCAAAAAAAAAGAATGAAGCTACGACAGGTTATTAAAACAGCTGCTTATATTTTACCTTCACTTTGCTGGATGAGAAATGTACCTTTTCTATTTTTCCTGTTCAATATTATCCTCAGAAGTGAAGATAGAAGATAACTCACACATTTTGGGCTGTCACTAGGACAGGAATCATAGGCGTGCGCACAAGGTGTGCCAGGTGTGCCAGGGCACACCTTAATCACCCTGTGCAGTGCAGACCTGCCTCCCCCCCCCCCACAGCGCTGCCTGCTTCGCTCCCACCGGCTACTGCTGCAGGCACACACAGAGGCAGATGTTTTAGGATGGGTAGGCGAAGGGGCCTATAAATATGTAATTTACCTACCCCTCCCCTTTCTGAATGAACACAGTGAGTGATCAGTACCGTGTGTTTGAGCTTTGGAGTGCAAACCCTAATGCAATAGACTGCACACACCTATGACAGAAATAGAGGGTAAATCTTCCAATGGGGACACAAGTTCTAGTGACCCTGGTGACAACTCCTCTCACCTCCTGTTTTGGCTATGGGAAGTGAAGGAAAATCTCCTCAATTGGACACAGATTGCAAAATAAAAAACTGTCGGGTCATAACCAGGGGCTACTGGCGTTTTTCATTCCTTTTGGGGGGGGCGGGAAACCCCCCTCCCACTGTGGTCCAGCGGTTGGTCGGTCAGTCATCGAATTCCGCACATACCCCTTCTAGGTTTCTGGCGGGCAGTGCTCATGCGGGCGACAGGCAGGCGTCTCCTCCTCCTCTGCATCACAACCGCTTTTGTCCTCCCACCTCCTCCTAGGCGTTTAATAAGATTGCCTGTTCTTTCAGCCAGTTGGCTGACGGGTCTCAGAATCCGATTCCTGATTGTCTGGGAGGAGGATCAGTGTGAGAATAGCGAATATTCATTGGCTATTCCCACATAACTGTGGGCTGAAGCTTATTAGAGCCTCTGGCTCTAATCACATGTTTCAAACTCCCCCATTAGAATCCATGCATCGGGTGCCCTGCATGCAGATAAGGGGGCCAGATGCTTGGAGGGGGGGGTGGCACCCCTAATGAATGCACGTCATTGGTCATAACCCTTCCTTATTCTATGTAAAATAAAATAGTTCTAATTTAACTGTAAAAAAATACCTGTTGATATTGTCAGAAATGCAGTTAACTCCTAACTTCTTGACTGCTGCAGTAAAATTTCAAATAATATTTCCCCCCCCAGATGTTATAGAGATGAGAGGGAGAGGCGTTCTGTAATCCTAAAACAGTCAATGTCCTAGGGCAGGAGTAGGCAACCTCGGCTCTCCAGCTGTTTTGAAACTACGAGTCCCATGAAGCATTGCAAGACCCTGACAATCGCAGACATGACTCCTAGAGGCAGAGGCATGATGGGATTTGTAGTTTCAGCACAGCTGGAGAGCCGAGGTTGCCTACCCCTGTCCTAGGGTGACAGTGCTGTTCCTCCATTGATACTGAAAGTGAGTGAACATCGTCACCCTAGAACAAGAGGTGTGTTACTGGCAGACTAACTCAGTAAAAAGAGAGGAAAAAGATGCAAAAAAAAAAAAAAAGAAATGCAGCCACCACATGTAAAGACTGTAAGAGACCACCAAGTGAAAATAAAGAAAAAGAACCTTGAAAAAAAAAAAACGACTGTAGTCACCATATCTATGGTAGTGTTGAGCAGAATATGCCATATTCGATTTCGCGATATATCTCGAATATATAGTCGAATATTCGAGCTAAATACGAATATTCGTGATATTTTTTGGAAATGAAATTATTGCGAATTTTCGCTATTGCGAATGCGAATTGCGATTGCGAATGCGAAATTTCGAGAAATGCGGAATTGAGCACTCTTATTGGCTCAGAATATTCGTGATATTTTACAATACAAAATAATTGCGAATATTCGAGAAATGCGGAAGGAGCACTCTGATTGGCTCAGAATATTCGTGATATATTACAATACACAATAATTGCGAATATTCGAGAAATGCGGAAGGAGCACTCTGATTGGCTCAGAATATTCGTGATATATTACAATATAAAATAATTGCGAATATTCGAGAAATGCGGAATGGAGCACTCTGATTGGCTCAGAATATTCGTGATATATTACAATATAAAATAATTGCGAATATTCGAGAAATGCGGAATGGAGCACTCTGATTGGCTCAGAATATTCAAGATATTTTACAATATAAAATAATTGCGAATATTCGAGAAATGCGGAATGGAGCACTCTGATTGGCTCAGAATATTCGTGATATATTACAATACAAAATAATTGCGAAATTTCGAGAAATGCGGAATGGAGCACTCTGATTGGCTCAGAATATTCGTGATATATTACAATATAAAATAATCGCGCGATATCGCTATTGCCGAATAATCGCATTGCGATTTTTCGGCAATATAAAATGAGCGCTGCAGCTACTCGGCCCAAGGTCTCTAATCATACCAGCAATGCTTTTAGACGTCGATGGGGATCTCTAGGATGTGATCTGTTCTAAAAAAAAAAATTGAAAACATTCGAATATTCGAAATAGCGAATATTCGCCGCGATATTCGTGTTATTCGCGAATACTCGAATATGCAATATTCGTAGCGAATATTCGCAATGCGAATATTCGTGAGCAACACTAATCTATGGAATGTAAAGCTGGATTCAATCTACTATCCTTGCTATGTCCCCCTGAACCCTGGATTCTCACTACTACCACTACTGAGTTCTCATGTACACATTTTCCCACTATTACCCCTGCTGGGTCCCCCTGAACTCTGGATTTACTCTACTTCCTCCACTGGATCCCCCGAACCCTGGATTTACTCTACTTCCTCCACTGGGTCCCCCTAAACTCTTGATTCTTACTATTATGCCTGCTGGGTCCCGCTGCACTCAAGATTCCCTCAGCTTTGATCAATGCACCTACATTGATAAAAGAATAAAAATGTGCATTTAGTAGATTTTTGTACTGAAGCCCACTAAGCATTGAAGTGTGGGTGCAATACATGGGCTTTACGTATTCTTTACATCTCAGCCCCAGGTCTGTATGGAGGTACAAACCTTCTGTTATGAGTTTGGAGGAAGTAATCAATGGACTACAAGTGCGATGCACTGTTGAGATTTGTAACTCACTTTCTTTGTAGCCTTTCCATTCACAGATCTCAAAAACGAATTTGATTCTCCATAGAGAAACACCTCATTTTTCTAGTAAGTGACACGGGGGGTAGTTTAAGGGGGGAATTGGGTAATGCAACCATGTTTCATGTAACATCCTAAATATGGGTTTAACATAAAACATGTTCCTGAAGGTAATCTAAGCCTTTAAGAATAAACCTTAATGTAAAACCAACAGTGACTATTATGACATAACAGACTGAAGAACCTCCAACAGCTGTAGGCCACACCCCTTCACACTGACTACAGCCACTGCAACAGTTCACATTCAGAAATACCAGATGCAGGAATAACACATCACCTAGTAAAATATTATAAAACATTACATATAATCCTTTCTATAATTTTCTCCCGCCTTCTATACACTATACTAATTTATTCTGTAACACATCACTTACTGTACTGCTGTGTGTGCATCCAGCTGGTCACTCAGTGGTCATCCAGGGTGCAGTTTTGTGCTTCCCCTGCTGAAATTTCAGGTTTGTTTCCTGAATCTCACTACTTCCATGCTGGCTGAACGTGAGCACTAGATTCCCACTACTACCCCTGCTGAGTTCTCTTGAATCCCAGATTTCCTCTATTATCTCTGCTTAATCCATAAACCCCGGATTCCTACTACTACCCATGCTGGGTCCCCCTGAACCTAGAAATATCTGTACTACCCATTTACTGCAGGCGGTGCAAACAAGACAGGGACTGTAGGTTTGTTGTTAAGTAGAATCTGTTTGTAATTTTGAACTGGTACTTTTTTTAAATGTAGCTCCAGCCAAAAAATCTATTTTTAAGCTTTTTGGAAAACATAGAGAAGGGTTATCACCCCTGTAACATTTGTTTTGCTGTCTGTGCGCATCTGTTCAGAGGATTTCATTTTTAGATTATTATTTATTTTATTTATTTTTTAAGTAAAACAAGGATTGGTGATAAAGCATCAGTGGACAGGAGACACCACTTATAGAAGAGAATTTCCCTTCCTAGGGGTATATTTCCTCTCACTTCCTGTTGTCTCCTTCCATTTGCAAGTAGAAGTCGTTTGTAAGTTGGATGTTTCCTCCCTTTCTACCCCCCCCTCCCCCACCCTTCCCCATCCTCCCTCCCTTCCTTCCTCCTCCCCTCCCCCCTTTTTCCCTTCCTCCCTTCCTGTACCTTTCCCTGGTTCCCGAACCCCTCCTCCCCCCCCTTACCTTTCCCTCCCCCTCTTTTACCTCCCCCTCTCCTGTTTCCCTCCCTGTACCTTTCCTTGGTTCCTGTCTCCTCCACACCCTCTCCCTCCCTCTACTGTCTATCTTCCTCACTTATCACCCAACACCATTCACCTTTTCGCATCCACCATCACTCAGTCATCACGCGTGCTGCACCACCTCCTTCACTTGTCCCATATTCATTACGTGGCTCTGGATATTAATCCTACTTTATCTTATATATTTGCCAAGTAGGTTCTCATATATACACATGCCCTCCCATGGCCACCACATGGGACCTGCGCCCGGCCAGCCCTGCCGTGCTTCGCTTGGTGGGCTTTTTTAGGTAAGCGACTGAGCCCTGTGTCCCCTTGATGTTTTATATTGCTTTGTTCCCCCTTGTGATTTTCATTGTTTGTTTTTCCATCACTACTTTCAGATATGCTCCTGATGAAGTGGCTATGCCACGAAACTAGTCGAGTTTCTGCGACCTCCAACCCACTGTATCATCCCTTCTAGGGTTCTTCTTATGGTGTTGTGCTTGGTTACTACCGTTTTAACTATGTGTTACCCTATTGTTTTGTAATTAATAAACTTTACCTTTTTAATTTTTGTAATTTGATATTGCTATTTTTTCTTATCAGTACCGTAATAGTCCTACTGGCCCTTTGCTCGCTTTGGGTTCTGTGTTCTGGGGACCTTAGACCCAATTATCTATATTCAGATTTTCAGGATGATGGTACCCTATATCCCATTGTTTATGTATTCTATCCCAGAGGCTCCAACAATCATATGTTTGAAAGTAGTTAAAAGTAGGGGCCTGCCGTATATACACTGCAGAAATTTGGGCCCTAGGTGTTGGTGTTGCCATAACGCTGTAAGCCCTCACAGTTAGTCTCTCTGTGATTGGCCGAGCACGCGGGTCATAGTGCATGTTTGGCCAATCATCAGCCAGCAATGCACTGTGATTCCGCAGTGAATTATGGGTCGTGGCACGCCACTCGAATTTGGCACGAACGGCCCAAAACGTTCGTAATTCAACGAATGATCGAACATACAGTACGATGTTCGAGTCGAACGAAGCTCATCCCTATTTGTTACCATCACAGTAAATGGAAGTAAGTCTCTCTAATAAAAAAACACAGATAACTGTACACATCCAATAGGGCTTCAAATCCTTCCCCATTCTGTCTAAAAAAAAAAAAAAAAAAAAATTTAACTTGACATACCCTTAACATTTTGTGTAGTTTAGGGACCTATTAGCAAGTCCTTGAGTAAATTTAGTATAGTTTTATATACTGTACCTTGTGATTAATGCAACGCTGCAATCGTAGACCTTGGTCATACTCTATCTATAACATGACATGAGGACCTACAGAGATAATAATAATACTATGTATCATCCGCTGTCACTGGTACAGGAAAGTGTATCACAAAGGAAAGTGCGCCAGGGGAAGACATTTAGTCAATTTAAAGTTGAAGCTGTTGAACACACCATGGACATCTCAAACCGTTGTAATTAGTGTTGAGCAGAATACGCCATATTCGCTTTCGCAATATTTCGCGAATATATAGGAGAATATTCGAGAAATATTCGTAAATTTCGAATATTCGTGATATTTCATCCAAAAAAAAAATTGCGAAATTTCGCTAACGTGAAATTTCGCAAATGCGAAATTTATTGCGAAATTCTCGACCGCGCATGCGCGCGGACAACACGCGGTCGCGAAAACGGCGATCATTTCCTGGATTCTTTGCCAGTGTATATTCGGATTGCTATTTAGTGCTGCCCTGCGAATCTACTGCTGCCCTGCGAAGCGAAGATGGTGGGGAGTAACTTTTCATCCAGTGAGGAAAAACTGCTGATTACTGTAAGTAATTTCACCACTTGTTATTTCATTATCTTTAACTGCATTTTAGACTAGTTAAAAAGTTAGGATGCAAGATCAGATATTAGTATTTCCCAAACAGTGTGTTTCCAGCGGTTGCAAAACTACAACTCCCAGCATGCCCAGGGTTGCCACCTTTTGTTCATTTCAAACCCGAACACTTCAGCGTCGCACAGCAATTTTTTGTCTTAGTTTGCATAGATGTCGCTATTAAATAACATTTCTAACCATATGAAATTAATCATAAAAGTTCCTCTTTACATCAGAGTCCACAGACTTCCCCTTTTACATCAGAGTCCACAGACTTCCCCTTTTACATCAGAGTCCACAGAGTTCTCCCTTTACATTACAGTTCACAGAGTTCTCCCTTTACATCAGTGTCCACAGAGTTCTCCCTTTACATCAGAGTCCACAGAGTTCTCCCTTTACATCAGAGTCCACAGAGTTCTCCCTTTACATCAGAGTCCACAGAGTTCTCCCTTTACATCAGAGTCCACAGACTTCCCCTTTTACATCAGGATCCACAGACTTCCCCTTTTAGATCAGTGTCCACAGAGTTCTCCCTTTACATCAGAGTCCACAGAGTTCTCCCTTTACATCAGAGTCCACAGAGTTCTCCCTTTACAACAGAGTCCACAGAGTTCTCCCTTTACATCAGTGTCCACAGAGTTCTCCCTTTACATCAGTGTCCACAGAGTTCTCCCTTTACATCAGAGTCCACACAGTTCTCCCTTTACATCAGAGTCCACAGAGTTCTACCTTTTACATTAGAGTCCACAGAGTTCTACCTTTTACATTAGAGTCCACAGAGTTCCCCTTTTACATTAGAGTCCACAGAGTTCCCCTTTTACATTAGAGTCCACAGAGTTCTCCCTTAACATTAGAGTCCACAGAGTTCCCCTTTTAAATTAGAGTCCACTGAGTTCCCCTTTTACATTAGAGTCCACAGAGTTCTCCCTTAACATCAGAGTCCACAGAGTTCTCCCTTAACATCACAGTCCACAGAGTTCTACCTTAACATCAGAGTCCACAGAGTTTTCCCTTTACATCAGAGTCCACAGAGTTCTCCCTTTTACATCAGAGTCCACAGAGTTCTCCCTTTTCATCAAAAAGTGAAAAGAAACAAACATATTATTTTTCATATGTAAAGATAGGGATTAAAAAAAATAATCTATTGTACAGGGCCAGTGTAAGGCTCAAAAAATTATTATAGTGGTCAGATGAATAGCAACTCATTTCTCCCCTATACGTCTATCCTGTGATGTTACTCATATATACATAATTATGCAAATGATAATGGCTGCTATATTTATTCCAAAAAGCTGGTGACCAAAATGGCAACATATAAAATCTGTCATGTTACCACTGTCAGTGATTAATAAGGCGAGAATGCTTCCAATTATTGAATACCATACATTTACGTCATATATCCATAAGGGTTTAAACAAAAGTATTATAATATACTTTGTTCTTCATCTTGCAGAGGTTCCTGCAACATGGTTACGACCTAATGAGGTGCCAGCAGGATAAACAAAAAATCGTCCAGTCCGTATTGGAGGAATTACATGAGTTTCATGGCGGGTCACATGACCACATGGCCATTCTCAAAAAATGGTCAGACTTGAAGAGGCGCCACATGGACCGGGTCACACAGATCCGCGATGAATTTCATCCAGGTAAGTTATTGGTGACAGTCATGTAAGGTGATATGTAATTAACCTTAGGGCAGATGTTGTTAACCCAGACGCCATGTTGTGGTAACATATATCACCACCGAAGGTATTCATAGTACTGTTGAAAAAAGACATTATTCCATCAAGTTAAACCATGGAATTAAAGTGGTGGTGTGGTGGGTTTCAAGGGGAAAGGGTGGTATTTTATAACTCAATTACCACTAAATTCCTGTGCTAGGCGTGGGGTTATCATAGTAATCACGTGTACTCCATCAGGCCCTTTTTTTAACATGAGATCTTCAGAATAATACAAAGGAAACACAAACAGCTAATTTTACCATGGTGGCAGCCCAGCTCACACTCAGTCCCCTGTAGTGCCAGCAAGACCCTTTAGTATAACATTATCCCATTGGTTAACTGTCTATATAAATAAATGTGTATTCATATACAATACAGCAGAGTACACAGAATGTGCATATGTTATTAGAAATCATTTTTACATATATAAACATTGTGTTATTATAGGATCTCCTCTACCATCTGTGCGCCCCAAGCGCACAAGGCGACAGGCCGCAGAGGAGGAGGAGGAAGAAGAGGAGGATGAAGAGGAGGATGCAGAGGAGGAGAGGGATAAGGAGCAGCCAGGGCCCTCCGACTTACCACCCCCAGCTCCTGAGGAGCTGCAACTTCCCCCCACCCAACCTCCTGGTGAATGCCATGATGCAGAAGAGGAGCAGGAGGATGACACAGCGCCTGTGATGACCATCAGTCAGGAGGGTAAATATGTGCACAACGATTAATGACATTTCAACAATAAGATGTAGATATAAAAAAGTACAGTATTTAATCCTAATTTTTTTTTTCTTATATCCTAACAGTTTTGAAAGAGATTCAGGAGAAATCCTATGTCATGGAGAGGACCAATCAAAAAGTCCTGTCCAATCGGCGCAAAATAAAAAAATTGGACCTCGAGAATGAACAGCTGTTACAACAGCAGAGAAAAAATTTCAAGGAGCTGGCTGAGATTTACAAGCGCTTGAAAAAATCCATGTAAATATTTATATTTTTGGTTATTAAACCTGTTATTCTTTTCAAATGTTTCCTTTCTTATTGAGATTCTTAGGTCTTTCAACACATCTAACTTCACATCTAACACATCAACATCAACACATCTAACTTCATAATAACCTAAAAACATTTCATACTATTATTTTATTTAACACAAATCTAATAAAAAACAAAATACACGGACACAGACACTACTAACACAAACTAAACTGTTGAAAAATTACTATAACAAAAGCTACAATATATACATATATACATATATATATATATATATATATATATATATATATATATATATATAGATATAGATATAGAGAGAGAGCGAGAAAGAGAGAGTGCTGATTTGCTCTTGCAGATAGGCTAAAAGTTGCAGTAAAAAGGCCACAAACCAGGGTTTAACATAACGTTCAGTCATTTAGTCACACTTGCTGTTTGTTACGATCCGGTCTGGTAGCTTTTAGCGGATGCTGTTTGTGGATCCGCTGTGACAGAGAGGTCATGAAGCATTACTCAGCATGAAGGCAGCAGCAGTAGTATTCAAATATAAAGTAATTATCACACACACAACATTTACAAGCAGTAGTGGTAATAGTACTAGACAGCATCTAAACACTTGGGCAAGACTTGACAGCAGCAGTAGTGGTAATTGCAGCATATAGTGCCAAAGAACTTGTCACATAGGTATCTGAGCACTGGCAGCAGCAGTATAGTAGTAACAGTACCCAATAAAGTGTTGTATCACTTGTGGAAGAGGTGGCAGCAGCACAGCAGCAGCATTGGTAATTGTAGCATATAGTGCCAAAGAACTTGTCACATAGGTATCTGAGCACTGGCAGCAGCAGTATAGTAGTAACAGTACACAATAAAGTGTTTTATCACTTGTGGAAGAGGTGGCAGCAGCACAGCAGCAGCATTGGTAATTGCAGCATATAGTGCCAAAGAACTTGTCACATAGGTATCTGAGCACTGGCAGCAGCAGTATAGTAGTAACAGTACACAATAAAGTGTTGTATCACTTGTGGAAGAGGTGGCAGCAGCACAGCAGCAGCATTTGAAATTGTAGCATATAGTGTCAAAGAACTTGTCACATAGGTATCTGAGCACTGGCAGCAGCAGTATAGTAGTAACAGTACACAATAAAGTGTTGTATCACTTGTGGAAGAGGTGGCAGCAGCACAGCAGCAGCATTTGAAATTGTAGCATATAGTGTCAAAGAACTTGTCACATAGGTATCTGAGCACTGGCAGCAGCAGTATAGTAGTAACAGTACACAATAAAGTGTTGTATCACTTGTGGAAGAGGTGGCAGCAGCACAGCAGCAGCATTTGAAATTGTAGCATATAGTGTCAAAGAACTTGTCACATAGGTATCTGAGCACTGGCAGCAGCAGTCTAGTAGTAACAGTACACAATAAAGTGTTTTATCCCTTGTGGAAGAGGTGGCAGCAGCACAGCAGCAGCATTGTAATTGTAGCATATGTGCCAAAGAACTTGTCACATAGGTATCTGAGCACTGGCAGCAGCAGTATAGTAGTAACAGTACACAATAAAGTGTTTTATCACTTGTGGAAGAGGTGGCAGCAGCACAGCAGCAGCATTTGAAATTGTAGCATATAGTGTCAAAGAACTTGTCACATAGGTATCTGAGCACTGGCAGCAGCAGTCTAGTAGTAACAGTACACAATAAAGTGTTTTATCACTTGTGGAAGAGGTGGCAGCAGCACAGCAGCAGCATTGGTAATTGTAGCATATAGTGCCAAAGAACTTGTCACATAGGTATCTGAGCACTGGCAGCAGCAGTATAGTAGTAACAGTACACAATAAAGTGTTTTATCACTTGTGGAAGAGGTGGCAGCAGCACAGCAGCAGCATTGGTAATTGCAGCATATAGTGCCAAAGAACTTGTCACATAGGTATCTGAGCACTGGCAGCAGCAGTATAGTAGTAACAGTACACAATAAAGTGTTGTATCACTTGTGGAAGAGGTGGCAGCAGCACAGCAGCAGCATTGGTAATTGTAGCATATAGTGCCAAAGAACTTGTCACATAGGTATCTGAGCACTGGCAGCAGCAGTATAGTATTAACAGTACACAATAAAGTGTTGTATCACTTGTGGAAGAGGTGGCAGCAGCACAGCAGCAGCATTGGTAATTGCAGCATATAGTGCCAAAGAACTTGTCACATAGGTATCTGAGCACTGGCAGCAGCAGTATAGTAGTAACAGTACACAATAAAGTGTTGTATCACTTGTGGAAGAGGTGGCAGCAGCACAGCAGCAGCATTTGAAATTGTAGCATATAGTGTCAAAGAACTTGTCACATAGGTATCTGAGCACTGGCAGCAGCAGTATAGTAGTAACAGTACACAATAAAGTGTTGTATCACTTGTGGAAGAGGTGGCAGCAGCACAGCAGCAGCATTTGAAATTGTAGCATATAGTGTCAAAGAACTTGTCACATAGGTATCTGAGCACTGGCAGCAGCAGTCTAGTAGTAACAGTACACAATAAAGTGTTTTATCCCTTGTGGAAGAGGTGGCAGCAGCACAGCAGCAGCATTGGTAATTGTAGCATATAGTGCCAAAGAACTTGTCACATAGGTATCTGAGCACTGGCAGCAGCAGTATAGTATTAAGCAGTACACAATAAAGTGTTGTAACTTACATTGTGCCAAAGAGAGGTGGTAAAGTGAGCACAGCAGCAGCATTGGTAAGTAGCAATAGTGCCAAAGAACTTGTCACATAGGTAAGTGAGCACTAGCAGCAGCAGCAGCATAGTAGTTTACCAGTACACAACTAAGTGGTTTTTTTCACTCGTGGTCGTGGAAGAGGTGGCATAGGCAGCATAGGAGCAGCAGCATTGATAATTGTAGCATATAGTGCCAAAGAACTTCACACATAAGTATCTGAGCACTGGCAGAAGCAGCAGCATAGTAGTACCAGTACACAATTAAGTGTTTTTTTCACTCGTGGTCGTGGAAGAGGTGGCAGCAGGATAGCAGCAGCGTTGATAATTGTAGCATATAGTGCCAAAGAACTTGTCACATAGGTAAGTGAGCACTGGCAGCAGCAGCAGTGTAGTAGTACCAATACACAACTAAGTGTTTTTTTCACTCGTGGTCGTGGAAGAGGTGGCAGCAGCATAGGAGCAGCAGCATTGATAATTGTAGCATATAGTGCCAAAGAACTTGACACATAAGTATATGAGCACTGGCAGCAGCAGCAGCATAGTAGTACCAGTACACAACTAAGTGTTTCTTTCACTCGTGGTCGTGGAAGAGGTGGCAGCAGCATAGGAGCAGCAGCATTGATAATTGTAGCATATAGTGCCAAAGAACTTGACACATAAGTATCTGAGCACTGGCAGAAGCAGCAGCATAGTCGTACCAGTACACAATTAAGTGTTTTTTTCACTCGTGGTCGTGGAAGAGGTGGCAGCAGGATAGCAGCAGCGTTGATAATTGTAGCATATAGTGCCAAAGAACTTGTCACATAGGTAAGTGAGCACTGGCAGCAGCAGCAGTGTAGTAGTACCAGTACACAATAAAGTGTTTTTTTCACTCGTGGTCGTGGAAGAGGTGGCAGCAGGATAGCAGCAGCGTTGATAATTGTAGCATATAGTGCCAAAGAACTTGTCACATAAGTATCTGAGCACTGGCAGAAGCAGCAGCATAGTAGTACCAGTACACAATTAAGTGTTTTTTTCACTCGTGGTCGTGGAAGAGGTGGCAGCAGCACCAGCAGTAGTAAGAAAGTGGCAAATCTCACAGACAAAAGGTAACAGCACCAGTATGAGTAATATATCGGTACATAATCACTCAGCCTTTTGGCATTAGCAGTAGGAGCCCATATAGTGCCAAAATTACAAAAGCTTGAAATTGCATTAGCATGGTGATTACATTTGAAAAGCAGAATGACACAGGCCTTAAGTAGCTGTGGCACCGGGTGGAGTTTTTGGGTTGTGTTTTGCACGCCACAGGCTTTTCAAAAAAACAAAAAAAATATCCACCTTCTTCCCAGCAGCAGCATAAGGAAAGGGAGATGCACTGTGATGTAAGGGAGAGGGGGAACTCCACTTCTGATGGTGGGGTAGGATGGTGGGGTGGCCTTTGACATCGAATGTAAGGGGAGGGGATGCGCTGGACATATAATATTACAGATATAACCGGCCCTTTTGAGGGCAACCATAATGCTGATGCGGACCACGATGAAATTGAGTTTGACACCCCTGGTATAAAGAGATAGGAGAGGTATTGGTAACTGACAAGGGACCATTCAGCGCCCTGAAGCGACGGCGGGTGCCAGAAAGTCACCGCCGATCCAGGACTCATTCATTTTGATGAATGTGAGTCTGTCCACGGAGTCTGTGGACAGACGGGTCCTCTTGTCCGTGACCACCCCACCTGCCGCGCTGAATGTCCGCTCAGATAGTACGCTGGAGGGGGGGCAAGACAATAACTCCAGCGCATACTGAGCGAGCTCGCGGCAGGTGTCCAATCTGGCAACCCAGTACTCCATGGGGTCGTCGGTGCTCATACTGTCAGAAGCACTGACGGACCCCATGTAGTCTGCCAC
This sequence comes from Rana kukunoris, assembly GCA_029574335.1. Lineage (NCBI taxonomy): Eukaryota > Metazoa > Chordata > Amphibia > Anura > Ranidae > Rana > Rana kukunoris. The sequence goes on from CM056055.1 coordinate 198,357,638, forward strand.
CATGTGGGCCAGCCGCTGGTGGTGATGGCTGCTGCTGGCTGCTGCTGCTGCTGGTACTGGGGTCGCTCAGTTTGCATGAACATCCTCATCTCACCCATTAGGTCCCCTGCTCGGCTGCTGATGTTGCTGCTGGGTGCAGCCACCTGCTGGGTGAGATGAGGGGGGACAACTGGAGGCCGGGGGACTTGCCTGCTCCAAACGGCTGACTAGGCATGCCTGCAGTTCCTCCATCCGGGGCTGCCTCCGTCTGGCTGGGAGGAACTGCTCCAGTTTCCCCTTAAATCTGGGATCTACAAGGGTGGCCAGCCAAAACTCGTCCCTCTCCTTGATGGCTTTAACCCGGGGGGTCCCTCCTGAGGCATCTCAGCATGTGGGCAGCCATGGGGAAGAGCACAGCCCGCTGTGACTCCTCATGGCTGCCTGGGTCCATGACGTCCGCTTCCTCGTCATGGAGGCGCTGCTGTTCGCGGTCAGTCATGCCAAACCCCCGGACTATCGGTGCCCCCAACACCGGCTCTCCCTCCTGACCAGGCCCTGACTCCAGGACGCCACCAGTCACCTCCTGATCATCATCATGATCCTCCTCCTCCTCCTCGTCCTGGGCCTGGTCTTGGTGGAGCAGTGTTGCCTCCTCCTGCTCCACCAAGGCACTCTCCCCAGCTCCGAGCAGGCGATCTAGTGCCCTGTCCAGCAGGAACACTATAGGGAGCACGTCGTTGAGGCCGACATGCTCCCTGCTCACCATCTTGGTCGCCTGCTCAAAAGGGGCCAACACATGGCAGACCTGGTGTATCTGCCCCCACTCCAGACTGGTGATGTACGGGAGTGTGTGTTGTGATGGCCCGCCAGTGGCCTTGCTCCAGCAGGTACTCCTTCACCGCCCTTCGCTGCTCCCACAACCTCTCCAGCATGTAGAGGCTGGAGTTCCACCGCGTCACACTGTCCACAATCAGCCTGTGAAGGGGCAGGCTGTTGTCCCGCTGCAACTTTGACAGGGACGCGGTAGCGGTTGGGGAGCGCCTGAAGTGGCTGGCAATCCTGCGTACCCTTAGCACTATGTCACTCAACCCGGGATAGGTGCGCAGGAACTTCTGCACCACTAGGTTGAGGACATGTGCCAGACAGGGCACGTGTGTCAGACTGCCAGCCTGGAGGGCGGAGAGGAGGTTTGCTGCCATTGTCACAGACAACCAGACCTGCTTGGAGCCTTCGGGGTGTCAGCCACTTCTGGACCTGAGCCTGAAGTGCGCTCAGCACTTCTCGTCCAGTGTGTCTCCGTTCCCCTAAACTAACAAGCTGGAGCACGGGCCTGACAGCGCACGTGCCCCCACACTTGAATAGCTACGGGGGCGCTTGCTGGGAGGCTCAGCAGCTGCGGAGACAGTGGCTTGAGGGAGACCAGCACTTCTCCCCTGGACACCCGGGGGCGGCACACACAAAATCAGATGCCGCCAATCCCTCCCCGGCGCCTCGGAGGGAAACCCAATGGGCCGTGAAGCTTATGTAGCGCCCCTGCCCATGCCTGCTGGTCCAGCCATCCATTGTCAGATGCACCCTGTTGCTGACAGCATGATCCAGCGACAGGGTTACATTCTGCACAATGTGCTGGTGTAGGGCAGGGACACCAGTCCTGGCAAAGAAATGGCGGCTGGGGACACGCCATTGGGGTTGGGCCTGCTCCAACATCTGCCTGAAGGGGTTGCAGTCCACTATGTTAAAGGGAAGCAGATGTTGGGCAATAACCCTTGCCAGGAGCCCATTGAGGGAACGCACACGTCGGTCTGAAGGGGGGAAGGGAGTGTTGCGTTCAAAGGCGTCAGAAAGAGACGCCTGGCGCCGGACGGCAGTGCGGGACACCGAAGAGGAGGGTGATGATGTGGAGGTCTGGCTGTCGGTAGCAGTACCTCTACTAGAGGGAGCGGGGGGGCATGACCTGCTGGTAGCCGATGAAGCTGTGGCAGGGGCTGCTGTACCCTGCACACTTGTGGTGGTGGCGCTGCTACCACCAGCACGCTTCATCTGGTCATGCTCCTGCCAGTGATTAATCCGCAGGTGCTGGTTGAGTGCCGTGGTACCCACCCGAGCCAAACACTTCCCTCTCTTCACCTTGGCACGACAGAGCTGGCAGATGGCTACTGTCGGGTTATCTGCTACCAAGGTGAAGTAGGCCCAGAGAGGTGACTTCAGCGTCGCCCTCCTGTCAGATGGGGTGACGCTGACTTCCACCTGCTGGGACTCGGTGCGCACAGGTGGAGCTGCCTGCTGCTGCTGCTGCTGCTGCTGCTGCTGCTGACACCTCCTGCTGCCATCACCAGTGGAGACCCTGACGTTGGTCTCCCTGGTGACCTGGCGCACCGTTTCCCCAGGGTGCCTACCTTCCTCGTCGTCACTGATGCTGTGAACCGACGAGGCAGGTGGCACCCATGTTGGGTCACCCTCCTCTTCGCCCCCAGATATGTCAGACCCAGGGCTGACATGTGGTGGTCTGAAGGAGACATCTGACATGGAGCCGCTAGCCTGGCTCCGATGTCCCCTCACAGACGCATGGGTCTGACTAGGTGCTGGTGTTTCCTGCAGAAAACCACCAGCACCACCATGAAGGGAGGTCTCTGGGCTACTGACAGCCAGTACCCCATCCTCCTCCTCCTCCCATTAACCCTTCAAAAAGGTCCTGACCATCAGCACATAAATCAATGTCTGCATGATCGAGGGCCTCCCCCAAGATATCCATGTCACTTTCACCATCAAACAGCATGAGGCTGGACTCGCTGGGGCTGGGTACTAAAGGCACCGGTGTACTGATGGTGGTGGTGCTACTTGGTGATGACTGAGTGGCACTGCTGTGCCCCATGTACTCCACCACTGCTGGAGCCTGTGAAGGCAATATCGGGCGGCTGCCCGAAGTAAAAAACTCCCGGATGAGGCGGACTCCCCTTCCACCCGATCCTCTACCAGTAGTAGGGGCGCGAGAGGTACCCCGTGCTGGCAGCGACCCAGCACTGGGAGTAACTCCCCTACCCCTGCTGCCACGACCACGGATGCTGCTCATGCTGATATGGGGGGGTGGGTAAACTTTATTGGGGGGGGGGTAAATGTGATAATAGAAAAAACAGGCGCGCAGACAAACAACTAGTAGCTATGGCCACTAAACAACAATTAAACGAAAGGTAAATTTTTTTAAATTTTTTTTTTTTTTTAAACTAACTAACTGACTGACAGACAACAGACAAAAACTGACTGGGCAACGAATAAGAGCAATAAAGAAACTAATATAGATAGAACAGTGACTCTGCTAACACAGCAGAGCCAGAGATCTGAATAAACTAAAAATAACTTTTTTTTTTTTTTTTTTTTTATAAAACAGATAACTATCTAACTAAATAAACACACTAAACTAAGCTAGCTAGCTTACAGAGGTGTACAAGTACACTCAAACCTATCTATCTAACACTAAATGAAACTGGAACACAAACACACAAATAGTAGCTTTAAAAAAAGCTGTTTGGTCTCTTCTTGCTTTTAAAAAAGCAGTTTAGAAATATAAGCACTAGCAGCTGCTAATACTCAAATGAACTGAACACTGAACAGGAGCACAGAACTGAAAGGCACTGCAATGCTGATGCAATATAACACAGAGCACAGAAACACTTCTCCCTCTATATCCACCTTGTGAATCTGCAATGAGCACATGCTGGCACTTAGTTTATATAATGGTCGTGAGGCAGCTTCCTATTGGTTGATGTGGAGGTTGCTAACCTCTGACACCTGTGGAAATGGAACTCTGATTGGCTGTGATGTGAATGAAGGGCGGGGAAAAAAATCGCGCGATATTGCTATTGCCGAATATTCGCATTGCGAATATTCGGCAGCATAAAAGGATCACATGCGCTACTCGGCCCAGGGTCCCTCTAATCATACCACCATTGCTTTTACACGTCGATGGAGATCACTAGCATGTGATCTGTGTTAAAAAAAATTTGAGAAAAATCCGAATATTCGACATTGCGAATATTCGGCACAATATTCGAGATATTGCGCGATTTCTCGAATATGCAATATTCGAGCCGAATATTCGCAATTCGAATATTCGTGAGCAACACTAGTTGTAATATCCCACATGGTAAACCTGCTGGGGAGTTTCCTAAGAATGATGTTGCCTACTACAATTTTATAGCGTTTGAAACGGTGTCCCTAGGCATTCACGCTGACACTCTGTAGATAAAGTACAGCGTAGAGAAAAAAAAAGACAGGCTAGATTTATATCTACAAAGCTTCTTGGTGGACGTTACGAAGATTCAGACTTTGCAATCATAGTCTACTTTTTCTTATTGGACTGTAAAAATCATTATAGATAATTACATGCACCGAGTTTTAGAGATGATTTGGAATCAGTTCTATTGTGTTCTTTGCGTTCACTAAAAAAAGATTTGGCTGCGTCGAAAATTATTTAGGAAATGTTTCCTAAAAAATATCGAGACATCATTCAGCTGGGTAATGAATTAAAGAAGAACTCCAGATAGAATTCAGTTAGTAATGGTAAAGCTTTTCTCCAGGGAATTAAACATGGGGGGTTATTTTACAAAGGGTAAATCCACTTTGCACTACAAGTGCAAACTACAAGTGTAAAGTGCATTGTGCAAAGTGAATTTAAAGTGCTCTTGGATGTGCAATCGCTGTAAATCTGAGGGGTAGATCTGAAAGGAGGGAAGCTCTGCTTACTGAGCTGTATACTATATCCTGTGAGGCTGAGCTGTATACTATGTCCTGTGAGGCTGAGCTTTATACTATATCCTGTGAGGCTGCTCTGTATACTATATCCTGTGAGGCTGAGCTGTATACTATATCCTGTGAGGCTGCTCTGTATACTATATCCTGTGAGGCTGAGCTGTATACTATACCCTGTAAGGCTGAGCTGTATACTATATTATGTAAGGCTGAGCTATATACTATATCCTGTGAGGCTGAGCTGTATACTATATCCTGTGAGGCTGAGCTGTATACTATATCCTGTAAGGCTGAGCTGTATACTATATCCTGTGAGGCTGAGCTGTATACTATATCCTGTGAGGCTGAGCTGTATACTAGGTCTTGTGAGGCTGTGCTGTATACTATATCCTGTGTGGCTGAGCTGTATACTATATGCTATGAGGCTGAGTTGTATACTATATCCTGTGAGGCTGCGCTGTATACTATAAACTGTGAGGCTGAGCTGTATACTATAAACTGTGAGGCTGAGCTGTATACTATAAACTGTGAGGCTGAGCTGTATACTATGTTCTGTGAGGCTGAGCTGTATACTATGTTCTGTGAGGCTGAGCTGTATACTATGTGCTGTGAGGCTGAGCTGTATACTATGTCCTTTGAGGCTGAGCTGTATACTATGTCCTGTGAGGCTGAGCTGTATATTATATTCTGTGAGGCTGAGCTGTATATTATATCTTGTGAGGCTGAGCTGTATACTATGTCCTGTGAGGCTGAGCTGCATACTCCTGACACTATACAGGGGACAGAGTGGGTGGATTATATAAGGGGTGTGGCTTATTAGAAGTGGGATGGGTCAAAAAGGAAGAGTGGGGTCTGGCGCCCCCATCCTAAAACTTTAGCAGCCGCCACTGCTTGCCACCCTGGGATGCCAAAGCCTCAGCATGGCTAGCTTCCACCCAAATTTCTGCAACAATCCAGTGTAAAGTTCCAGTACTTCCTGATATAGATGACACTCCCCTCCAGCTAATCAACTGGCTCAAGCTTTGTTAAATTGTGGGCAAAGGGCAGGCCAAACAATATGGCGGCACCAACAATATTGCTTGTTGGTATATGCTAGTGAAGTTTGAAAGACGGCGGGCGGTGGCGCTGAAGGTACCTAGTACACTACAGTCAAACATGGCAATAATAGGGGGTTGTTTTGATAGTTACAGGCATACAGGGAACCAAATTTTAGAAATGTGGTCCTCTATACAGTTGTTTCTTGATGTTATGTAGCCAAAAATATTCTTGAAAATACATAGGCCACAAATGGGCAATCATATGCAATATACAGGCAATTGTTACAATATAAAAGCAGCAAATGGCCAGTTATGACAATATGCAGGCAATCATTGTGTGAGGGCTTACCTTGAGCGGAGTCCATTTGCAGACTTGTGAGCTTACCTTTGCGACCTGATGCGATCCGCCCCCTGAGATTGGGACAGAGGGACGGACGCACCGGGAGGCACCGGTACCAGCAGGAAGATGATGGTCAGGTGCGTGGAGCAGGTACAGGCGGATCACCGACTGGAAGGCTGCAGCAGATGAACAGAAGACCGTCCAGGCACAAAAGTACTTTACTGGTCAGGGCAGGGCTGAAAACAGGTCCAGGAGACAAGCCGTGGTCAGGGGCTGGAGAAGACAGGGAAAGTCCAAAAATACAAGCCGGGGTCAAAGGGCAGGTGAAGATCGGGTATCCAAAGTCCAAGCCGGGGTCAGGGGTTCAGGCAAGCAGAAGTCCAAAAACGAGCCAAGGGTCAAAAGCCGGGGGTCAGTCTTGCAGCAGAAGATCAACATATAGGAGCTGTTGGCACAGACAGAATGATCTGATCAGAATGAACTGACAAGGCTCTCAGAGTGAGGCAGGGCTTTATACCCTGGTTAATTGGATAACCTGCCCCAGCTGGACCAGGAGTCTGGTGCAGATTGCAATGAGAAGGCAATCAGCACATATTTCAGGACCAGGCTTTGATGGACAGCAGACACCGGGAGACACCGGAACTGGAGACACAGGAACTGGAACTGGAAACACAGGAACTGGAGACACTGGAACAGGAACTGGAGACACCGGAACAGGAACTGGGGACACCGGAACAGGAACTGGGGACACCGGAACAGGAACTGGGAAGGTAGGTACAGCAAGCTGAGGAACAGGTGCATTGGACTGGACAGTAGTCACCGGAATGTCAGACTGGGGCAAAGGAACTTCAAGCTGCATAGCAGGCAAAGATTCCGGGGTAGCAAAAAAACTCCCAATAGTACCCACTTGAAGAGCCTTTGGCCGAGGTGGGCGGGTTGGGCAAAGAGAAATAAAGTGCCCACTTACACCACAGTAAAAACAAAGTCCATAGCCTCTCCTTCGCTCTTTTTCTACCCAAGATAGCCCGGACCGGATGGTCCCGATCTGCATGGGTTCCTCATCCTCCAAGGTAGTCGTGGGTGCATCCACAGGAGCGTCAAGGCTTTGTGGTGTTGGGACTTCATGGTTGGGCACATACAGAGGTTCATAGCTTGGCACATACTGGGCTGGCTTGATGTTGTGTCTGTACGGAATATTTCTGTCCCTGGATACCCGTAGGCCACACGAATTGAGAGCAGACCTGGGAGCGCTGATCCTCTTGGAGACAGGAATGTATGAGTCTAAAGCAAACATAAAGGTTTCCCAGGTGTCCAAGACTGCACACTTTTCCTGCAACAACTGATGAGCCCATGATTTAATTTGTCCTATAAGCAGGTTGATGGTAGCATGAACCTTAATATAGTCTGTGGCATAGGTCCTAGGTTTAAGAGTAAATAATAGCTGACAATCCATTTTAAAACATGAGAAGGATGCACGGCTACCATCAAATTTCTCTGGCATAACAACAAATGGCTCAGGACATGCTGGTTCCGGGGCTGGGTGTGCTGTCCCTTTAAGTAACTGAATTTCTTGCTGTAGTTCCAGAATGGTATGGTGCAGGCTGGAGACTTGCAGAGTCAGAGTGGTGAGCATTTTGTACAAGTCTGCGGACTCCATGTTATTGGTCAGTTCATTATGTGAGGGCTTACCTTGAGCGGAGTCCATTTGCAGACTTGTGAGCTTACCTTTGCGACCTGATGCGATCCGCCCCCTGAGATTGGGACAGAGGGACGGACGCACCGGGAGGCACCGGTACCAGCAGGAAGATGATGGTCAGGTGCGTGGAGCAGGTACAGGCGGATCACCGACTGGAAGGCTGCAGCAGATGAACAGAAGACCGTCCAGGCACAAAAGTACTTCACTGGTCAGGGCAGGGCTGAAAACAGGTCCAGGAGACAAGCCGTGGTCAGGGGCTGGAGAAGACAGGGAAAGTCCAAAAATACAAGCCGGGGTCAAAGGGCAGGTGAAGATCGGGTATCCAAAGTCCAAGCCGGGGTCAGGGGTTCAGGCAAGCAGAAGTCCAAAAACGAGCCAAGGGTCAAAAGCCGGGGGTCAGTCTTGCAGCAGAAGATCAACATATAGGAGCTGTTGGCACAGACAGAATGATCTGATCAGAATGAACTGACAAGGCTCTCAGAGTGAGGCAGGGCTTTATACCCTGGTTAATTGGATAACCTGCCCCAGCTGGACCAGGAGTCTGGTGCAGATTGCAATGAGAAGGCAATCAGCACATATTTCAGGACCAGGCTTTGATGGACAGCAGACAGAAATAGCAACTGAGAAGTGGCTCAGAGGCAATGACCCGGAGCAGCAACGGAGGGGTCCTGGGTTCAATTCCACCCAGAGCCACTTGAGGCGCGACCATGCCTCGCTGTCTGCCCGGCACGGTAACGACCCTGACACATTGGGCATTCAGAAATATATTTGGATAACAAATGAACAATATGACAATATTTTGGGATTGGAGAAGTGATATATTACACAGATAATCCTCTGATCCTCCCAGCACAAAACCGGTCCAGCACCCCCACACTCCAGCAGTCTTGAGTTGTGGACTGTCCCTGAAGACACCAAGCCCAGAGAAGGCTCTATAGACCAGGAACAGTCCACAGTTGGACCGTGGGGAAGCACAATTCTCCGGTGACGCAAAGGATCGGGTGAATAAAAGCTCGCCCCCAGACAAAAGGAGCAGTTGACACAGTATAGGCACAGCCCAACTACATGGGAAACGTTTTTTTGGCGGGGATCTAAAATGGGTAGAAGTGGGTTAGTGACAAGTGGTGGAAGAGGAAATAGATGTCAGCACTGGTACTCAAATTTTTTTGGTACTGCCTACATTCCTGAAACGCGTCGAAATTTAAGATGTGCTGCCTGCTGAAACCTAAAAAGTACAGCTTCATTCTGATTGGTGATAACACTGTCTTGTTCTCCACACGCCCCACAAAATATTCCTGTGCCCTGTGTTGTGTATTTTACTTTTCTTTAGTCTGTTTTTGGCTCACGCTACTCATGTTAATGCAACCTTTTCTTTACACATCACAGGCTTTTTTTCTCTGAATTCGTCCAATAATGTTTGCCTATTATTATTCATACTTTCAGTTCCCCCCAGATTACCCAAACACAGATCTCAGGCAATCTCTTTATTATTGCTTAAAGGTCTTTCTTGTTACCCAGTCAATCCATTGTACATTTTACCATCAAGAGAATTGTAAAACATCTATTTGTAATATGAAAACTTACCTGTTCCCAAAGTTCTCTTCGTTCTGTCTCCTTTTGAAGAAGCTCTCACTTCCTAACTTGCTGGAGTCTGTCCACAGAGAAATGTATAAATGCTCTGATTTTCTTAAAAAAAAAAAATTCACAAAAAAAAAAAAAAAGCTGAACCAGAGGTTCCAACGCAATGTCCCTGTAGACAAATGTATGTATACTAAGGTCCAAAGGTTACAAATTAGTGATCACAGGAAGGTTCTCATTTTTGACATCTGCCTCTACTATAGAGATAGAACATTTTCAGCACAAGCATTAAAATATTCACTGCACCATTACATTAACCATTTCAGCCCCGGAAGATTTTGCTGCTCAATGACCGGGACATTTTTTTGCGATACGGCACTGCATCGCTTTAACTGACAATTGCACAGTCTTGCGACACTGTACCCAAACAAGATTGATGTCCTTTTTTCCCCACAAATAGAGATTTCTTTTTGGTGGCATTTGATCATCTCTGCGGTTTTATTTTTTTGCGCTATAAACAAAAAAAGAGCAACTATTTGGAAAAAATCACAATATTATGTACATTTTTCTATAATAAATATCCCAAATTTAAAAAACAAACAAAAAACAAACAGACAAATGAAACAAAAACAAAAACAAATACATTTTTTGGCAGTACACATGTCTAGAAAATTGGTGCCAGTTTTGTAATCAGCAGGTCAAATATACCCAATAACAGGTCTAACATTCGAGTCACCAAAATGTGTGCTGGCCTGTGATCTCTCTCTAAAATATATTTGGGCAAAAATGTATTTTTATACATATTTTTTGGTAATAAAAATCACAATAAGCGTATATTGATTGGTTTGCGCAAAGGTAATTGTAGCGTCTACAAAATAGGGGATAGATTTATGAATTTTTTATTATTATTTTTTTTTTTACTAGTAATGGCGGCGATCTGAGATTTTTATCGGGACTGCAACATTATGGTGGACACATTGGACACTTTTGACACATTTTTCGGACTACTGGCATTTGACGTTACGTTACTTCTAGCTTCGGCAGATGTAAACACTAATTTTTTATAAAAATGCTGAGATCAGTTTTTTTTTTTTTATCAGGCTTTCCAGCCTAGAGGAAAGATGTGAGGACTTATAGACCCCGGATCTCACTGTAAAGAGGCCCTGTCATGCACTATTACAAAGGATGTTTACATTCCTTGTAAGGCCACGTACACACGATCAGACCAAACCGATGAGACTGGTCTGACGGACCGTTTTCATCGGACCACCGCTGAAGTGGTCTGATGGTCTGATGTGCGTACACACCATCAGTTCAAAATCCCATCGGGCCAGAACGCGGTGACGTAGAACACAACGACTTCCTAAAAAAACGAAGTTCAATGCTTCCAAGCATGCGTCGACTTGATTCTGAGCATGCGCAGGTTTTTGGTTCGATGCTTTTGTGTACTAACCATCGTTTTGGTCCGACGGACAGGTTTCAAAGCAAGTTTTAAAACTTTGGTCCGATGGGCCGTACACACGATCAATTTGGTCCGATGAAACTGGTCTTCATGGCCAGTTTCATCAGACTGGTCTGATCGTGTGTACGCGGCCTAATAGGAATAAAAGTGACATGTCCCAGAAGATTGCAGGAAGGGATGGGAGGAAGGTGAACTTCCTTCCGGCGCCACAGAGCCAGGGCAGGAAGTGGGAGTTGGGTGCCTCTAAAAACTGGGTAGCCACTCCTCCCTCAAAAAAATTACATGCCAAATGTGGTTTGTCAAGGGTCACCAACACTTAAAGCGGAAGTTCAATTTTTGGGTGGAACTTTGGTATTGCCTGGCCATTCTCAGCATTCAGCAGTATGCGCCCAGATGGAAAGACAGGTGTCTGATTATTAAAAGTCAGCAGCTTTGCTTTTTGTAGTTGCTGACTTTTAAATGGGTGAACCTCCGCTTTAAATTTTAGGTATTGGAATTTCCTTTCAAATTTGGCTGTTAGTGAATGTAACGAATACGAATTATCCAAAATAACGAATGCCGTATCTAAACAAATGGAATGGAACAAATGAATAATAAATAATGACAACAAGTTTTTATTATTATTATTTATTATTATAAATTTGTTACATTCCATTCATTTTGGATACAGCATTCTTTTTGTGGATAATTTGTAACTTCGGATAAATTTGTTACGTTCACTAAAATTTGAAAGGAAGTTCCAATAGCTATAATGTAATAGTTAGTAATAGTTATGTTATTATTAGTTAGTTTAATATTTCAGATGTTTGAATTTTCGGGCTTTTAAATTTCTGAATTTTCAAATATTCAGAGAAATTTGTTAAACAGGTTAATTTTTCCAAATTAACAAATTTGTCGAATTACATTTGTTTAGATTTAGGCATTCATTATTTCAGATAATTCGTAACTTCAGATATATTTGTCTTTGTTATGTTTACTAACAGCCAAATTTTAAAGGAAATTTCAATGCCTATAATTAATTAGTTAGTCATTATTAGTTAGTTAGTTATTTTTTCGAATTTTCTTTCTTATTAACGAATTTACAAATTGAGATCATAACAAACGACCCCCCCCCCCCCCAAAAAAAAAAACGATTGAAACAAAAAAAAAAAATACATTTTTCGGCAGTGCACATGTTTAGAACATTGGTGCCAGTTTTGTAATCAGCAGGTTATATATACCCAGGAACAGGTCTAACATTCGAGTCACCAAAATGTGTGCTGGCCTGTGATCTCTCTCTAGAAATAAATAGGCGTAGCCCTATCATCCGATATAATGCAGCCCCCTGAAGATTTTTTACTATCAGGTTGCTGGGCTGAAATCAGACCTGAAATGGTAAACCAGGACGCAACGGACCCCTGCTGGGAGCCTCAGACCTTCCAAATGACAACTTCCAAATAGACCAACTCTAAAATATTTCTTATACATGAACAGAATTAACTGCTTTAATACGGCGTGAAAATTGGATACGAAAGACTGCGCATAATCAGAAACAATAAACAATAAAAAAATGTAAAAGTTTAGAATATTGAAAAAAAATTTGGGTTCTCTCAGAAACGGGAGATGAAAATTGTCCAGTGGGTACCTCTGTTTTGGTGGCAACTGTTTAAGGTTCTGTTAACACTTAAATCGGAACTGCACCCTAAAGGGGAAGTTATGCGCATTATGCCCTCCTTCCTCCCCCTCTTCTACCTTAGACACTTTTTTGAGGGGAAGAAGTGGGTACCTGCTTTTGACAGGTACCCTCTCCCGCAAGTTACACATCACAGGTCTCAGAAGATTGCAAGACCATTCACAAGGCGCAGTGCGGCTCACGCATATGAAGTGGTGATCCGGCTGTGAAGCCGTAAGGAATCACAGCTGGTTATCCACAGTAAACATGGTGGTGCCAGGGACCCAAAGAACGGCGAATAAGCAGATTGGGTCTGGATGGCACTGGACCCCTGGACATATAAGGCAAAGAACCGATTTAGGCTAAAAGTCCGGTTATTTTTGAAGCTTTTTTTTTAGTTTGTATGGGTGTTTTTGCACGTTTCATGATTAAGGAGGTATTTTATTTTATTTTTAGCCAATGTAAAGCTAACAAAAGCTGCAAGAAAATGCATGACACACGAGTGTGTAATATGCCTATAAAGAATACTATGTACTTTTTTGAATGATTACATGAATACATAGTTAGTCAGGTTGAAAGAAAGACACAAGTCTATCTAGTTCAACCATAAAAAATAAATAAATAAAAAATATATATTTTACAGTCCCATATACCGAATTCTATATCCATAGTTGATCCAGAGGAAGGAAAAAAAGCTTTAGCCTCAAGTATCATTGTGCTCAGGTGTGAGCGTATGGCTTGCGATTGTGGGGCGGCCCCATTGATTTCAATGGTAAGTTTGACCGGCAATGCCGCCTATCAAACTCTGCAACCTGAGTTAAAAATGCCACATATGTACAGCCCTGTTAGAATTGGGGTTCCCCTAAAGAAGACCATATCATTTTTTGAGCGATAAGCCAAACCTCAAGCATCACAATGCTCAGGAATGATCACGTAACAATGAATGTAATGGATATCCTAGTGGTAAGCGTTAAAACACTTCTGGTGAAGCTTTAAATCTCTCAAATGAGAACCAATACGTAATATGGCTTTTATTTGGGGAGATTTCTTCCCTGTGCCTCTGGAAAAAGTGAAGAAAAATCTCCACTGATCTTTATCATTTATAGTAAAATAATAATGCTTTATGTCCAACTCATTAACCTCTTGCTGAGTCCCGTGATCATGTCACGGAGCTGCAGAACAGGGCGGGGGGGATGCCATTGTAAACAAGGCATCTCTCCCTGTCATCGTTAGCAGTGATCAATGTTATGTTACAGTAATCCCAGCCTCCACACAGTTGGAATCACTCCCTAGGACACACTTAACCCCTTCCTCGCCCCCTAGTGGTTAACCCCTTCACTGACAGTGTCATTTACACAGAAACAGTGCATTTTTAAAGCACTGCAATAATGTTGAAGTCATGATAAAAATCACAGATTGCCACCATTACTAGTAAAAAAAATGTATTAATAAAAAAGCCATAAAACTATCCTCTATTTTGTAGACACTATAACTTTTGTGCAAACCAATCAATAAACGCTTATTGTAATTTTTTTTACCAAAAATAGTTAGAAGAATACGTATCGGCCTAAACTGAGGAAAAAAAAATGTTTTTTTTATATATTTTTGGGGTATTTATAATAGCAAAAAGTAAAAAATATTGGGCCAGATTCTCAAAACAGTTACGGCCGCCGTAATTTCAAATCTGCGCCGGCATATGTTTACGCCGATTCTCAAACACAGATACGTTAAAAAAATTGGCTTCTTCCGCCAACGTAACTAGTCTACGCCAGCATATAATTGTGTGCAATTATACGCTGGCCGCTAGGTGGCGCTTCCGTTGATTAGCCGCGTTGAATATGCAAATGAGCTAGATACGCTGATTCCCGAACGTAATTGCGCCCGGTCGTCGTATTTTTACGTCGTTTGCGTAAATCATTCGCGAATAGGGATTTGCGTAAGTTACGTTCACGTTGAAAACAATGTATTTGCGGCGTAATTTGGAGCATGCGCACTGGGATACGTCCACGGACGACGCATGCGCAGTTCAAAAAAACGTCAAAAACGTGTGGTCACGATTCTTTTACATAAAACACGCCCACCTCATCCACATTTGCATTACCCGGGCTTACGCCGGGCCATTTACGCTACACCGCCGTAACTTAGAACGCAAGTGCTTTGAGAATACGGCACTTGCGTCCAGAGTTGCAGCGGCGTAGCGTAAATAGGATACGCTACGCCCCGCTCGTACTAACGCCGCCGTACGAGAATCTAGCCCATTGTTTTTTTTCCCCAAATTGTCGCTCTATTATTTTTTATAGCGCAAAAAAAAAACCACAGAGGTGATCAAATACCACCAAAAGAAATCTCTATTTGTAGGAAAAAGAGGACATCAATTTTGTTTGGGAGCCACGTTGCACGACCGCGCAATTGTCAGTTAAAGCGACGCAGTGCCGAATCGCAAAAAATGGCCTGGTCATTTGGCAGCCAAATCCTCCAGGGCTGAAGTGGTTAATACACAGACTATTAACAAGTGGTCAAGGGCAGGTTTATTTGGCTGTATTGCTACTTTTCGGCAGTGGTGGGATGAATTTATGAATGACGCTGCCTAAGTATAATAAATCGGTGTCATAATTTATTTGGAACTTGTTAGCATTGCCTTGCTGTGCAGAAGAATTGATACACATCCCCCAAAGTGTGCATGCATGGAGTGTTCTGAAAACCTTCAGAAATCAATTGATGGATGCGCTTTCCAGTCTGGAGCTTGCAGGTGGCCAGAAAAGAGTGACCAAGATTACTGAACAATGTCATTTATTCTCCTTCTCCTATGATAAGCCTCTCTCCAAGTAACCATGTAGGCCCCTCTCCTTGTTCGGGAAGGTGCTCCTGGAGGGGCTTTGCAAAGTGAGGAATAAAATCAGATGACCACATGTAGAGACACTTCACCGTCTTCTGCTCTTCTGTTGATAAATGGATGAATGGATTCCTCAGCCTCTTGTTGACTAATGTCAGTTACCGTATCCTTTTTCTCCTGTGATAAGCCTCTCTCCATGTAGCCATGTATTCCCCTCTCCTTGTAAAGGAGGGGAGGGCCTGGGGGGCTCTGCAAAGTAAGATAGAAAATAAGACCACATGTAGAGACGCTTCACCATTTTCTGCTCTCCTGTGGATAAATGGACAGTTGATGAAAAAGAAGACAAATTAAAGTCAAGATTGCATCGTACAGCATGTTTCCTATTATTTCAGGTGCCATAAAACATTCTATGGAAGTGAGTGCTCAGGATGTGATAATGAAATTAGAGACAGAGACCATTGTGAGAAAGATGGGCCTGCAACCAGTAGCCACTAGACATGTGCAGACTGGAATTTTTCGTTTTGTTTTTTCATTTTCGTTTGGAAAATAAATGTATTTAGTTACTCCCGAAAATCGTTTTGATTTATTTCGTTTTTCGTTGGGGAATAGCTTTCGTCCGAAAATCCAATAATACTTGGTTTCTGTTGAATGGTCAAACGAATATTCGACAGAACGTCGAATCTTTTTGGTTGCTGGTAAATAATCAAAAGAATATTCGACGGAACGTCGAATCTTTACGTCTCATAAATCGAAATCTATCCTCTGTAATGTCGAATCTATTATTTCTATAGTGTCGAATCTTTTCCCTATGATGTCTAATCTTTTCCCTATGATGTCGAATCTTTTCCCTATAATGTCGAATCTCTCTATATCGAATTTTTACCGCAACGAAAACGAAAATAAAGCATATTTTATGTCGGATCTTTCGGTTTTCGTTTCTTGCACTTTCGTTATCGTTTGTTAAAACGATAACGAAAAAAACTGATTTTCGGACGAAAATGCATTCTAACGAAAACGAATGCACATGTCTAGTAGCCACCAGAAACGAAAAGACAGAAAACAACTCATGCTACAAGTAAAGCCGCCTACACATGATCGGTCAAACCGATGAAAACGGTCTGATGGACCTTTCTTATCAGACCAAACAGATCGTGTGTGGGCACCAACGGTTATTTATCCATCGGTTAAAAAAAAGCAAACTTGTTTTAAATTTAACCGATACCTAACCAATAGCAAAAAAAACAATCGTTTGTAGGCACCACCATTGGTTAAAAATCCACGCATGCTCAGAATCAAGTCGACGCATGCTTGGAAGCATTGAACTTCATTTTTTTCAGCACGTCGCTGTGTTTTATGTCACCGCATTCTGACACAATTGTTTTTTTAACCGATGGAAAAATACATCAGACCGTTCTCATCAGTTTGACCGATCGTGTGTACGCAGCTTAAGTAAGCTTTGTCTGCTCCTGTTAAGAAGGAGATCCCCAAGGAAACTGATGTGAGGCAAAGGATGTTGCTGCATCAGTGATAGTAACAGAGACCAACAAAACTAGCATTGGTATGTGGGCGGGGTCTACTTCGCCCGTGTGCAGAGCGTGCTCACCAATGCCCAGGACCAGGCGGAGACTACGGTCATGTGAAGAACCTAACATTAACCACTCACTGGGCACTTAAACCCCCCTCCTGCCCAGACCAATTTTCAGCTTTCAGCGCTCTCACTTAGAGATGGGTTCGCACCAGAACCTTCGAATGGACCGAACGTTCGCGCGAACATTTAGAACCCCATTGACGTCTTTGGGACTCGAACGTTCAAATTCAAAAGTGCTGATTTTAAAGCCTAATATGCAAGTTATTGACGTAAAACGTCTTTGGGAACGCGGGTCTTGTCCCAGGGAACATGTATCAATGTTAAAAAGTTTAAAAAACGGTTGTTTTTTCCTGAGCAACTTTTTTCCATTGATACATCCTCTTTTGGGCAAGCCCCGGTTCTCAAAGACGTTTTCACAGGCAAACTATAGACACCCAGCAGGTACAATATTTAAAGGAATTTTTATTTTATTTTTTAATTTAAGCATCATTAAAATTACTGCAGCAGTGATTTTAATGATGCTTAAATTAAAAAAGAAATTGAAAATGATTTTAAATATTGTACCTGCTGGGTGTCTATACCTGTGATAACGTCTTTAAATAGCAAAATCACCTGCCTGCCAGTAAATTAGGAAGATCTGATCTAGCTAAGCTATACAGTGTATAAATATATGTACAACACCTGGGATGTATATATATCCCCTACACACTGTAACATTAACCCCCCTGGCGGTATTCCCCAGTCTGACTCGGGGTTAAATTTTCATGCTGCGATCGGTAACCCTGAGTCAGACTCGGGCTCGCCTCGCATTGTCCATAGGCAAGGTTTACTTACCTTGTTCCTGGATCCAGCGATGCATCTGCGCTGTGTGAGTGAGTGGGTGCTCGCTCGATTCACACAGTGTCCCTGTGTGCCGCCGATCTCCGTTCCCTGCGACGTTATGACGCACAGGGGCGGAGATCGGCGCCAAATTTAAAAAAGTAAACAAACACATTACATACAGTACTGTAATCTTATAGATTACAGTACTGTATGTAAAAAATACACACCCCCCTTGTCCCTAGTGGTCTGCCCAGTGCACTACGTGTTCTTTTATATAATAAAAACTGTTTTTTCTGCCTGCAAACTGTAGATTGTCCATAGCAACCAAAAGTGTCCCTTTATGTCAAAAATGGTTTTAGAGCAGCTAAAAAAAAACGATAATAAATTAGAATCACTTGCAGAATTGAGTGATAGCGATTTGTCAGGAAATTCGTCATAAAAAAAAAGTAATGACAGCGACGATTCTGCAACTGAGCAAATTTCAGTGATTTTGAGTTGATTAAACTATTGAATAATTTTTATTATAATTATATTATTATTTGTTATAATTATTTATAATTATTTATTATATTATAATTTTATTTAAAAAAAATGTCACACCCGGGATGCCTATTAGACTCTTGTTTGGTCAGATTTAAGTGAGTTATTCCTAAGAATTACAAGATAATAGTATAAAACGCAAAATTTCCTTGCAAATAATGGTACCGCTTTCAGCACCTAAAATCAGAAAGAATCATACCGCCAGGGAGGTTAACTGACTAGCCTGCCTGCCTGCCTGCTCTATCTACCTGCAAAAAATTACACTCTCTCTGTTCTCTGTTAACTGCTGCAACACACTACACAAGGCCGCCCTGCAGGCAGCCTTTTATAGTGTGGGGCGTGTACTAAACCCCCTGAGCCATAATTATCCATTTGCCCTAAAGGGGGCACTTTTGAGTTTTGGAGTATTAGGGTCCTTTCACACTAGCGGACCGTTCGTCCATTCATTACAAGTCCGTTTACGGACTTGTAATGAACCCCTATGGGAGCGGATCCGTTAGCGGATGATGCATCCGCTAACGTCCGCCAGATCCACATCCGTTTTTTCAGACGGAAGAATGTCCTATTTTTCTTCCGTCCGGCCAAACGGATCGGATGCAAACGGACAGACGGTCCGTTTCCATCCGACTCCCCATAGGGGAGAGCGGAGGAGAGACGGGGCGGTCCCTGCACAGTGTGCGGGGACCGCCCTGTCCGCCGACAGCTGAGCGGAGACCCCCCCGCTGAGCTGGTGGACACACGGAGCGGACCGAAAAACGGACCGCTCCGTGGAGCCTTAGGCCCCATGCACACGAGACGCAAATGCAAACACATCTAAACACACGTTTTCAAAGGCAAAAACCGGCGTTTAAAACGCCCATTTTTGTCGCGAATTTCGCGGCGTTTTGCCGCGTTTTACCGCGTTTGCGTTTATAGGCGTTTAGTTAAGAAACATCATAAGACCCTCCCAAAGCTCATAAAACAATATTATTAAACCATTTCAGCCATTTTGTGAGACCAAAGTGATTAGCAGCTGAAAGAGCAGCAGTATACTTGTATTTAGCGTGTCACTTGCCACAAGCTGTGGATTGTCCACTTGCCATGTCACCTGCCACAAGTTGTGAATTGTCCACTTGCCACATCATCTGCCACGTCACCTGGCTATACCACCTGGCCACGTCACCTGGACACGTCACCTGCCACAAGTTGTGGATTGTCCACTTGCCACGTCACCTGTCACGTCAACTTCACTTCACCTGCCACAAGTTGTGGATTGTCCACTTGCCATGTCACCTGGCCACGTCACCTGGCCACGTCACCTGGCCACGTCAGCTGCCAAATCACCTGGCCACGTCAGCTGCCAAATCACCTGGCCACGTCACCTGCCACAAGTTGTGGATTTTCCACTTGCCATGTCACCTGGCCATGTCACCTGCCACATCACCTGGCCACGTCACCTGGCCACGTCACCTGGCCACCTCACCTGCCACAAGTTGTGGATTGTCCACTGGCCACGTCACCTGCCACGTCAACTGGCCACGTCACCTGCCACAAGTTGTGGATTGTCCACTTGCCACATCACCTGCCACAAGTTGTGGATCGTCCACTGGCCACATCACCTGGCCACGTCACCTGCCACAAGTTGTGGATTTTCCACTTGCCATGTCACCTGGCCACAAGTTGTGGATTGTCCACTGGTCACGTCAACTGGCCACTTCACCTGCCACAAGTTGTGGATTGTCAACTTGCCACGTCACCTGACCACGTCACCTGCTACAAGTTGTGGATTGTCCACTTGACATGTCACCTGGCCACGTCACCTGGCCACGTCACCTGCCACATCACCTGTTCACATCACCTGGGCATATCACCTGCCACGTCACCTGCCACGTCACCTGGCCACAGCACCTGCCACAAGTTGTGGATTGTTCACTGGCCACGTCACCTGTCACATCAACTGGCCACTTCACCTGCCACAAGTTGTGGATTGTCCACTTGCCACGTCACCTGCCACAAGTTGTGGATTGTCCACTTGCCACGTCACCTGGCCACGTCACCTGACCACGTCACCTGCCACGTCACCTGACCACGTCACCTGGCCTCGTCACCTGCCACAAGTTGTGGATTGTCCACTGGCCACATCACCTGCCACAAGTTGTGGATTGTCCACTGGCCACATCACCTGGCCACGTCACCTGCCACAAGTTGTGGATTTTCCACTTGCCATGTCACCTGGCCACAAGTTGTGGATTGTCCACTGGTCACATCAACTGGCCACTTCACCTGCCACAAGTTGTGGATTGTCAACTTGCCACGTCACCTGACCACGTCACCTGCTACAAGTTGTGTATTGTCCACTTGACATGTCACCTGGCCACGTCACCTGGCCACGTCACCTGCCACATCACCTGTTCACATCACCTGGCCACGTCACCTGCCACGTCACCTGGCCACGTCACCTGCCACAAGTTGTGGATTGTCCACTGGCCACGTCACCTGTCACGTCACCTGGCCATTTTACCTGCCACAAGTTGTGGATTGTCCACTGGCCACGTCACCTGTCACATCACCTGACCACGTCACATGCCACAAGTTGTGGATTGTCCACTTGCCACGTCACCTGGCCATGTCACCTGACCACGTCACCTGGCCATGTCACCTGACCACATCACCTGCCACGTCACCTGGCCACGTCACCTGCCACAAGTTGTGGATTGTCCACTGGCCACGTCACCTGACCACGTCACCTGCCACAAGTTGTAGATTGTCCATTTGCCACATCACCTGGCCACATCACCTGCCACAAGTTGTGGATTGTCCACTTGCCACGTCACCTGCCAGAAGTTGTGGATTGTCCACTTGCCATGTCACCTGGCCACGTCACCTGCCACGTCACCTGGCCATGTCACCTGACCACGTCACCTGACCACGTCACCTGCCACAAGTTGTAGATTGTCCACTGGCCACGTCACCTGACCACGTCACCTGCCACAAGTTGTGGATTGTCCACTTGCCATGTCACCTGGCCATGTCACCTGCCACGTCACATGCCACAAGTTGTGGATTGTCCACTGGCCACGTCACCTGACCACGTCACCTGCCACAAGTTGTGGACTGTCCACTGGCCACGTCACCTGACCACGTCACCTGCCACAAGTTGTGGATTGTCCACTTGCCATGTCACCTGGCCATGTTGCCTGCCACGTCACCTGCCACGTCACCTGCCACGTCACCTGGCCATGTCATCTGCCACAAGTTGTGGATTGTCCACTGGCCACGTCACCTGACCACGTCACCTGCCACAAGTTGTGGATTGTCCACTTGCCATGTCACCTGGCCACGTCACCTGGCCACGTCACCTGGCACAAGTTGTGGATTGTCCACTGGCCACGTCACCTGGCCACGTCAGCTGCCATGTCACCTGGCCACGTCACCTGCCACAAGTTGTGGATTGTCCACAATGCAATGCAAGCAATTACATTTGTTTAAGTTTTTTTAATGGTTCATTTGCCATCATTTTTGAGATTTCTAATGTAAAAATATACAGTAGGTCACCTTTAAAAACGCCTATAAACGAAATCGCGGCAAAACGCCGGTACCGCGTTTTGCCGCGATTTGTGTCTGAAACGCGAAAACGCAAAAAGCGTCTGAACCCCAAATTTTGCGTATGAAAAAACGGCCCTAAACCCAACTGCTTTAAAACGCCAAAAAACGTGAATGTGTGCATGGACACATAAGATAACTTTAAATGTGTTCAGGGGCAGTTAAAAAAAATGCCCAAACGCCTCTGAACTCGAGTTTACCAGCGTCTCGTGTGCATGGGGCCCATTTGAAATTAGACAATTGAAAAATTTCGAATTTTCAGAATTTCGATTTTCGGATTTTTCAGTTTTCGAAATTTCGAAATTCGAATTTGTCAAATTTCAAATTTTTCAAATTTCAAATTTCGAATTTTTAAAATTCAGAATTAGAAAAATTGAAAAAATCGAAAATTGAAAAATTTCGAATTTCGAATTTTCGAAATTCGATTTTTTCAATTTTCGCAATTTAGAATTTCGAATTTTTCAATTTTCGAAATTTAGAAATTTAAACAATTCGAAAATGGAAAAAATCGAAATTTGAAAATGCGAAAAATTCGAAATGTGAAAATTCGAAAAATTCGAAATGTGAAAATTCGAAAAATTCGAAATGTGAAAATTCGAAATGTGAAAATTCGAAAAAATCGAAATGTGAAAATTCGAAAAATTCGAAATTTGAAAATGCGAAAAATTCGAAATTTGAAAATTCAAAATTTGAAATTTCGAAAAATTCGAAATTCGAAATTTGAAAAATTCGAAATTTGAAAAATTCGAAATTTGAAAAATTCGAAATTCAAAATGTCGAAAATTGAAAAATGCAAAATTCGAAATTTCGAAAATTCGAAATTTTTCAATTTTTGAATTACAAATTTTTCAATTTTTGTACTTCAGGATTTGAAAAATTCGAAATTTGAAAAATTCGAGTTTTTGAAAAATTCGATTTTTTTTAAAAATTCGATTTTTTTGAAAAATTCGAATTTTTTGAAAAATTCGAATTTTTTGAAAAATTCGAATTTTTTGAAAAATTCGAATTTTTTTGAAAAATTCGATTTTTTTTTAAAAATTCTCTGGATAAGTACGCAGCTGGACATACATATTGGTAAAATAGCCAACTGAAAATCTCTGTGCCAACAACGGATGGGTCCAATAGTGACGAGCTCTGCCAACGGATCTCTCCCGTAGTTTGAGACGGCGTTGAATCCTCAGCAAGAGCAACGTATGGACAATTTCTTGGCATATATTCATAATGGGATCCATTTAAAAAAAGAAGAATAAAATGAAAGTATGCAAGTCTGCATATGAAAGTCTGCTGCTGCTGCTCTCTCTGTTGAAAATGGCAGAAATAGTTAAAAATATCTAGCTTTCAGAGCTTTGGGAGGGTCTACAATGTCTGTGCTATAAACGCTGATAGCCGCAAACGCGGTAAAACGCGGCAAAACGCCTTTTTTTTAAAACGTGAGTTCAGATGTGTTTGCATTTGCTTCTCGTGTGCATGGGGCCTTATGCCGCGTACACACGATCACTTTTTGTGATATAAAAAACGTTGTTTTATCTCACGAAACAAAACAACGTTTTTCAAACTTCATTTTAAAAAACGATGTTGCCTACACACCATCATTTTCTGATAATGCTCTTGCAAAGCGTGGTTACGTAAGACACTTTCGACGGCACTCTGTTCCATTGAAGCTCCCGTCTCATAACTTGCTTCTAAGCATGCCCGGGTTTAAAAACGTCATTTTGCCCACACACGATAATTTTTTGTGAAACAAAAGACGACATTCTGAAAAACGACATAAAAAATTCAAGCATGTTCGAATTTTTTTTTGGTCGTTTTTTTTAAGACATAAAACAACGTTTTGCCCACACACCATCATTTTAAATGACGTTTTTTAAAACGTCGTTTTATTTCATCCCAAAAAATGACCGTGTGTACGCGGCATTAGACTTTTACACATTGAGGCCCAGATTCACAGAGCGATTACGCCTGTGCAACAGAAGATGCGCGGCGTAAGTCTAAATGTGCGCGTGCGTTTCGATGCACGGCATCCCCAGAACGAGATACGCAAAAAATCTACTTTTTTTGTCCGGCGTAATTTCGTTAGACTGGCGCATCCGTCCGCGCAAAACTGCGCTAGACAGACCATTGATTTGCTAGTCAAATATGGTAATGAGGGACTTACGGGGATCCACAAAAGAACGTTGGGGCAGCGCAGGCTACGCAGTGTGCGCAACAGCAAAATGTCCTGTCTAAAATTAGACCATATAAAAGCTGGTCTAAAAAAAGAAAAAAAGTCTACTTGTTAGATAAAGCAACACTGTTGAATGAATGAATGAATGAAAACTTGTATAGCGCGACACATGCAAACTGAATCGCCTCTGGGCGCTTGTTGTTCCTGTCTCCTTTGGTATCAAAAGAGATGAGTCTTGATCTTTCTCCTGAATGCTAGGTGGTTCTCCTCCAACCGAATGCTGGTTGGTAAAGCGTTCCATAGTCTGGGACCTTGGACCGCGAATCTTCTATCTCCTTTGGACTTATAGTTTGCTTTCGGTATCTGGAGTAGATTTTGATTGGTGGATCGCAGAACGCGATTGGGATTATGAGCTTTTATTTTTTCGCATAGATAATGGGGAGCATTCCCATGGATACATCTATGCGTTAGACAGAGTGCTTTAAAAGTGATTCTGTCTTTTACTGGTAACCAGTGAAGGGATCTCAGTGAAGGTGAGATTGATTCCCAAGGTTTTTTCCCAGTCACAAGTCTAGCGGCCGTGTTTTGAACGACTTGAAGACGAGCGATTTGGTACTTGGGGAGTCCGAGGTAAAGGGCATTTGCATAGTCCAGTCTGGAGTTCACAATTGCTCCCACCACGACTGCAATGTCTTCCTTGGGAATAAAAGGAATAAGTCTGCGTAGTAGGCGCAGCAGATGGTGAGATCCGCTGACTACTGACCCTATTTGTGCGTCCATTGTCATATAGGAGTCAAATATTACCCAGAGACTTTTGACTTTGGCGCTAGGGGTGATGATTTTGCCCAGAATGGGCGGGGGGGTCCAAATTATTGCAGGTTGATTCCTACGCTTGGCGTGAAACAGGAGAAGTTCTGTTTTCGCTCCATTGAGTTTAAGATAACTCTTTGTCATCCAGTCCTCTATCAAAGAGAGGCATGTCTCTAGATTGAGGTGGTGATCCTTTTTGTTGCAAATGCGGAAATACAGTTGCGTGTCGTCTGCATATGAGTGATAGAGCAGTTTTTGGCTGCTGATGACATCAAAAAGAGGGCGAAGATAGATGTTGAATAACACCGGAGACAGAGGGGATCCTTGCGGGACTCCGCACGATACTGTGCGTTTTTCAGAAGTGAAAGGTCCTAACTTCACTATTTGAGATCGGTTTTCCAAAAAAGAGGAGAACCAAGATAAACCGCCTTCTGCGACTTTAGCTACTTCAGCTAGCCGAGTCAATAGAAGCTTATGGTCTACTGTATCGAAGGCTGCACTTAGGTCCAACAGAACCAGAAGACAAGATTCTCCTTCGTCTGCGGCCTCGAGAGCGTCGTCCCATATCTTGAGCAGTGAGGAGCTCAGCAGTCACACGTGTTGCACAACAATCTGTATGCCAACATGCCAGGGGCATCGTCGCGCATAGCTATACTACTGACTTTAGATGAGCAAAGAAGGAGGAGGGCACGGAGGATGGCACGGGAGAGGATATTCCGCACCCGGATAGACCTGTTTGGCATGAGTGATTCTGAGGTGTATCGCATCTTCAGATTCACCCATCATGCCATCCTGGAATTAACCACAACCCTGCAGGAGGACATTACCAGCCCAACACAACGCTCACATGCAGTGCAGCCACTGGTGAAGGTCATGGCAACACTCCATTTCCTTGCCAGTGGCTCTTTTCAGCGTACAAGTGGAGTGGTGGCTGGGATGTCACAATCCTCCATGAGCAGATGTGTGCACCAGGTTGTCCCTGCAATCCTCAGATGCATGGCCAACCAAATCATCAAACCCACCACTGAGGACCTGCGGCTGAAGGCAATGACAGATTTCTACAGAATTGCCAGATTCCCACGCACCATGGGGGCCATTGATTGCACACATGTGGCACTCCAGCCCCCCCAGGAGACAGAGCACATGTACCGCAATCAGAAGCATTGGCATTCCATCAACGTACAGGTGATAGTCGATGCCCAAGGCCTCATATGGCACGTCCGTGCCAAACACCCAGGGTCCAGCCATGACAGCTACATATACAATCAATGCCACATCCGAATGGAATTCGATCAGAACGTGTATGGGGCCACCTGGCTGGTTGGTGAGTGACATGGGTGGCAGGCATGACTGTACCCCCCCATGATGCACACATCACAAGGGGCACATGCATGACTAACATCCTCCTGTCTTTTCCCTTACAGGTGACTCTGCATATCCACTGGGACCCCATCTCATGACTCCTTTCCGGAACCCCCAAACCCCAGAAGAGGAAAGATACAATCAAGCACATGCCCAAACACGTGCAGTGGTGGAGCACACCTTGGCCTCCTAAAGTCACGTTTCCGATGCCTGGATAAGTCTGGGGGTACCCTCTTGTATTCCCCAAACTTTGTGTGCCATATTATCGGTGCCTGTTGCATGCTGCACAACTTCGCAGTAAGAAAGAGCCTGCAGATTGACCTACGTGATGACCTGACCCCTGAACCAGACAATCCCCCCCTAACCGAGGATACCCCGTCTTCTGAGGGAAGAGCAGCCAGGAGACAGCTCACATTGGGCATCTTTGCACGTTAAACACACACATTAATCATGGCACAATGAGAATGCATGCATGCACACCACTGTGGTCCCTAGCACACACACCCCACATCCTCATCAAATTGGATTGGCACCAGTCCACCATGCAGGACTTGTGAGCAGCAACGCCACGCCAAGGCTCCAATTATGTCACTGTACATTCATACACCATTCACACGGACCTGGGGATCACTTCTCCCTGGTCCTGGGGAACCCTTCTCCACCAAAATTGAGGGTGACACCCCTTTTCCGGCAGGAATTTCACCCACATATTCAAACAGCATTCACAACCCAAAATAAAAAAATAAAAAAATAAAATAAATGACCAGCAAAATCAAAAAATTTCCAGCCAAAAAAAAAAAGAGGGGAAAAAAAAATTATTGCCCTTGACGTGAGCCATGCCTGGGGCGCCCCCGGCCATGGCCCCGGCTCCTCAGGGGAGACTCATGGGGGAGGGGTAAAACCGGGGAAGGAGGAGCAGCCCCTGATCTCTGCCCACCTGGCGGCTTGCCCTCCAAGGCCACGGCTATTCTGTCCAGGGCAGCACCAAGTGTTGCCGTGTTGGCCTGGATAGCCTGGGTGAGGGCCCTCACATCCTGCCCAACGCCTGCTGATGTCGTCTGCAGTTTGTTTAGGCAGTTTGTGAAAGCCCGGGAGTGGGAGTCCAGGTTCCCCAGCGTATCCTTGATGGAGGACAGGCTCTCCTCCACCCGCACCAATGTCTGGCTGACCTGTCCCAGAAGGCGGGTCTGGAGGAACTGGTCCCTTCTCAGAGTGGCGGGCAGGAGATCAGCCACCCCCCTGGTCTTCTGGGATGACTTCCTGCTCCAGCTGATGCTTGTGGCCGGGGAGAAGGGGAGGCCCTTGGGAGGGGAACCATGTTGGGGGAGGAGGGGGGGGGCTCCCCCTTAGGGAGGGCTGCCTGCTGCCAGCCAGAGGGGAAGAGTCCTCAAAAACCAAAAGTCCAGTGCCTGACATGGACTCCTCCTCCTCATGAATCTCCTCCTCCTCAACCTCCTCCTCCTCCTCTTCAACCTCCTCCGCGGACTCCGGCCTTGTCGGGGGGGCCTCATTAGGCTGCTGTCCTGGGGATGGTGCGGTCAGGCCAGATGGCCCTGCACCCTCCTGCACATCTGTGGATGATACAAAACATTCACAGGATGGAGGATCCACACACTTGCCACATATTCCCTTTCACCCCCTCCCCCACACATGCTACACACCTGATATTAAAAAAAATACTTACCTGGCACCACGGGCTCCTGACTTGAGTCAAAGCCGGGCAGGCCCTCAACTTCATGCCGATGAAAGGTCAGGGCCACCGCACGCTCCTCCGCTGTCAGCCTAATACGGCATGGTGGGCCCCCTCCTGTGCCCCTGGCATGGGCAAGCATTTTGGCCAGCTTCTGTTTGACCAGACGCCGGAGGTCATTAATCTTTTTGTCAATCCCAGACCGGGTCCGTGTCTCCCCCTCCCCCGCTGAATTGACCTGCTCAGTGATGAGGTCCAAAATCTCCCTCCTCCTGGCCGGGGTGGTGTTGGCACTGTCTGGGCCGTGGAGGAAACGCCCATAATCGCTAATGGCCCGGGCAAGAATTATTTATTCCCCCAAAGTAAAATTGAGTTTTCGCTTTCTCTCTGTCATACTGCAAAAAAAACTCACTCCCAGTCAACAAAAATCAGTCACAAAAACAAGCACAACCAATCAAGCAAGAGCACACACAAAGAGAAAACTAACACCCAAAAAAATCACACAAGCACTCAGCAAAAAACAGTCACAAAAACAAACAGCAAAAAATCAGCAAGAAAACAAACGAACAGAAATATATCAAACAAACAGTCTCTCAAACACTTATCAAAAAACACTTTCAAAGATCTACTAACAAACATTTGATCACACAGAACACTAATCTGACAAATACAAAACACAACGCAACAAACAACAGGACAAAAGCACTTGGTTAAATGGGAAGGGACAAAGGGATGTACTTTTGCAATGCAAGTGCGTTTGTGTCTGTCTATTTATGCTGTCTGCGTAGTCCTTAGTCCATTTCCAATTTCACTGATTGCGCCGCTCCCGAGTTGTGAGCATGCGCACAGCGGAGCTGACCATGGTCTCCTTCAAGCGCGCATGTGCGAGCCAGCCGGCCCTTCATTTGCATGGGGTCACGGCTCATTTCAATGTAATCCGCCCACGTCCTTCCCACTTTGTATTACTCCGCCTTACGCCTCTGAAATAACGTTACGCATGCGCAATTTTCTGCGCAAAAGCTACGAGAATAGGGTGATTACGCGGCTAAATTGCGCAAGTCTAACGTAAAGGCGGTGCGCTACGCCGGTCCAATAATGCACAGATGTACCTGAATCTGGCCCTGAATTTTTATATTTTTATATTTTTTGATATATTTAGTCACTTTGAATTTTTGATGTATCTATTTATTCATACCTAGCGGTTTTTAATTAGGGGTTTATTATATGCTGTTGGTTCATTTATTATTTGTTATAGGTTCACTATAAATAATATTAGGTTTGGGGAAGTAATATATTTGCTTACATTTTTCACACACCCCATATCTTGAGGTGTTCACAGTACTGCAGCAGATCAATAATACTTATATTTCACTATTCTACACTAATATTCACAATATTGTTGAGCACCGGTGACACAAAATATACACAAAAGCACATATATATACATCATTAGCCAATGACTGCTCCAAAGGGAGGAGTGCTTACCACGCTATTCTTCCTGGAAGTGACCACTGCCGGAGGTGGGGTCAACTGACCCAAGAAAAAGCCCTGCATGGCCACAGAGGACACACAGTGGCCAGGCTATCAAGCAATCGAGAAGAGTGGAATTACAGAGTTTGACAAACAAAATATGTGGGATTATGTGCCCTTTAGGGACATTTGTGGGACATCCATATACAAGGCCTCTCACTTTGACTAAACATTATTGAGTTTCTATTCATTTTACAGAGACATTACATCCTAATAATGGCAAATGGTACAGAAGAAAGCTGACCCTAGGAATGTAACACAAAAACAACAAGAATTCCAACCACTTTACTTCACTGTTTATCAGTAAATGATATTTCAGTTTCTAGTACATGCTTGTAAGTTAAAGGACACTTGCACCAAGCAAAATATGGGGGCTACTATTTTTTACCTTCATATGAGAAAACCATTTTCCTGGTACTGGAAACGTTGAAGTGAAATAGAAACTCTGGATTTGTATGCTTGTTTCAGTTTATAACAGCTCAAGAGTATTGACACCACTGCATCCATATACTATAAAGGCCAGGCATTAGTAATTTCATTGAATGATGTAACGTTGAATGAATCCTTAGTAATGGCAGCCTTTATATTTTTCACAGTAGATGTTACATAGTTACATAGTTACATAGTTAGTCAGGTTGAAAAAAGACACAAGTCCATCCAGTTCAACCATAAAAAAAAAAAATATATACAAACAAAATAAAACACAGTACATCCCATACACCCAACTCCATACCCACAGTTGATCCAGAGGAAGGCAAAAAACCCCAGCAGAGCGATGATCCAATTTGCTACCGGAGGGGAAAAATTCCTTCCTTATCCCCCGAGAGGCAATCGGATTTACCCCGGATCAACTTTACCTACAAAACTTAGTACTCAGTTATATTATGTGCATTTAGGAAAGAATCCAGGCCCTTCTTAAAGCAATCTACTGAGCTGGCCAGAACCACCTCTGGAGGGAGTCTGTTCCACATTTTCACAGCTCTTACTGTGAAGAAACCTTTCCGTATTTGGAGGTGAAATCTCTTTTCCTCTAGAAGTAAAGAGTGCCCCCTTGTCCTCAGTGTTGACCTTTTAAGCAAATAAAAAATAGTAAACTGCTAGGATAGTATTAATAATATAAAGTGCTTAGGATGACATAAAATGGGATGTATGAACTTCCCCATTGAGAACGTCAGATTGTGACGAAACCCGGCTGGGAGGGCACATAGTGAGGTCATCAGGTCGTTTTGGGGAGGAAGGGCTCCTGTACTTTGCAGGCCGGCAAGTTTTTATGCGTTATACTTCTGCTTTGTTGTAAGTACATTACTTTTAATTATTAAACCATTAAGACGGTAATACACTATGGTCCTTCTCCTTCCTTTCCACGATAACTAAACAATATCACGGACCTTATGATATGCCGAATGGCCTTATGACACGCTGAGGAACATCCCCGGTGTTAATCTACTTCCTAGTCAAACTACTTTGCATGCAAGCCATCGGCTGGGTTATAGCCGAATGCGCTTTTGTGCTTGCCTTCTTGTAAGCGGCCATTTGATTACAGTTGTGGGCACTTTATTTGTGTTAATCACTCCCTTTTCTAGATGTTTGTTTTAAATTGCTCTGTTCATCAAATACATTTTTTAAGATGGTTCTGACTTTTGCATTTAGAAACCAAAACAGGTCCCACCCATGCGGTTAGTCTATTTAAACCAAAATCTGAGTCTCATTTTGTTTGTAACACCGCCTTGAGATAAACTCCGGTATTGCAGCCAAATGAATACAATACAATGAAACTCTTTTTTTTATCAAACTTTAGTTGCAGGAAATATATAAAAGAACTCAAGAATCTGCTGCTTAGCTGTGATGCAGGGAGGGAGATGTGGATTTTTGTGTTTATTTTGGAGAACTATTTTTGATCTAGAATATAGCAAACCAACATTCTGCGTTACGAACAGATGTTGTATTTTAAACCACTTTGAAAAATACAGCTTGACAGTGTGAAGGTCTTAAAAAATATATATATAATAAACTTGATGAGCTGACGTTCGTACTATAAGCAGTGTAAATGAACAATGTGACAACTTCATTTGAGAAAAGCGGTGTATTTCTGCAGCACAGGTCAAGTGTGCAAAGGTTTAATGAATTCTAAAATGCTGTAATTTTAATTAGCATTCAGCAGATAACGACCCGCGATCTTAAATATGTTACAGCTGCCTGTTTCCATAAGGAAAGAAAAGTCTTTTGAGCGAGAAAAAAAAACAAAGAAAAAAAAAAACAGTTTTCAATTAATTCTAAGCATTTCAGGAGATAATTGTACAGACATGAATTTAATATGGTCAAATAATTAAGCACAGAAAATAGATCAATAAAAATCAAGATGCACTCCCACGTGAGCAAATTAAGGAAATATACTGTACCTTCAATCAAACATTATCCTTGGAATAAAAGCCTTTCGGGATCGTGCGCTTGAGAGTGTCAGGGGAACGGATAATGGATTGAGAATGCTTAAGAAAAAAAAAACTGCTTTACATTAAAAAGGCGAATGGAAAGATAGGAAAATAGTTTTAGACAGTGGAAAATTATAAAAATGTGTACAACAGAAGGCAGAAAACAAGATTGGCCAGTATTTCCTCTCGATATTTAATAGCGGAATTTCCGAAAGCTCAACGTCTCCCGCTAGGTCAAGCGAGGGTCGGCTGTGCAGGCATATAGATGTTAGAGGGTGATGTGGATTATATAAAGAGGTGAGACCCTTTCAAGTGAGTGGCACGTTTAAGGCGATGAAGCTTGCTGTTGTAGCTACTGGGAAATCTTATTCAATATTGTCTGATGCAACGGACAGAGAACAAAGAGGGGGCTGTTTGTGTTTGCCTTTTAATGGGAAATAAAATGATAGAACATGTAGCCAATATAGATATTTTTATGGTTTATTAAGAAATTCAACTTGACATTTTTGAAGGAAGCCATTGTTGGAGTAGTGTCACTCTGCTCGGGTTCCATAATTCAGCACAGAAGATCCTATGGGCAGCTAATGCTGGAAAGTGTTGAGAAGCCATCTCTTAAACCCAACAACTGTCTACTTCTTACAGCTATAAAAAAGGGAAAAATACTGCGCTTATCTGAACAAAGTGAGCTGCTACATAGCAATGTGCAAAATTTAATAAAGCGGTAAGTATAAATGTAGCGCTAGTGGTAATGTGAAAAACTCAAAATCAATTGAGTGACTGAAACAAATAAAACAAATTGAACAAAAAGTCCATAGAAGTGAATATAAGTAATGTGAAACATTGTCCATCAATATGAAATGAAGATAGATGCTGCATAAATCTTAATGGGACCAACATTCCTTCCAGCTCTAAGAAGTAGATGAAATGAATAGAATACCCTTACCAGTTCTAGTGGATCTAACCGTCATCGACAGTAGATCGTACAGGCATGAAAGCTCCCAAACGAAACAGCTTGACTGGTCTGGTGATTCTGAAGAGCCACTGGCTT
The DNA here is from genome assembly GCA_029574335.1 of Rana kukunoris. Lineage (NCBI taxonomy): Eukaryota > Metazoa > Chordata > Amphibia > Anura > Ranidae > Rana > Rana kukunoris. The sequence goes on from CM056055.1 coordinate 198,390,525, forward strand.
GACGTCACTGGAACCCGGCAATCATTTGCTGGAAACCTCTCACTGGGTAGATGGACCAGGAAAACCGTGATAGCTCTTTTCCTTCCGGCAGGTGTTAAAACATAAAAAAGAACCAACGTCCACAAAGTAAGGAACAAAGATGGAACTCCAAAAAAACTTAATCCAGCAGGACTTGCAAAGAAAAAGAAAACAGAGCTCCCAATATTGCAGGTCAAAAATAATCTGCGGTTTATTGTAATAAAAAACAACCAAAAAATGACATAAAAGTGATCAAAAGTAGGTGTACCAAGTTATGCGCGTTTCGTCCGAGGGGACATCAACTGGATCAATCCCATGACTAAGGACGGACCGTTTCAGCAGACAAATTTGATCGTGTGTACGGGCGAGCAGACAGGTTTTTGCCAGCAGACAGGTTTTTCCAGCAGACAAGTTTTAAAGCATGCTTTAAAACTTGTCTGCTGGAAACCCGTCCATCCGACATGTCCGATGGTTAGTACACCTAACCAGCGGACAAAAATCTCCCGCATGCGCCTGATGGATTGGACGCATGCGTGGAAGTATTTTACTTCCTGGAGTGGTGACGTGGCGGTGTCAATGTCACCGCCACGTCACCGCGCTGTCTGTCCGTGGGGATTTTGGTTTGATTGTGTGTACACTGATCAAACCAAATTAGCCCAGCAGACATATCCGATGAAAACGGTCTGTCCGACCGTTTTCATCGGATATGTTTAGTCGTGTGTACGCGGCCCCAGTCTTTTATGACGAAACATGTTGGGGCGTGGCTGTGCAGTAAACATCTGAAGTGAACGTGTGACGTATCAAGGCCGATCAAGGAAAAGAGATCCAGGAAGGAACAACGGGGAGGTGGTGAGCGATCAGTTGACACCTTGGGTCTGCTGTGACCACTATACTCGGTTTTCGGTTCATCTCTGAACGAGTGTTTGCTGTGCAGTGTGTTACTTTATTTTTTGAGATTCATGTGCGTGCTATATTTGAATATTTAAGTGTGTTATTAAACTGATTTTACGGTATCACGCTATTTTAAGCACTTATTTTATTTACAGCGAATGGGTTGGAACTATAACTATCTGCTATACCTACCAGTGAGGTCTTTTTTATAGATGTTTACACCAAACACGAGAGTGTAAGGCAATTTGGGTTGGTGAGTTTTGCATCTGATGGGAGAGGATTCATTGACACCGGGTGTGGTGGAAGATTGGAAGCTATTATCATTATTTTTTCACAAACCTACTTGATGATTTAATATGGACTTATATTTAATTAATATTTAAACACATGTATATATATTTTTGGGAATTTGTGCACATATTCACTTTTGTCACATGGCAATGTTAATTGACGAAAGAGGGGTAGTATTAGAAGGAGCCAATAGAAGGAGCAGTGGCTCAGAGCGCGTAGACCAATCAGCGTTTGTTCTCCCTGTCTGAACCTCCTCCCGGAAGTGTTCCTCGGAAGTAATCACGTGACCTGTCAGGTGACCCGTGAGGCTGGAAGAGGCCTCATCCTGATGGCCATAGGACAAGCCTGAAGACTCAATACATTCTGCTATCTTTACTTCTAAGCAGCCCATGGATCCGGGACTAGGACTACAGGATGTTACAGATGAGCCTTCTTTCCTTACCTTCTTGTAAGTGTGTTTTGTACAATGTGTCATTAAAAGAACCTCTTTAATACTGCACTTAGGTGGTGCTTCCTTTCTCTACCCCTCTTTTGTTTACCACAGAGTCAGCTCTCTGAGGACAGCAGCCGCCATTGAACAGCCAAATCACCTGCATTTTTAACCATTGAACTGCCTGTTACTATTACTTCTAATATCACCATACCCCTACCATACATGTACTTTGTATCTGCGCTGACAGTTACCTCTCCTATTGTATAGATGTTAATGGACATTAGCATTATTTACCTGTGAAAACGGATATTTCATCATACATTGTTTACAGCGCTGCTTATATTTTATTACACTAATTTTAGGGTTTTAGAATATGTTTTTTACAGTATAAAGATTTGCACTCACGTGCAACTGTGCCTTTATCCCGGCACTGAGGTGTTTACAGCATATGCAGGTAGGCTATTTCCTCCAGTGCTGGTGTGCAATCCCCCCTTTGTATGATTGGCCCACTACTAATCTTCCCAGAAGTCAGATTTTAGGCACCCCCTGCAAGAGGACTTTTAGTTGTGTTTTGTACACCCCCCAAGGGTTTAATACTTCTAAAGGCATGCAGACACCTTAGCTTTGCTATCAGAACAGTGAGAGTGCACCAGGTGATTATAAGAAATTAGACACTCCAATTCTGAATCAGTCTGCAAAGGGCATGGTGAAACAAACAGTGCACACAAAAGATAAATTCATTCATGCATTCATTAAAATCCTTGTAATGTACAGTGATCACCACAAAAGTAGTGCACTTTAAATACAGAGGATCTCAAGAACTGAAGTGCACAATTTGACTCCACTGCCACAAAAAATAAAGGTGCTAATTGTTTGTTTTCACTCATCTCAATGATAACCTGAATTCTACGTAGTTATCCTGGGGTTATGCTTTAATTTATAAAATGTCTTGAAATCCTTTTTCTTTACCCAATTAATTGATAATATAAGTCATAATTTGTATAAGTATGTATTGTTATTATAATTTAGGATATAAAAAGTGTGGTATTTTCCTGCAAATAGATGTGATTTATTAAAAAAAATGTGCTAATTGTGAAAGTAAGCTCTTTGAGATATTTATAATCCGCTAATTGCCATCAGAGTTTAGAGGTCATCCATAAAGCAGTTTAACAACGGTCCAAATGGTATAGAAAATATCACACTGTGCCTTATTATATGCCGTGTAAATGTATTAATTTTGTAATTTAATATTTATTGTCATCTGTTGTCATGCAAATCTTTAACGATTTACTTGCCTCAATAAATCCTTGTTATCTGTTTAATTAGATCTACATTATAGATACAGATGAGCTGTCTGATTTGGTAAATTCGCATGACTTGAATTAAATTGAGAATTTGTGACGGTTTGCAGTGTGATTTAGTACAGAAAGTAGAGCAGACCTGTCATACGATGAAGGAAAAACAAAGTTTGTAAATGAGATTTCAACAGCCGGCATTTAATTCAGCTTACCTTATGGTTCATTGAATGATAATGAATAGATGGGGAAAAGTGGAATGTAAAATATGTAGCTGGTAAGACGTAAAATACTTTCTTTTTTTTTAGGGCTTTGCAAACACATTAAATAAAACCTGTAGTATTAATTTCTATGCTGCCACTGTGATCCAGCTGCCAGCACTTTCATTTGCATTATGTTCTTGCATGCTCCTTTCCACAACCCATTATTGGACAGGGAGGCATAATTCCCTATCCAGTAGGAAGGCATGAGAGGTGAAACAGGTTTTGGAACAGCTGTTAGTAGCTTTTAGTTTTAAATTGGCCAAATCTTTTCTGGCCTTGCTGCTCTTAAAGCTAAGTTCCACCCAAAAGTCCCTGCCACATTTGGCATGTAGTTTTTTTGGGGGGGGAGTGGGGGCTTCCTTAGGAGTGGTACTCCTCCTCTCCACCTAGGTGGCCCCTCCCTCTAGACGATCTCCTGGGACACCTGACAGATCCCAGAGGATCGCCTGTCCACTCCGATGGCACAGTCCGACTCGTACATGCGCTGTGCATGCCCAGCTGTGAAGCCGAAAGCTATCATGTCTTGGTGCCCAGAGTGCCAATGGAGGCAACGGTGGTGAGGAGCGATGCTCCAGACGGCCGCATCGCTGTACCGTGGAATGGGCGAGTGTCTGTTTATTAAAAAGTCAGCAGCTACACTTTTTGTAGCTGCTGACTTTTAATAAACATAAAAAGTCTGGAACTCCGCTTTAAGCAGTGGCATCATAGGCATGCATAGCCTGTTGCATTAGGGTTTGCACCCCAAAGATCAAACACACGAATGCCTGTGTGAGGTATATTGTCAGTAGGGCAGAGGACAGTGTCAGTCGTTTTTTATTTTCATTATTTTTTTTTTTTTTTTTTACAATTTGGTTAATTTATTTTCTATTACCTATTACAATATTATTTTTAACATTTTTTTTTACAGTTTTGTTTTAGAATGCCTGTTGGGGGGCTTTACAATTTTGCGAAAGCAGCTGCACTACTCCTTTTCAACGGCTGGTCTTAAAGTGGAGTTCCTCCAGAAAAAAAAAAAGAAAAGATAAAGTCTGCAGCTACAAATACTGCAGATGCTGAGTTTTAATATTAGGACACTTACCTGTCCAGGGAGCCCGTGATGTCCTCACCCGAAACCGATCTGTCCCTCGGGTTCTGGGTGCAGGTGCCAGCATCTTCAGTAAGGGAATCACAGCCTGGTTCCCTACTGTGCATGCCGAGTCATGCTATGTATCCTCACTTGTCCCTTCTGTCTTCTTGGACCTGTGTGTCCCCAGAAGACAGTGAGGGGAGGAGGAGGAGGGGCCGGACATGGCGTAGATCGCCCCAGATTCTGTGGCAAACTATTGCCGCATGTGAGAGCAAATACCTGTATTAGACAGGTATCTGCTCCCCCCTCCCCCCTGAAAGGTGCCAAATGTGACACTGGAGGGGGGGGGGGACAAGAAAAGCGGAAGTTCCATTTTTGTGTGGAACTCCGCTTTAACAAATGGACCAATCATTTCCTCCAGCTATCGGCTAATGCTTTACTAAAATGACTGTGTTTGTCTTAGGGCATGATTAAAGCCGCAATTTACAGAAAATGATGCTTTGGCTTTTCCATCACTCTTGTATATGTCTGCATCTTTCCTACCTTATGGGTCTAAGCACTTCTTGTTGCTTAAATGTGGATAATTTGATGTGGACCTGTTCCATGCTTCTTGGTCGTGCCCAAGGATCAAACATTCCTGAACTCCATAGAGCATTATGCTACCACATTAACTATCTACGTCTAACTCCCGAACGGGCTATTTTTTTGCTTAAGTCTCGTACACACTATTCGTTTTTTTTTTCTGGAGCTGCTGTACTAATAATCAGTTGTTAATACAGAAATCTCCCCTGCTGTGCTATTGTCTTCTGATGCCCCCCAGAACACTCTAGTCAACGCCATTGGCTGAGAGTGCTAAATGGAAGCTGGTTGGCAGACCTATTTTTGGTCATGACTCTTCGACAGAAGTTTTGCTGGCTTCTGCTGGACCGACTGCCATACATTTGGGCAGAATGTCTGCCGGTTTCTAATGAACATTCAGCTCCTGTGTACTAGGCTTAAAATAATTTCCCAGCCATTAAAATCTCAAGGAGCTGCAAGCAACTCCTTACTATCATAGGCCTTGTGACACAGAAAACTATTTTACATAAGTGGATCTACCCAGAACCCCTTACTATCTCTTTACTTCCTGGTTTGGCCGCGCTGCCATAATCAAGATGACCAGGTTGCTTTACCTGTTACATGCACTCCCGGTAAAGATTCCAGCTCCCTTTTTTTTAACTCTTAGGTCCATGGTTTTGAGGTTTTTATGGAACTCCCGGACGCCTAGCGTTCGGTTCTCTCGCTTGATGAAGCCGAAGGAGCTGGGTGGCATGGGACTCCCATATTTTAAGGCTTACTACCAAGCTACCTATCTGACAAGAATTGTCGACTGGCATTGTCATAGTGCAGCAAAGGAATGGGTCTCTCTGGAAGATGCCCTCTGTACAATCCCTTTGAAATTTTCCCAGTGGATTCCATGGGGTAGTTGCCTATCTGGTGTGAAACGTCATCCCCTCACTGGTAACCAGCTGGAGATTTTCCACAACTTAACTAGGATCCCTGACTTTGTCTCACAACCTGGCCCCTTGACTCCGTTAAGAGATAACCCTGACTTTGTTCCCGGCTTGGGCAATCTCCACTTTCAACCCAAGAATAAGTCAGATACCCTGTTGGTGTGTAATTGTTTCCACGCTGGCGTGATAATGGACTGGGCAAAACTCAAGGTTGAGGAAGATTTGCCTCATATGCCCTTGTGGGCATACTTTCAACTTCGTAGTTATCTGGGAAGCCAGGCAGTTAAAAGTAAACTCTCTAGACCCCCCTCGGCTTTGGAATCAATGTGTCGATCAGGTGCTCCATGTGTTAGGACTACATCCACTACATACTCTTGGTTGGATGGACTCAGGGTGAGATGGGCGGAGGAGCTTCAGACGGAGATAACAACTAAACAATGGAGGTATGCTTGTATACTGTCTCACAAATGTTCAATAAGCACAAAAATGCAAGAAACCGCTTACAAACTGGTTACCCACTGGTACAATACTCCAGCCGAAATGCATAAATGGAATCTGCAGATCTCAGAGTCTTGTTGGAGTAGTCATGCGGATAAGGGCACTTTACTTCACATATGGTAGCTATGCCTACGTATAGCTTTGTTCTGGGATAAGGTGAAGGCTCTAATTAAACAAATTACAGACACTGAAATTACTCTAGACGCGGCGGCATGTTTGCTACAGGTCACGGGTGTCTCTTTGAGGAGATTTAAAAGCTCCTTGACAAGGCATCTGTTGAATGCCGCAAGGTCACTGATACCGCTTTACTGGAAGTCTCAGAGGGTCCCCTCCGTTGCTGAATGGCTGAGAAGGGTTTCTGATATTCACGCTATGGAGGAGACTTTAGGCTACGGACAGTGTGGACAAATTCCAAAGCATGTGGCAACCATGGGTGATCTTCAGGTTCTCATCCGCATATACAGGTATTGTTTCCCATGCACCGCTTACGACGGTTTAATTGAGATCAGGGAGGGGGCCCCTCATCACCCCCCTCCTCTGGATAACTGACTATTTGCTTTTCTTTGTGTATCTACAGCTGGTCATTTAATGCCAACTTCTTCTTTCCTCTGGTTTCTTGTCTGGGGTCTTGACCCTTCCCCACCTTAACTTAATTATCTTTTTTACTTATTAAACTTCAGTCCTCAGCTAGGTATGTAACTGCTTGATATAACTGTAGTTTGTCTATCACTCCTCAATGTAATAATTCATTTGTCTATATTTGGATGGTGTGAGCAGTTGCATCTGCATAAGATTTATTCTGTTTTTGCCTCAAGTTCGACTTTAATAAACTTGGAATGTTAAAAAATAATTGGTGGAGGCCCCCTTTGCATAAGGAATTTGGGGTTCAAATTTCTTCAACATCTGGGAATCCTTCATTCAAACCTTGCCCATAGAAACTCAACAATCTATTATGCACTTCTTTCAATATAATCAATGGTATCTACTTAAACCTCTGACCCATGATCCTCCAATTGACATTCCTCTCCCCTCTTAAATTGAATTGCAGTTATTAATCTAAAAAAATGTTTAACTATACCTATTTACCTATTCAAGTGACCTCTTAAGATGGCTACCCTTTATATGATCACCATGGCTTCAATAAAGTTAGAGCTTGGGGACTCACAAGACAGTAAGACCAGCAGATTGCAAGGATGTGAACTAAAGGGAACCAAAAATCTCTCCACTAAAATACTGTGGAGTATACCTTTGCCAGACCCAGCTGTTTTCATCTTTTTCAAAACCCTTAGTAGTTCCCTGGGGAAAAGACACCAAGGGAAAAGTCTGAGAGATGTTACTTGAATTAGCTAAAACACCATCTCATTTTTCAAGGAGAATGTGTGTGGCTGATGAATTTAATGAATCATTTGCCTGAAAATAAAATAATGCTGATGAATGTTTTGTCTCTGTACAATTGCTTAATGAGAATCTCACCTTGACATTTCCAGGGGACTTATCAAAGGCATTGTGATGATCACGAAGAGCAAATGGAATTTAGAGAATCTTACCGTTCTACCTTTATATACAGCTTTGCTTGTCCTATGCAGTAGCTAGATTGGTAGCACTGTGGTTTCACCTTGCTGGGTTCAAACACCACCAAAGACATGGGGCCAAATTCTCAAAGGAGATACGACAGCGTATCTCTAGATTGTTTTTGTGGCGTCAGATCAATGTGCCTGATTCTTAGAATCAGTTACGCATAGATTTGCCTTAGATCTGACTGGCGTAAGTCACTTACACCGTCGTATCTAAGTTGCATATTTACGCTGGCCGCTAGGTGGCGTTTCCGTCGATTTCCGTGTTGAATATGCAAATGAGCTACATACGCCTATTCCCGAACGTATTTGCGCCCCGTCGTCGTAGTTTACGTTGTTTGCGTAAGCGTAAAGTTACCCCTTCTATATGGTGGGTTAACTTTGTGTAGGTCCGGCCTACGCAATGTTAAGTATGGACGTCGGGACAGCGCCGTTTTTTTCCGCCGTTTGCGTAACTCATTCACGAATAGAGCTTTGCGTAAGTTACGGTCACGTCAAAACCAATGTATTTGCGGCGTAATTTGGAGCATTGGGATACGTCCACGGACGGCGCATGCACAGTTCAGACAACCGTCAAAAACGTGGAGTCATGATTGATTTACATGAAACACGCCCACCTCATACACATTTGAATTACGCTGGCTTACGTCGGCCCATTTACACTACGCCGTCGCAAATTACGGAGCAAGTGCTTTGAGAATACGGCACCTGCGTCTCTAAGTTGATCTTTATGAAGTTTTTTTGTTCTGAGCATGGCTGTATCAGTTTTACTAATACTGGTGTAGCACAGACCCCAGACCTGGCTAGCTGTATTATACCAGGTTTAATTCCCTGTGAGGCACATGGCAGCTGGGCACACAGAAGTTTACAATCTCTCAACTCAAGAATCAGGCAGTACATGTCTTACTTTTTTTCTGTTTAATGCTATGGTGCAGAGAGAGCCTTGGCATACCCCAAACTTAGTATAAAAGATAATGGAGAGCATGTTTAACTGTACTGTCTCTTCAGGGTGTAGCCACTCTCTTGAAGCTAGTCATTAGTGAACTACAACTCAGAAGACTCCATTGTGAAAGTAAAACCTGAGCCAGTAAACTTGAAGCAGCCTTTCCAAAAGTTAGCAAAGATAGATTTTGGGATCTTTTTAGGCTTGTTCCCCTGGGTACTGGAATGCTTTTCTGAATCACTTTTTCTCTTGCACTGTATGCCTCTAGCTCAGATCCTCTGTGGACTTCATACATTTGCTCCCAGGAAACTTTGGACATGGGTCCCCTAGCACTAGTACAAACTGGGACCCAGATGGCCTCTTCTAAACTTCGAAAAAGAAGAAACACTTGGGATTTTAAATGAGGTCATGGCCAATGGGGAACATGTACCTCCGTCCCGGTCTGATGAAAAAATAAATTAAGTATAAAGGAACAGGGGAAAGGAATGCTATGAACAAGTTGGGACTTTATATGGAGTACACAGTTTGGGGAAAAACAGCCATCAATATAATTGTAAATATAAATATTTGAATTAGGTATAGGTAAACACTAATTACATTAAATTAATAATTATTGGTAATATTATAGACCATAAATATATAAAAAAAGACAATATTTGATGATGTTTGTAAAATTCCCATAAATGAAATCAACACATACATATATAGGGCCAGATTCAGGTAGGGCGAGAGAGGCAAGTGCTGTATTCACAAAGCACTTGCTCCCTAAGTTACGGCGTAGATGGGCCAGTGTAAGCCCGCCTAATTCAAAGTAGGTGGAAGGTGGGCGTGATATATGTTAATTAACCGTGACCGACCCCATGTAAATGAGGTGCCGAACGAACGGCGCATGCGCCGTCCGTGGACTATCCCAGTGCGCATGCTCAGAATCACGTAGAATAGAATGCCTAAGATATACGTCGAACGTAACTTACGCACAGCCCCATTCATGTACGACTTACGTAAACAACGTAAAATTCGACGGCTGTTCCGATGCCCATACCTTAACATGGGCTGCGCCATCTTTTTGGTGGTTTATCTTTATGCTGGAAAACGCCTTACATAAACGGTGTAGATTACTGCGTTGGGCGTACGTACGTTCGTGAATCTGCGTATCTTGCTCATTTGCATATTATTAATGAGAACGTCGAATGCGTCCAGCGTAACTATGCGCCCACGATACGCCAGCGTAGGAAAGTTACGTTGGACGACTGAAGCCATGTATTTTGGCGTATCTTGCTTTGTGAATCGGCGCAAAGATGCGAGGGCGCACATTTGTACTTATGTCGGCCTATCTCGAGATACGCCGGTGTAAACCTTTCTGAATCTGGCCCATAGTATTGAAGTACAAATATCACACTGTGCACTCCATATAAAGTCCCAACTTATTCATAGCATTCCTTTCCCCTGTTCCTTTATACTTAATTTATCTCTTCTAAACTTCATCTAAGTGACCCAGAGGACCACAGCCCTTAGACTGGGTCTCTTTCCACAGAACAAGTCAGAACAAGGACACTGCTGTTCCAAACCCCAGGCTATTTATACACAATTCAGCCCCCTACTGCCAATTCTTCCTGCCAGGGATTGACGAATAGTGTTGAGCAGAATATGCCATATTCGATTTCGCGATATATCTCGAATATATAGTCGAATATTCATATTCGCTAAATACGAATATTCCTTTCGCTATTGCCGCTATTGCGTTCGCTATTGCGATATTGCTCGAGAAATGCGGAATGGAGCACTCTGATTGGCTCAGAATATTCGTGATATATTACAATACAAAATAATTGCGAATATTCCAAATTCTGATTGGCTCAGAATATTCGTGATATATTACAATACACAATAATTGCGAATATTCCAGAAGGAGCACTCTGATTGGCTCAGAATATTCGTGATATATTACAATACAAAATAATTGCGAATATTCGAGAAATACTCTGATTGGCTCAGAATATTCGTGTACAATACTTTCGAAATTTCGAGAAACAGTACTCTGATTGGCTCAGAATATTCGTGATATATTACATCGCGCGATATCGCTATTTGCCGAATAATCGCATTGCGACAGCGCTGCAGCTACTGTCTCTAATCATACCACAATGCCCGAGGCTAGGATGTGATCTGTTATTACATTCGAATATTCGAAATAGCGAATATTCGCCGCGATATTCGCGATATTCGCGAATACTCGAATATGCAATATTCGTAGCGAATATTCGCAATTCGAATATTCGTGAGCAACACTATTGACGAAGGCTGTATGGATATGCAAGTGAAGGTCTGCCTCTTGCACCCACTAAATTCTAGAACCTACCAGAAATTGGGGAATGCAGTCAAGCCTGCAACCAGCAGAACCCAGAACAGCCAAAATAAATCCAACATTGCTCCACTGGCTACAGAGGAGCCAAGAACTAAATTTGCCTCAACTGCTACCAACCTAACTAGGAGGGTGCTACATTGAGAAAAAAATGAAAGGTTAACTGGTTTCATAGGGCCAGATTCAGGTAGATGGGCGAATCTTTATTTTGGAGTAAATTTTCTCATTTACGTTACTCCGCCGAAACTTTAGGAGCAAGTACTGTATTCACTAAGCACTTGCTCCTAAAGTTGCGGCGGCGTAGCGAAAATGAGCCGGCGGAATTCAAATTGAGCGGGTAGGGGGCGTGTATTATTTAAACTAGGCGCGATCCCGCGGCGAACGTACTGCGCATGCGTCGACTGTCAGTGCGCATGCTCCAAATTCTGTCAGTGAACGTCAATGACGTCAATCCCCATTCACGGACGTTTTACGCAAACGACGCAAACATTTTTAAATTCGACGCGATGACGACGGCTATACTTAACATAGGATACTCTACTAGGGGGCTGTTTTTTCTTTACGCCGCGTATCTCTTATGGAAACGTCGGAAAGTCACTGCGTCGGGCCCGAATACGATCGTGAATTGCCGATTCTCGCTGATTAACATATTCTCGGCGTTAATCAGCGGGAACGCCCCGAGCGCCATTTTTAAAATTGCAGTTCCGATACGACGGCGAAATACAATTACGCCGCTCGTATAGGAACTCCAACCCGGCGTTTCTTGTTTTCTGCTTACAGAAAACAGAAACGCCGGCTCAAAGTGAGAGTTAGGCTAGAGTATCACTGATACTCCAGCCTAACTCTACCTGAATCTGGCCCATAGTGCGTAAATGTAGTAAGGTAAGGCCATAAATGAACCCACTTCATGCATTTAAGTGATAATTAGGACATTGTTTGCAAGATTAATTGACATCCCTGCCACTAAAGGAAACCTGTCACAAAAGTGGGTAATCTACATTGAACAGATGATGCACAAATGCATAACCAAAGGTGAACGTCAATATAAAACCCATGTCAAAATGACCTGAGAGTTAAGATACAGGCAGCTGAAATTATAAGCAAATCTCAACTTTTACCGTAAAAGTTGACCTTGGTAAGGTCTCTGGTGAAAACTGAACCCAAAAAACCAAACCTGCTAGGCAAGCATTCTAACCACTGTGCCACCAAGCATTAAGTGACAAGTCAACTCCCTTACTAGTGAAAGCAAAATAAGCCTTACAGGCAGCAGAATGGCATAACTTGGAGACATGTCTCATAATTTGTCTGTTCAAATCACATCAGAGACAAGGAGAACATGTGACCCGTGTATCCAGCCGCATGCAAGCAGCATACATGTCATCTCATATAATACATTACCGTCTCACTACATGAAGTGATACTGTATAATAAATGTGCTCCTGTGGAGAACAACAGTGTGACATTGTCTATAACATCGTACAAGTCAACTGGCAATCTCCATCTCTATAATGAGTAGTATAGACATGCAAACAAGTAAACTACTGTGTTATTATTTATACATTTCATCATATGGACTCGCATCTCCAAAAGGTTTAATTAGTGGATGTCAAAGCAAGACTAGCTGCTGTCACTACGGTTTTTCTGTATAATGTGTGCCAGTTAGTTGAGTTCTATGTATGAAGTGTAGTCAGTATGATAGTTGGATGATATTTACAGCCTCCTGATCAGGGGTTTGTGATTGATCATCCTTCTATAAGGCAATGGCACAGACTAAGGACGTGCTGACAATGTATTTACTGCTACAGAACAACTGTAAGGCCGCGTACACACGATCGGTCCAACCCGATGAGAATGATCCAACGGACCGTTTTCATCGGGTCACCGCTGAAGTGGCCTGATGGTCTGATGTGCGATGTGCGTACACACCATCAGTTCAAAAATCGATTGTGTAAGAAAGCGGTGACGTAAAATACAACGACGTGCTGAAAAAACTAAGTTCAATGCTTCCAAGCATGCGTCGACTTGATTCTAAGCGTACTAACCATCGGTTTGGACCGATGGCGAGGTGTCCATCAGTGCGATTTTAAAGCAAGTTTTAAAACTTTGGTCCGAAGGACGACGGACCGATGGGCCGTACACACGGTCGGTTTGGACCGATGAAACTGGACTTCAGTCCATTTTCATGGGTTTGGACCGATCGTGTGTACGCGGCCTAAGAGTGATACATTTTTCCTAAGTACCAGACTGTATATTCGAGCTGTCCATTGTTTTACTAATAATAAAGCATTTCCTTACACCGAATCACCCTCCTAATACTTAAAGTGACACTAAACATTATTATATATTTTTCAAAAATAATCCATACACAATAACTACTTAATTGCCATGTAAGATATCCTTATGGGATGAAACATGTAAGGCTGACCGACATACAAGTACGCTAGGAGCCGTGGAGTTTTATATTCTTTGATGCCTTTTTTACCTGCCTGTTTGTAAGTACCATATAATAAATTGCATATTGGTTTTACCTACGGGCTTCACTATTGCCATTTCCTCTCTGCATTTTATGACTATATATCTGCTGATGAACGCAATGTACGCTTTTGGACCTTCATGATATTCGTGATGCCATTCCATCATTAATGCTGCCTGGGGATAACCGTTTTCACCTGCACAGTCTGTTGGAAGTGCGAAGGCCACTGACCTGCACGTTATCTGATTACATGCCCATAACACTATTGTTTTGGTAAGCGGTTTGTTTGCACGGTGGTGTGGTGTGCCTTTTTCTGAATCTGCACACTGTGGAGTTTCTTCATCTTCATTTTCATTGATGAACATATTTTGAGGACTTTATATACACATTGTTTATTGGGACTCATTTTCCATTTGTTTTAAGTTCTGCACATTTGATTGTTCATAGCATTTGATTATACTTGTAATATATTGTTAATGAAATGGCTTCTTACTGCATTCGTCTCCCTCCTTGTAACATCTCATAGTCCACAGTACCTGATTAGGTGACTCTTTGGACCAATATGGTATGTGATTTATTCTCAACATAGGATTCTCATCTGGGTTGCTTAAACTGCTGACCTGTGGCAGCTGGTGCTGGAGGATTTTAGGGGGCGTGGGCAGGCCCCTCCAGGTCCGCACTCACCCTATAGCGGAGCCCTCCTGCTGCCTGTGATAGCACACTCTGCCATGCTGTCCCCCTGGTAGTCGGTGGGTGAAGAGGCTGACATAATTCCTGCAGTCCTGATGAGCGGAGGGTTGCTCAGTGTTCTGTGCCCTGGGGGGGGGGGGGGTAGATCACTGGTTGGTGGATGCCCAGCATGCCCCTCCATGCTCACCATAGAACAGGTTCGCTTCCCTGAATTGAAAGTCATAGAGAGGAGGAGCATCCGCCATCTGTGCTGCAGTCCTGGCATGTACGCTGCAGTGGCAGCTGGTGCGAAACAAACCCCCCCCCCAGGTTCGCACTTACCAATCCAGATCCACAGTCCCAGCACTCATGATCCACAGTCCTGGCACTCATCGCCCCACGGTCCCGGCACTTACGGCTCAACTGTCCCCACACTCACCACTTCATGGCATGGTCCCTCTGCGGCTTCCTCAGCTTCTCTTCTTGGCCAACCCAATCCCCCTCCTGTCCTGATTGGCCAGGAGGAGAAGCCGGAACACAATAGTGAATATTGATTCGCTATTGCCACAAGTGGGTGGGTTCAGGGAGCAGTGCTCTGCGCTCTGAGCCCAACCCTTTTCAAGCCAGTTAGAGCCTACGGCTCTGATCATGTGCTTGGAGAAAAAAATAACCCATACAAACGTATGTGTCCTCCGGTGCCCCGCATGGAAACTAGGGGAGCGGTGCCCCTAATGGACAGGCCACTCCTGATCCATGTTCCTCCTTTTGGACATTGGATATCTAAGAAGGATTTATACCCTAAACTGTCAGGACCCTGGTCTGAGCCTGTGACCTCTGCGGTGTCTGGTGATGTCTCTGAACCACCTAGGCTGATGGACAGTGCCCTGTCTGATCCATTAGATCAGGCTTGTCAAACTCAATTTCATTGTGGGCCACATTAGTAGTATGGTTGCCCTCAAGGGCCAGTTGTATCTGTGGTGTACTATGTGCAGGGTTCAGGAATGTGTTATTTATGGAATGCAGAGCTTAGGAGTGTGTTATGTACAGAGTGCAGAGTTTAGGATGTGCTATGCAGTGTGTGAACCCCAACCCCCCAAAGCTTTCTCACATCTCTCTCTCCTACCTTGCCTGGGTCTAGTACAAACTAGTTTTCCAAGCCATGCTGCTATCAAACTCTGCACCCTGGTTTTACCACCTCCTGGCCGTCCACCCGAACAAAGCAAAGCATTGTGATCGCAGCATGTGAACAACCCCGTATGGCTGTTATTTTGCAGCTCAGGTGGACATCCAGAGGGGCAGTAAAACTCGGGTGCTTTTCAAACTTGCCCAATGACTTTAATGAGGCCGTGCCGCAACTATGTGCTTTGCTTACGACTTTGTGGCGTGGAATTATAGGGTTAAATAAGGCAGTGACGAGGCAATATAATGCCTTCCCACTGCCTGTCAAATGCCCTCATAAAAGCGATCTGAATGTCGATCACTCTTCAGAGGGCACCACACTCTACGGTGAGTGTGAAAGAGCCCTAATACCATGACACTGATCAATAGCTATGCAAGTTTCCTTTTGACATTAGCTCTATCTAGAACATATACAAACATGTATATAATCGGGCAAAAATCTTTATTTCTGTCCAGTGGAGACCGATGGAAAAAGGTTTAAAGGTTTAAAGATTTAAATTCTTTCACGTGCACTTGGCTGTACAAGGGGAAACCATATAAAGAGTAATGCCCTGTACACACGATCAGTTCGTCTGATGAAAACGGTCTGATGGACCGCTTTCATCAGACAAACCGATCGTGTCTGGGCCCCATCGGTGTTTTTCCCATCGGTGAAAAAAAATAGAACCTGTTTTAAAAATGTTTGATGGTTAAAAAAAAACGATGGAAAAAAAAACATTGTCTGTGGTGAAATCCATCGGTCAAAAATCCACGCATGCTCAGAATCAAGTCGACGCATGCTCAGAAGCATTGAACTTCATTTTTCTCCGCACGTCGTTGTGTTTTACGTCACCGCGTTGGACACGATCAGATTTTTAACTGATGGTGTGTAGGCAAGACTGATGAAAGTCAGCTTCATCGGATATCTGATGAAAAATCCATCGTTCCGTTTTCATCGGATGTACCGATCGTGTGTACAGGGCATAAGAGTCTGTCCACAGAAAGAGTTGTTGGTTGTCCGGATTATGTTACATGGACAATTTATAGTTTCTGTTGGTTACTCTCTCATTTGGCCATAAGGGTAGAAGCATGGGGTACAGCATTAAAGATGGCTGAATTGTTGGTCACTACAGCAATGTTTTTTTATTACCAGCCCACACTTGTATACTTCTGTTCCTGGAAAGCCTATTTTAGAGCTGACCTACTTCTCCAGATTTCTCATTCAGTGAATGCACTCTTGCAAAAACCCACTCTGCTGTTACTAAAAGAGGCAGCTCTTTGTTACATGTAGAAGCCGTTCCAGTTGATAATATTACTCTTCTATTTAAGCTGAGACAGGAAAACTGTGTGAGATGGGTAAGAGCTAAAGCCGAATGCCAGACAAAGAGCTAAATACACAGTTGAAATGCATCAATGTATACTATTCCACCTGTCAAAAGATTTGTTACATCTTTCTTGTGATCCAGGCACTGATAGACAGTACAGCCAGTTACTTGACCAATGCTGTAGCCCAGCTTGATGAAGAAAATACCCCTCACCAGTGGCGGCCGGTCCATAGAGGGACGCTGCCTCCCCTATCCATGCATTTGTCTCCCTGATCTGTAAACCTGTTTCCCTATCGGCCAAAGCGACAGGCGATACTATTGGACACACGGCAAAGGAAGCTGGAGTATACACTGGAGCTGCCACTCCCACTGCCTTCACTCCAGGAGAGGACACCACAGCCCTACCACACAAGCAGGTAAGTGCCTGGCCAGACCGCCTGTGCGGGGGTATGCTGTGCCACGGCATTGTTTGTGGCAGGGGGTGTTGTTTATTTGCTGCCTCCCCAAAGAAAAAAACACCAGCCCCCACTGCTCTCTCCTCTCAAGGGATAGAACTCTTGTTCAGTTTTTATTGCTATATGTGTGTAGCACCCTCTAGTGTGCTAGGGTTTTTAGTGCAGGTTTGTTAGTGTAAAATGGTTAGTGTAGGAAAATGTATTGTAGCTCAGGGCTAAGCCTGAGCTAGGAATCCAGGTCAGGGATCAGTGAGTCAGGCCTTGACGACTCATCCAGCAGCCTCTCTTGTGCTTCCCCTGTTTTCTAGGACATTGGAGAATGTTCTAGACATAGTGGGTGGAGGCTAGGAGGTGCTGCTTGCTATATGTATGAGGATTTCAGCTAATCCCCAGTAACGGACTGGCAGGGGCAGGCCACCTAATAAATAGGCATGAGTGATGCCAGCAGGAGAACCAGGTGGAAGATAGAGATGGAGTGCTGAGGAGGCTGTCACTAGCCCTTGAGGGTGCCCGCTAGTCTGGAGGGGGGGGGGTGACCTTGGGCCATGGCTTGGGTGCTGGAAGGAAGGATAATATTATTTTATATAGGTGTAGGTAAGATCACTTTAGTGTCAGCAGAAAACATGTGCACTGCCGAAAAAAAATTGTTTGTTTGTTTGTTTTGTTTTTTGTTTTTTTGGGTCATTCGTAAATTCATAAATTAGAAAATTCGTAAATTAGAAAATCAAAAAATAAGACAGAAAATCTGAAAGAATAACAAACTAATTAATAATAACTAACTATTAAATTATTGTTATGTGAATTTCCTTCCAAAGGTGGCTGTACAAATTCATCCGAAGTAAGGAATTACTTGAAATAATGAATTAATAATAAATAATATTAACAAGTTTTTATTATTATTATTTATTATTATTAATTTGTTACGTTCCATTCATTTAGATGCGGCATTCGTTATTTTGGATAATTCGTAACTTCAGAAAATGTCATATTCGTTACATTCACTAACAGCCAAATTTGAAATTATTATACCTATAATTTAATAGTTAGTAATAGTTAAGTTATTATTAGTTAGTTATTATTTCATATTTTCGAATTTTCACGTTTTCAGATTTCCGAATTTCCGAATATTCGAATATCCGGAAAAAAATTGTAAATTTGGATATTTCCGAATTAACAGATTTGTCAAAATTAGTTAAAAAAACTAATTTGGCTATGGTTAGGTGATAGGTGGACCCTATGAAACTCCCAGGAAGAGGGCCAAGGTTAAACCATAACCATTGCTATCCCATACCTGTCCCTATACCCCTGTCTCATGCAATAATTTTACAAATGTTGTGCTGTTAGCAGATGGGCAATGGTTAGAGTCTTACCACCCTATAGTGGGACTACCTACAGCTAGAATTTGTAAGAATATTGTCTTGATACCAGTCTACCCTAGTCCCCTCCATGGCAGCACTGAAATGAAGGGAATGACCAGTACTAGGAGCCGGTTGGCACTCATTTTGCTGCTTCTACTTCATTATCCAATCACAGGCTAGGGGAGGGGAGCTGAATGATCGAGCAGACGTTTGGTAGACAGTGTTTCCTACAGTCATCTGTCAGATGGATAAGTAGCACCATCACTATAGGAGTAATGGGACATACAACTGAGATTATGATCTGAAAGTCCATATTAATACTTTGTGATCTGAATTTGGCTAAAAAAACATAATTTGTGGAGGCCCGTGCATTGTGGGCGCACGGGCGTCACCCCCAACACCTCCGCCGCCCTCCCTATCCATGCACCCGGCCCATTTTAGGACGCCGGGTGCATGAATTACTATGGCGGGGATAGGTTGGAGGTGTGAATTTTGAAGCACCTGATTAGAACCAGAGGCTCCAATAGGTTTTCAAAATAGGGTGGGCACGTGGCGCAGAGCACTGCATCCCGATCCCACCCTGTTGTGTGACGATTTGAATACATTTTTGCTATTGTCACACTACAGTTCCTCCCCGCCAATCAGGAGGCAGGGCGGGAGACCTGTTTCCTGATTGGCCAAAGTGCCAGGCAATCCCATTGGAGGCCTAGCGATTTTGGAAGAGTAGACACGCTGGAGCCGCCAATGCACACCACAGCAGCCAGCACAGAACCTGTAAGTGCCTGTGCAGCCACTGCCTGCATGGAGGAAGAGTAGGAGGAGAGGAGAGCACACCGCCGCTGCTTGCATGGAGGAGGAGGAGGAGAGGTGAGGACACCGCCGTTGCCTGCATGGAGAAGGAGGAGAGGATACCGCCGCTGCCTGCATGGAGGAGGAGGAGAGGTGAGGATACAGTCGCTGCCTGCATGGAGGAGGAAGAGAGGTGAGGACACCGCCACTGCCTGCATGGAGGAGGAGAAGAGGTGAGGATATGGTTGCTGCCTGCATAGAGGAGGAGGAGAGGTGAGGACACCGCCACTGCCTGCATGGAGGAGGAGGAGAGGTGAGGATACCAAAGCTGCCTGCATGGAGGAGGAGTAGAAGGAGAAGAAAGCACACCGCTGCTGCCTGCATGGAGGAGAGCACACTGCCGCTGCCTGCATGGAGGAGAACACACTGACAGTGCATGAATGTAGGAGGAGGAGAGGAGAGCACACCGCTGCTGCCTACATGGAGGAGGAGGAGAGGAGAGCACACCACCAGTGCATGAATGGAGGAGGAGGAAAAGAGAGCACACCACTGCTGCCTACATGGAGGAGAGCACAACACCAGTGCCTGAATGGAGGAGGAGGAGAGGAGAGCATACCGCCACTGCCTACACTTGACCGATTAAGTCCCGGACCAGTAGTGCTGGTTGTTTGCCGCCCTTCCAAGAGAAAAGCCGCCACTGATTCTCAGCATGATCACACCTTATCTGCCTCTTACAAAGTTCACCAAAATTGTACAGTATCCTCACATCCCCCCCATATGATTGATACCAGGTTCCCAGACCATCTATTTTATCTTCCAACAATTCATGCATTATTTGTCTACCTGGACAGGCCAATGCAAGTCATTTTGTAATCTTAAAAGCAATTCACAATTTGCAAGTAATCAATTAATGGTTAATGGAAAAACAATTGGCAGTTAAATACAGTCAAACCCCTCAATTAACATTTCGTCAATTTACATTTCCAAAAATTGCCTGTTTTTATAGCTCATCTGACAAACCATTAATTTTAGCAACTGTAATTTGTTCTGCACAGGGTGTCAAAATAAATTACCTTTTTCCTTTAAACCTGGAACATTATAATCTATCAGATATTAATTTTAAGCAGTTGATTGGCAAAACTTCAGCACAACCTGCTTTTCTTTTCATGTGGACCTAATCTGTAAACTGTAAAATGAGGTAAGAAATGCCGAAACTGTGACCCCGATATTGGTATCTTTAGACACACCCTCTCATGTCTTTAAATGAATGAAACTGGCAAATGAACAGCTCCTATACTTACCTCTCTGATGGGGCATCTGTCTTCTTACTTCTCTCTATTCCAGCATTGTTTTAATTTGTATTATCATAGCACTTTTGACCTTGGGTGCTTAAAGGGGTTATAAAGCTTTGTTTTTTAATTTCTAAATGGGTTCCTTTAAGCTAGTGCATTGTTGGTTCACTTACTTTTTCCTTCCATTTCCCTTCTAAATGTTTTTTTTTCTTTGTTTTCTTTGTCTGAATTTCTCACTTCCTGTTCCTCCTCAGTAAGGTGTTCAGTGAGCTGTTCTAAATGTCTTTCCACCGCTCGGATGATGGTGGAAAGCTTACTGAGGAGAAACAGGAAGTGAGAAATTCAAACAAAGAAAAAAAAGGGAAATCAAAGGAAAAGGTAAGTGAACCAACAATGCACTAGTTTAAAGGAACCTATTTAGAAAATAAAAGGCGAACCTTTACAACCCCTTTAAGGCGCTTAGCAGTTGAGGCAAGCGTACATTCTCACCAGCACACCATGGATCGACAACTTTCGTCCAAATGTTTTTAATGAAAGAGATCACATCACAAAGAAAAGTGCAACGTTTCGGAGCCGTGCAGGACCCCTTCGTCAGGCATGTGATAGCAGGTGAGGCAGGCGACCAAAATGGAGGCACATGTTCACGGCTTCTGACAGATTGTGGGGACACTTTTGACTACCATCTATGCTGAAGATCCTATAATGGGAATTTTTACCACCCACCTGGCTTTTAGCTTTAAAGCACATATTGGAGGAATATAGATAAGTGTCACCTTGTGGTTTTTGATCAATATAACTTAACGTCTCTCTCTCCAACCGAGTGTACACTAATGCCTCGTACACACAGTCAGACTTTTGACCGCGCAAAAGTCAGTCCGAAGTCTGACGGAAAGAAAGAGAACAGGTTCTCTATCGACAACAAAAGTCAGATGGAGGCTACACAAGTCCGGACTTTCCAAGAAAAAAAGGCAGTCTGACTTTTTATCTCTGGGAAAGTCCGGCCGTTTGTACAAAACATAAGGAGGACTTCTACGTTCAGGGGTGTTTTTTGGTTGGAAATATGTGAAAAAGAAATTATGTTTTTAAGGGGTAATATCCCCTAATGTGTCTTACCTTTATTCTATATGTAATAAAATATTTTCTACTTTTTTTTTTATAAAATGTTTTGGTATTAATTATGAGGTTTTTCAGCACCTTTTAAGTCCCCTCTTTCTACAAAAAAAAGGTCAGGGGTCTGTATACTATGATGCAATGATCAGACTCTGTACCCATAGTGCATTCCTTGTAGCCAGTATATTATCTGACACTGTATATTTCTCAAGCCAAGGAATCGTTGTCAAGTCTGGAAAGCCCAGCCTTGACTATGGGTGGCCTAATAATTTAAGATGTATTTGAGCTTGCAACAATAACCCACTAAAATGGCAATATGGATTTTACAGTGGTTGAACACACTGGTTGAACTGGATGGACTGGTGTCCTAATTCAACCTTACCAACTATATAACTATGTATTTCCTCCCAGGACCTCCTGCTCTCTAGCTCCCTTGTTACCTCCTCCCATGCTCGCCTTCAGGACTTCTCCAGAGGCTCTCCCGTCCTCTGGAACTCCCTGCCCTGTCCTATGTCCGATCAGCCCCTACCCTCTCCACCTTCAGGAGATCCCTGAAAACTCATTTATTCAGGGAAGCCTATCCCACACCCACCTAACAACTGTCCCAGAACCACCCCCATCAAATCATTCTCTGCAGCTATGACCTTTTGTACCCCCCTCTTTAGAATGTAAGCTCTACGAGCGGGGCCCCCTCTGTACCTTTTGTATTGAACTGTGCTGTAATTGTGTTGTCCCCCCTATACATTGTAAAGTGCTGCGTAAACTGTTGGCACTATATAAATCGTGTAATATAATAAAAATAATAATAATGTATTTATGTAAACTTGTATTAATGCAGAATCCAGTTATTTACAACAAACCCAGCGGTAAGGCACCTTCAAGGGAACACTCACAGCAATATCAGCATTATGTAGCAGAGCAGGTCTCAGATGTACCAACAGCAGAACCCCAGAATCACCAGAAGGATAGTGTGTCCTATGCTTTCCCTAATCATCTGGAACCTCTCCCTGCCACTAATCACTGTCCCTGTCAGACAGGTGACCTATCTCTACACTACCCACACATGAAATGCACACCAAGACTGGGAATGAGGGTCTTAAATAGTCTCTGCCTGTACCAAGATGGCTGCTAGAATCACATAGGGTGGCAACATTCAATCGGTAGCCTAGTCAGTGACCCTAGAAACCACAGAGGAACCATGTTCTTTTTG
The DNA here is from genome assembly GCA_029574335.1 of Rana kukunoris. Lineage (NCBI taxonomy): Eukaryota > Metazoa > Chordata > Amphibia > Anura > Ranidae > Rana > Rana kukunoris. The sequence goes on from CM056055.1 coordinate 198,413,491, forward strand.
ATTTACACTTCCCTTGCTATGTCACAGCAGTTTAGTGCCACCTGCAGATGAGAAAGCCCACTGCACCTTCCTACATGTCCATTCCCTTCAGGTCTCAGATTACAACCCAGATCTCTGTGTGACACATCATATCCTCACCCCCTGCCTGATGAAGCTTAGAAATACTGTGTAAAAAGTGTTCTTTAGGAGGCTGTAGAGGAGAGATACAGGTAAACAGGTACAACTTACAGTACAGCATGTAGGAGGATTTATTTCATCTCTGTGTATCACCTGAGAGTGTCACTTCACTGGGTATATGTGAGGGTTTACTTTGAGTAGAGTAAAGCCCTGTACACATGATCGGTCCATCAGTTAACCGATGAAGCTGACATATGGTCAGTCGTGCCTACACACCATCGGTTAAAAAAACGATTGTGTCAGAACGCGGTGACGTAAAACACAACGACGTGCAGAAAAAAAATTAAGTTCAATGCTTCCAAGCATGCGTCGACTTGATTCTGAGCATGCGTGTATTTTTAACCGATGGTCGTGCATACAAACGATCGTTTTTTTGCTATCGGTTAGGTATTTATCAGTTAAATTTAAAACAAGTTGGCTTTTTTTTAACCGATGGATAAATAACCAATGGCGCCCACACACGATCGGTTTGGACTTTTGAAAACTGTCCATTAGACCGTTCTCATCGGTTTAACCGATCGTGTGTACGCGGCCTTAGTCTTTAAAACTGAAAAGCAGTTCTTTGCTCAACTATTATTTTTTCCCCGCTTATTGTCTAAAACTTGAGTAATGTATCGAACTTCAGAATATTTTATGGCGTCTTTACTACTTTTTCATGCCACATCAAAGCAGTGTGTCATCCACACAACAAAGCTGTGTAATTATTTTTCCTTATAAATAATAAATCGATTAGATATCATGTTGCAGGGTCAACCTAGTTGATTTTACTCTTAAGGAAGGACGTTGAAATCAAAGGCCCTAGGACTTGGGAAACCCTGTTGAAGATCATTAGCAGATTTGACTGAAGAGAAAAATCAAGGAGGCATTTTGATGAAGGACTATTGGCATGTTGATTCATGAACACTATTACTTCTCGTCTCCATGTTAGTCTACAATGCCGAAAATTAAAAATTGACGTTTTCTATAATAGACGTGTCCCCTGCAGCTTTAAATGAGTTCTCTATAAATCTTGGATTCAATGTACTAAACAAAAAGTAGAACTTGCCTGCATTTCTTTTGAAGTTCAACTCAAGCGAAAAACTTCTATTATTTCTACTATTGCTGTCTGTGTCCCTAATAAGGAGATTTCCCCCCTCGCTTCTCACCCTGGTCACAGGGGGTCAGAAAACATCCCACACAGGGACACAGAGGGTAACAACTTAAAACGAATGCTGTGTACACGCGGTCAAAATTTCCGACAAGAAAAGTTTGTTGAGAGATTTTGGTCAGAAATTCCGACCGTGTGTAGGCTCTATCTGACTTTTTCTGTCGGAATTTCTGACAGCAAAAATTGACAGCTGGTTCTCAATTTTTCGGATAGAAAAAGTTCGACTGTATGCAATTCCGACGCGCAAAAAAAAAACCATGCATGCTCGAAATCGATTTGACGCATGCTCGGAAATCTGACATAATCTTACCGCCAGGGAGGTTAAGAGGGCATAGTGATGAGATCAGAATAGACACCACAAAACAGATTATAGCGCACACATACAAATATAACACTTATCCTGCAAGGCTAGTTAAAAACACCTGAACATATTCAAAAATAGGGGGGTTTGGTCACACTACTGTATATGGTCATATAGTGCTAAGCCCACTTACTGCGACAAAGTACCCCGATTAGTGGGTCCTAATATACACCACATCCCAATTGTTAAGGTACATAAAAAGAAGGGAAAACTCTGGGGCTTTTAAGGTGTCGAAATAAATAAATAAATAAATGTATATGAAAAAAAATGAAATTTTATTAACATTAAAATTCATAAAAATTCCTTTTTGTACTATTAGATTAATTCATATACAGATACAAACACTACCGCTCTACATGCTTTGCTTTGAAAACCTTCTTCAGGAGACGTTAGCATTTTGTATAGATTGAATGCAAGTATTAAATGTAAAACAAGAACCAACAAGTATCGAAAGGGTATTAAAGTTCTGGTTGCCAAACAAGATGAGAGCCCCTATCCAGGGGATTCATCAATCACAGAGAGGGGATAAAGGATAGTGCCTCCTTTCTTATCTTGTTGAAGTAATAGGATCAACTTGATTATTAATCAATGACTTATTCACACAGATACTCTAGTGAATTTGGGCCAGATTCTCAGAGGAGCTACAACGGGGTATCTCAGATACCCCGTCGTATCGCTGTTTTTTTCACCGGGTATCTATGCGAGTGATTCTTAGAATCACTTTGGCATAGATACGGGTGAAGATCCGACAAGTGTAATTGTATTACACTTGCGGATCGTAGATGTAATGACAACTCCGGCCACTAGGTGGCCTTTACGTTGTTTTCTCATTTGCCTATGCAAATGAGGCTAATACGCCAATTCCCGAATGCTTTTACGTCGCCCCGTCGTCGCTTACGTCGTCTTCGTCCGCGTAAGGTTACCCCTGCAAAGATGTGGAGTAACCTTACGCAGTACCGTCGGATGCCGTTGGGTGCCGCCGGATGCCATGTTAAGTTTGGCGTCGGGTCAGCGTCGGCTTTTTCCCTCGGTTACGTCGTTTTACTAAGTCGTTCGCGAATAGGGCATTGCGTAAGTGACGATCACGTCGTTTTGACGTCGGTTTCACCGACACTTTCCGACGTGAGCTGGAGCATGCGCACTGGGCTTTTTGCCCGGCCGGCGCATGCGCAGTTCGATCGACGCGGGGGCGCACTTAATTTAAATACAAGCCACCCCCTTTGAATTCCGCGGCCTTACGCTGGGCCATTTACTCTACGCATCCGCAAACTACGGAGCAAGTGCATGGAGAATACGGCACTTGCTCTGTTAAGTTGCGGCAGCGTAGTGTAAATGGCTTACGCTACGCCAGCGAAAATGTATGAGAATCGGGCCCTTAGTGTTTTTTTCATGCGGCCGGAGCCGTGTTTGGGGTCATATACCTACATCCACACACCAACCTAGGCAGGGGGGGGGTAAGTGGGTTGGGGGTGGTTTTGTATTAGGAAAGCTGTACAGGGCCCTATGATTTTTAACAGCAGTCCTGCTGAAAACACTCAAGCTCATTTGGAGGGGTATCTAACATACTTTTGGCTATATATATATATATATATATATATATATATATATATATATATATATATATATATATATATATGCAGGGCTTTTTTTCTGGGGGAACTTGGGGGAACTCAGTTCCACCACCTTTGGCTCAGACCCTTTGGTGCCCGCTCACCACAATCACTTGTAAACACAGAAGTCTGGTTTCTGTGTTTACAAGTGACAGCTTTGTAACCCCCTGAACTCTGCACTCTGTATGTAATGCAATTCTGGTATTTAATGCCCCTTTAAGACGCTTCTACTGTTTGTGAAATCTGAACGGGTCGTGGTTGAGTTCATGTACCTATTTTCTGAGAAAAAAAACTCTGTATATATGTATATATGGTGTGATGTTCAGGTATCCATAAACAGGCTTACTTGCCCTTAATTTAGGCATTGTTATATATGCTCCAACATAGAGGCTCTCAAAGACTACAGTTAGGACTGTTCTATACAGAGGGTCCTTGACCAAGCAGCACGGCTTCCACATGTTGTGCGACAAAAACCTCTATTTCTTTATCGTACATCACGGGACACAGAGCGCATAGCCATTACACTTGGGTTATATGGGTACCTTCAGGTGTGGACACTGGTGTAATCAATTTCACAGGAAGTTTCCTCCCTAAATAACCCCCTCCCACTGGGAGTGCTTCAGTTTTTTCGCCAGTGTCTTAGGTGTTGGTCACGTCTAGCTGTCCCTCGGAGGTCTCGGGACCCAGGATAGCTAGCCGGATCCGTCCGAAGTGCTTCAAAGCCAAGGTGTACGGTACCCGGGCCCTGCTGGAGTGGGGTTTTGCCTATAATGCCTCTCCTTGGAGGGCTGGATTCTGGGCTCCAGTGCCTTAGTCTCTTCCAAGAACTAAACGCTACTGATGCCAGGATGCTATATAGGTCCAGGTGTGTGGGTTCCTTAACACAGGACCCCGGTCCCTGAAGGTCCAAGACAATACCCACGGAGATGGGGGAAGATTGGGCCTCTTGCATTTTGCAATACCCTGCGGCGTGGAGCAGGTAAGAGGGAACCTGCGGGACTTGGTTCGACAGTAGGTATCCCCCTGGGGGTTCTGGGTTGGCTAATGGTATGCTTGTGCATCAGCCACTATCTCCACTATGTCTTTTGAGGCAGGATGGGATGTACTAATGTTTACCCAGATAACATGTAGATATATGTATGCTTTTAAAGATATGTATTTGCTACTCCCCCCAGATCTGCCTGTTAGCATGATACTGCAGCCCCACGTACTATAAAGGGGGAATGCTGGTGAAACTCCTGTTTCTTAGGAAGCCTATGGGAACAGCTTCCTCTGTGTGTGCACTACATTAAGTATTGGTGCTTACCTGGTGTCTGTTGGGTTGCTAGCACTGGTCCATGCTTCTCCTCTGCTTTCTGCTTCCTCCATGTTGGTTTCAGCGTGGGGGGGGGGGGTGGGGGATTCGGGCCAGCAGTGTCAGGTCTCAGTTAAAGCAAAGCATTTCCTGGCTGGTCATTCCCTCCTGAGAGCAGAGGAGAGAGAGAGAGAGGTAACAGAGCACGCAGCTGAGCCATTCTGGCTATGCAGTGACACCTAGTGGTGGTTTGTGGATCTTCAGGTCTGGACTTAGCTCCATACTGACAAAAAAAAAAAAAAAAAGTTTTTTTCTTAAAGGGACTCAGCCTTAGATCCGGCAGTATCTGAGTCGGTGCAACCTTGGGCTCCGGCTAACGGGCATTGGTGTTGCAATACTCACAGGATTTCCTCGATATTGCCGCCTTCTCGGGCGTGTGGAAATTTGAAAAAAAAAAAAATATATATATAATTTTTTACAATAGCCTGTTCTTATTAATGATTCACTTCTAGCTACAACAGTTGGGTGTTGGCTACAGGGGTGTCTCAAGGTTGTGCAATGGCTCCCAAGGGATCAGGACCAGCTAAGGCTGCAAAGGGTGCCAAAAAACTAAAGGGGTCTCCATCGGGGTCAGAGGATTTGGGCCAGGCTCCAGCGGTCCCACCCTCACCAGATAGACCACTGAGTAGCATGTTGCAGGAGCCATTGAGGGTGCTAGGGGCAGAGGCGGCCCCCAATCAACCCATTCCCATTTACGTTACGGAAGAAATGCTAGCGACCACCCTGGGTGGGCTAGAGGAAAGGTTAACTGCTTTGATTGCCCGCTCTTTGCCAAGTGGCAAACGGGCTAGATCCCCGTCACCTAGATTGGTGTTTTCAGATGCAGAGGTCCTCTCTTCGGAGGAATTGGACCCACAGGAGGATCAAGCGGACCCGAGTCCCGACGGTTCAGACATTGAGGGTTCCACTGTAGATGAATTTTTTTTTTTTTCCGGCTTCTCAATCGGAGAGCCTGTGGATCCAGTCTCTGACAGATATGGTTCGCACCTGCGGTATCCTCTTTAGGTTCTTCAAAAGCACCATTAAGTTGTGCGTCTTTTCCGATTCACCCCCTTCTGGAGAGCGTGATTTTGCAGGATTGGGCTCAACCTGATAGGATCTTTATCCCTCCTAAAAGGTTCTCTATTCTCTATCCTATGGAAGAGGAATTTGCAAAAAAAATGGGCACTCCCTACTTTGGACGCAGCCATTTCCTGCGTGAATAAATCCCTGACCTGCCCGGTTGAAAATGTCCAGATGGTCAAAGATCCGGTCGACAAAAAATTGGAGACCCTACTGAAGGCTTCTTTTACCACAGTAGGTGCCGTGGTTCAGCCAGCAGTGGCAGCCATTGGCGTTTGTCAGGCGTTAAAGGATCAGACTAAACAGATATTAAGGGACATGCCGGCTCAGCAAACTCGTGAATTGGCAGACCTACCAAGGGTTCTCTGCTTTGCAGTAGATGCTATTAAGGACTCCATTCAACAGGCGTCCCGTCTATCTCTGCTGTTGGTTCATATGCGTCGCCTTTTGTGGCTGAAGAACTGGTCAGCAGAGGCACCCTGCAAAAGGCTTTTGGCAGGATTTCCCTTTCATGGTGGGAGACTATTCGGTGAAGACCTAGATAAATATATCCAGACCATATCAAGTGGTAAAAGTTCTTTCTTGCCTGTCAAGAAAAGATCGCGTGGGCCCGCGTTTAAGCGACAGGCCTTCGCAGGCTCGGCCCCTTCAACTTCCCGTCAGTATCGACGGCCTCCTGGGCGTTCAGCATTTAATAGCCGCCCACAAGGACAAGCCATGGCAGGCAAGAGGCCATGGTCTCGCAAGCCGGTTAAACCAGTCATCAAGTCAGATTCATGAAGGGGCGCCCCCACTCTCTTGGTTGGGGGGAAGGCTTCGGTTTTTCTCCGAAGTGTGGGAGGCCAGAATTCCCGACTCTTGGGTACTGTCCGTGGTAGCCACGGGCTGCAGGCTAGAGTTTCGGGAAGTCCCCCCTCCTCATTTTCAGGGGTCAAGTCTTCCAAGCGACCCATTAAAGAGGGCCTCTCTTGTAAAAGCATTGGATCGTCTCTTGCTCCAAGGAGTAATTGTAGAAGTACCAACCCAGGAATGGGGTCTGGGATTCTACTCCAACCTTTTCATAATACCAAAGCCCAATGGCGATGTCAGGCCTATCTTAGACCTCAAACGCCTAAAGCGCTTTCTAAAGATTCAGACCTTTCGTATGGAGTCCATACGTTCGGTGGCAGCCAGCCTACATCAAGACGACTTTCTAGCATCTATAGACATAAAGGATGCGTATCTGCACGTGCCGATCTACCCGGCACATCACAAGTTTCTTCGTTTTATGATAGATCACCGTCATTACCAGTTCGTAGCCCTCCCTTTCGGGTTGGCAACAGCTCCGCGGGTATTCACAAAGGTGTTAGCCCCGGTGCTAGCCGTCCTAAGGACAGAAGGCATTTTGGTCCTGGCATACCTGGACGATCTTCTGGTTATCGACAGATCAGCTTCCAGCCTCAATCATGCAGTAGTTCGCACAGTTCGGCATCTAGAGGAATTCGGGTGGATTGTGAACCAAGAAAAATCGATATTGCAACCCACAAAGCAGTTGGAATATCTAGGCCTTCGGCTAGATACAGACTGCCAGAGGATATTTTTACCTCAAGCAAAGGTCAGATCAATAACTCAAGCAGTTCAAGTGATCTTAGGCAAGAAGAGGCCGACTATTCGCCTATGTATGCGACTGCTGGGGAAGATGGTGGCCGCCTTCGAGGCAGTGCCCTACGCCCAGATCCATACCAGATATCTCCAGGCAGCCATTCTCTCTGCTTGGAACAAGTCCATTCAGGCGTTAGTTCTCTCCCCAGGAGTCCGGCGCAGCCTGTTCTGGTGGCTGGTCCCTCAAAATTTGTCAAAGGGGAAATCCTTTTGCCCCATCACGTGGAAGATAGTAGCCACGGATGCCAGCCTGTCAGGTTGGGGGGCAGTTCTAGAAGGACAGACCCAGCAAAGGCAGTTGTCGGAGGCAGAAAAACTGCTTCCCATCAATATCCTAGAGATCAGAGCTGCTCGGCTGGCCCTGGTCGCCTGGACTCTCCCCCTTCAGGGTCTGCCAGTAAGGATACAGTCCGACAATGCCACTGCGGTGGCATACATAAACCACCAGGGGGGCACGAGGAGCCTAGCGGCCCAAAGGGAAGTAAATCTGATTTTCTCATGGGCCGAAGCCCATGTACCCTGCATCTCGGCGGTGTTCATCCCAGGGATAGACAATTCTCAAGCAGATTTTTTGAGTCGTCAACAGTTGCTCCCGGGGGAGTGGTCTCTTCACCCCCAGGTATTCCAAGAGATTTGCCAAAGATTCGGAGTTCCAGATGTGGACATTATGGCAACGAGATCCAACAAAAAGTTGGACAAATTCATATCCCGAGCCAGGGATCCCTCGGCCTACGGGACCGATGCGTTGGTTTGCCCCTGGCACCAGTTTTCTCTCCTGTATGCGTTCCCTCCACTGCAGATGATTCCCCGCCTTCTACGGAGGATCAGGGTGGAGCGCAGGCCTGTGATCCTGGTGGCCCCAGCCTGGCCCAGGGGAGGGCTTGGTACGCACTCATCGTGAGGATGTCAGTCGGGGCGCCGTGGCCGCTCCCCCTGCGCCCAGATCTGCTGTCTCAGGGCCCAATCTGCCACCCTGCTTCACAGCAGCTAAATTTGACGGCTTGGCGGCTGAATCCCTAATTCTTAAGGGCAGAGGCCTCTCAGCTCAGGTCATATCTACGTTGATTCAGGCTAGGAAACCAGTCTCTAGAAATATTTATTACAGAGTCTGGAGAACCTATGTGGAGTGGTGCGAGTCTCAAAAATGGCATCCTCAAAAGTTTTTTATTGACAGGATCTTGCGATTCCTCCAGGTTGGCGTTGACAAAGGGTTGGCTCTTAGTACTCTAAAGGGGCAGGTGTTGGCTTTATCGATATGGTTTCAAAGACCCCTGGCCACCCATTCGCTTATGAATACCTTCTTGCAGGGGGTCTTGCATGTGAATCCCCCTATTAGAGCTCCCCTCTGCCCCTGGAATTTAAATCTGGTCTTGTCAGCTTTACAAAGGCAGCCGTTTGAACCTCTGACCGAAATCCCTCTTGTGCTACTAACCCGAAAGTTGGTTTTCTTGGTGGCTATGGCTTCGGCCAGAAGGGTTTCCGAGCTGGCAGCCTTGTCATGCAGGGAGCCATACCTTATTCTGCATAAGGACAGAGTGGTTCTGCGACCTCAACCTTCTTTCCTTCCTAAGGTCATATCCAGTTTTCACTTGAATCAGGATCTAGTCCTACCATCCTTCTTTCCTACTCCCCAGTCCAGAGAGGAAATACTGCTTCATACTTTGGACGTGGTTCGAGCCATGAGGGTCTATCTCAAGGCTACAGAGAAGATTCGGAAAACAGATGTGCTTTTTGTTCTTCCGGATGGCCCCAAGATGGGTCAGCCGGCTGCCAAGTCTTCCTTGGCTAGGTGGATTAAGCAGCTGATTTTTCAGGCCTATGGTCTGAAGCGCATTCCACCTCCCTTATCAGTTAAAGCCCATTCTACGAGGGCCATGAGTGCCTCCTGGGCGGCACACCATCAGATCTCTATGGCACAGGTTTGCAAGGCGGCAACCTGGTCTTCCGTACATACGTTTACTAAATTTTATAAGTTGGACGTTGCAAAGGGTACGGACGCAGCATTTGGGCAGGCGGTCCTACGGGCAGCAGTATAGAATCCTCTGGTCCGGGTCACGCCCCCTTTTCTCTGTTGGTGGAGCTACTTTACTTCCTGATAATTTTTTGTTTGGCTATTCTTGGCCTTACGGTCTCCCTCCCTTCATAGAGCATTGCTTTAGGACATCCCAAGTGTAATGGCTATGCGCTCTGTGTCCCGTGATGTACGATAAAGAAAAAAGGATTTTTAATAAACAGCTTACCTGTAAAATCCTTTTCTTGAAGTACATCACGGGACACAGAGCTCCCACCCCTCTTTTGGGGAACATTGTGTAACCTCGGAGGAATTGCTTGCTACAAAACTGAAGCACTCCCAGTGGGAGGGGGTTATATAGGGAGGAAACTTCCTGTGAAATTGATTACACCAGTGTCCATCACCTGAAGGTACCCATATAACCCAAGTGTAATGGCTATGCGCTCTGTGTCCCGTGATGTACTTCAAGAAAAAGAATTTTACAGGTAAGCTGTTTATTAAAAATCCTTTTATTTTAAGGCAAATTGTTAGATAGTATTTTTATTTTTTTCGCTAGCTAGCTGGTAAGTGTGCTGAAAAAAACCCTGTATATTTTGTTTTGTTTGCTTCTTTCAGGCGCACCTTGGGTGGTTGCCATTTTATTTTACTTTGCTGGAATTGGCACAAGAACACATTGGACACCTGTGGGCACGATTGTACTGCTTGGCTTTGTGTGTGTCTCTGTGCCTTTAACCACTTAAGACCCGGACACTTACGCTGCTAAATGACCCAAGGTGTTTTTACAATTCGGCGCTGCGTCGCTTTAACAGACAATTGCGCGGTCGTGCGACGTGGCTCCCAAACAAAATTTGCGTCCTTTTCTTCCCACAAATAGAGCTTTCTTTCGGTGGTATTTGATCGCCTCTGCGATTTTTATTTTTTGCGCTATAAACTAAAATAGAGCGACAATTTTGAAAAAAATCACTATTTTTTTACTATTTGTTATAAAAAAAATCAAATAAACTAAATTTTAGTAAAACATTTAGGCCAAAATTTATTTAGCCACATGTCTTTAGTAAAAAAAAAAAATCGTAATAAAAAAAATAGCTACCTAGCGGGAACAGCGACACTAATACAGCGATCAGAAAAATGATCGCTTAGTGACGCTGGCAATAGGGAGTGAAAGGGTTAACTAGGGCGGTGATCAGGGGGTTAAAACTTTATTAGGGGGGGTGGGGGGGCTATCCTGAACCTAACACTAACTGTTTTTTACAGTGCCTGTCACACTGACACTAAATGCAGTGATTAAATCACTGCATTCAGTAACACTGTGACAGGGGGGTGGGGGGGGGCGATCACAAGGGGTTAATATGCCTATGTGAGTGTGTGTCAGTGTTGTGTTGGTGCACACTTACTTGGCATGTCTTCTCTCATCAGCAGCGCTGGGAAACAGCGCTGCGATGAGAGATTACATCATTTCCTCCTTCCTGTGTAAACACAGGAGGAGGAAGTGACAGGCTGGGAGCGCGCTCCCATTGGCTGGGAGCGATCGCGGGGGGGGGGCGGAAAACACGGACATCCGCCCGCTCGTCGGCGATCGCTCCCAGAGCCAGGGGGACCGCCGCACGCCGCGGAGGGGGTCCCGATGGGACCCCCGAACCGCACTAAGGCGAGGACGTAAATTTACGCCCTTGTGCCTGTACGAGCCATGTTGTGGACGTACATAGGCGTGCGGGGGTCCTTAACTGGTTAAGGGGAATTTGGCTCCAGGGATACCTTCTCTTAATTTATTCATTGGTAAATATTAGGGGTGCAATGAATCAAAAAACACATGGATCGGATCGATCCTCGGATCAGGAGTCACGGATCGGATCATTTTCGGATCAGCAAAAAAAAAAAAAAAAGACAAATCTTGTTACACCCACCAGAGTTTTAGATTTCACAGTTATTTTCAACACAAAACTGAGCTTATGTGTTTAAATACAGTGTTTTGAAATTCAACGGACTGTTTATTGCTAATGTGACAGAACACCTCTGATTTTCACATTAAATTTAACATTTAAACAGTCCGTAGGATTTACAAATACTGTATTTAAGCGTATAAGCTCCGTTTTGTGATGAAAATAACTGAATCTAAAACTCTGTTGGGTGTAATTAAAGATGTCCAGTTGCCCCCTAATCACTATCATTACTCCGGTGTCACCCCCCTCCACTCTGGTGTCACCCCCTCCTCTGGTGTACAGACAGCCATGCTCCCCGGGTGATGGTGTCTCTCCTACTTCACAGATGCTGTCTCCACATGTCTGCAGTCCCGGGTCTGTAGTGAGCACGCTGAGGCGGGGAGGCATGTCACGCTGTGCACTGGGCTCTGGCAAGCACACGGGGGTGAAGCAAGATGGCCACCGCTTCGGAGCTAGGCCGAAGCCGGGGACTTTCCTACGTCCGAGGCTCCGAAGTGCTCCGCGGATCGCGTGGTGTGCCGATCCGAACGGGTGTCCCCTAGTAAATATGCTCCAACATGGATGGTGTTAAAGATTAGAGTTAGGACCACACTATACAAAGTTGCTTTGACAAGGTGGTGCAGCATCCACATATATATACAGTATATAGATAGGTCCTTGTTGAAATTTTAACTGCAAAATTCGAAATAAAGACAGGTTTACAACTCTGATCATTCTATTTTTTACCTTACTTTACGAAAGCTATACTTTGATGTAGCTAAAAGGCATTTCTTTCATGAGCAAATTGTCCATCTCGTGCTCTCACATACTATGTTCCTTATTCCTATAACCTCCTGAATACATCTTCCAGACATCATATTACTCTGACCCTCAGCATCCTCCCCCTCTTTTCTCTGCCTAAAATCACCTGACGGCCATTGTCTGGAACTGTGGAGGAAAGATTTTGTCTATTGTCCGCCCGCTATGGTAGAAAAGAACACTTTTCTAACCTTATGACCCCCAAGGTACTCGGTTCTTTACCTGGAGTAATAGACCTATCTGATATAAAAGAGAGGTTGACCACTTGTATCTTACAAAAATATCACTGGTCAAGAGAATATCTCCCTTTTCTAACACACACTTGTTCATGATTTCTTCAGATGGTTCTCCCTGGCAGTCAGCTTTACTTTTCTAAGACTATTTTTAAATGAAATGCAATGTATTATTGGGTTGAACAGTTTTGTATAACATTTCTTTCTTTACTATGTTTAGGACTTAATTTGAGTTTTTGAAATATAATTTGTATATTTTTCATCCTTCAGGTAAAAATCTTGCCTCCTTTTCACATTTGCCTATATGTTTTTAGCTGCTCTGAAAAAAAAAAAAGTATGTTGTTTTTAACCACTTAAGACCCGGACCAATACGCTGGTAAATGACCCAAGGTGTTTTTGCGATTCGGCACTGCGTCGCTTTAACAGACAATTGCGCGGTCGTGCGACGTGGCTCCCAAACAAAATTTGCGTCCTTTTCTTCCCACAAATAGAGCTTTCTTTTGGTGGTATTTGATCACCTCTGCGATTTTTATTTTTTGCGCTATATACAAAAATAGAGCGACATTTTTGAAAAAAAAACACTATTTTTTACTTTTTGTTAAAAAAAAATCAAATAAACTAAATTTTAGTCAAACATTTAGGCCAAAATTTATTTTGCCACATGTCTTTAGTAAAAAAAAAAAATCGCAATAAAAAAAAATAGCTACCTAGCGGGAACAGCGACACTAATACAGCGATCAGAAAAATGATCGCTTAGTGACGCTGGCAATAGGGAGTGAAAGGGTTAACTAGGGCGGTGATCAGGGGGTTAAAACTTTATTATCTATCCTGAACCTAACACTAACTGTTTTTTACAGTGCCTGTCACACTGACACTAAATGCAGTGATTAAATCACTGCATTCAGTAACACTGTGACAGGGGGGTGGGGGGGGCGATCACAAGGGGTTAATATGCCTATGTGAGTGTGTGTCAGTGTTGTGTTGGTGCACACTTACTTGTGATGTCTTCTCTCATCAGCAGCGCTGGGAAACAGCGCTGCGATGAGAGAATACATCATTTCCTCCTTCCTGTGTAAACACAGGAGGAGGAAGTGACAGGCTGGGAGCGCGCTCCCATTGGCTGGGAGCGATCGCGGGGGGGGCGGATATCACGGACATCCGCCCGCAGATCCCGGATCGCTCCCAGAGGTAGGGAGACCCCCGCACGCCGCGGAGGGGGTCCCGATGGGACCCCCGAACCGCACTCAGGCGGGGATGTAAATTTACGCCCTTGTGCCTGTACGAGCCATGTTGTGGCCGTATATGTGCGTGCGGGGGTCTTTAAGTGGTTAAAGATCAATAACTCAAGTTTAAATTTACACACAGGAAATGCTCTTTTCCCTCCCTTCTCTGCTTTGATGAGACTGAGCAATACAGAGTTTTAATCAAAAAGAGAGGGAGAGTCTGAAGGCAGATAGCTTCTGCAATGGTCTAAAATAAGCCATGGTGCTTTTTGACAGCACTGTCAAGGCTGCACCTTTTATTATTTTGTATAATAATTTTATATACTGTACATACATAGCAAATAAGGCACAAGAAACATCCGTTTAAAAATGTATATCTAATGGCAGAACTTTTGTTTTTAGCTTTGAATAGAGTAAAGCGATTATATCAATCGCTTTACTCTATTAAAGCGACAATAACTTGCAGACTTGTCACATCTTCAAAATATGCCCCTTTGTAACCACTGAAACTACTAAGCAACTTATTCACTCCCTTGTTATCTCTTGCCTTGACTATTGACTTCCTTTAAGCCTACCTCTTCATAGGCTATCCCCTCTTCAGTCTATTATGAATGCTGCTGCCAGACTCATCTATCTAGCCAACCGCTCAGTGTCTGCCACCCCTCTCTAACAACCCCTCCATGGGCTGCCCAACTAATAAAATTCAACACATTAACAATAACATACAAAGCCATTTACAACTCTGCTCCAATCTACATCACCAATCTTGTCTCCAAAAATCACTCAAACTGTCCTCCGAAAAACTCCTGCTCTAGAGCTCCCATGTCTGCTTCTCCCATTCTCATCTCCAGGACTTCTCCAGAGCTTTTCCCATCCTCTAGAACAGTGTTTTTCAACTCCAGTCCTCAAAGCACACCAACAGGTCAAGTTTTCAGGATTTCCCTCAGATGAAATGGCTGTGGTGATTACTAAGGCAGTGAAACTGATCAAATCACCTGTGCAAAATAATGGAAAGCCTGAAAACATGACCTGTTGGTGTGCCTTGAGGACTGGAGTTGAAAAACACTGCTCTAGAACTCACTATCACAATCTGTCCTGCTATATCCTGCTGGGGTTTTGCAAAATCGGGTGCAGCTCTGCATAGAAACCAATCAGCTTCCTTTTTTTTTCCATCAAAACTTAATTGAACAAGTTGAAATTAGAAGCTCATTGGCTTAAATGTACAACTGCACCAGATTTAGCATTTTCCAGTTTTAGTAAATCAACCCCACTCTGTCCACTTTAATGCCGCGTACACACAATTAGTCCATCCAATGAGAACGGTCTGATGGACCGTTTTCATCGGTTAACCGATGAAGCTGACTGATGGTCCGTCGCGCCTACACACCATCAGTTAAAAAATCGATTGTGTCAAACACAATGACGCGCTGAAAAAAATGAAGTTCAATGCTTTCAAGCATGCGTCGACTTGATTCTGAGCATGCATGGATTATTAACCAATGGTCGTGCCTACAAACGATAATTTTTTTGCTATTGGTTAGGTATCCATCGGTTAAATTTAAAACAAGTTGGCTTTTTTTTAACCGATGGTTAAATAACCGATGGTGCCCACACACGATCGGTTTGGACCGATGAAAACGGTCCATCAGTCCATCGTGTGTACGCAGCATAAGACGATCCCTGAAAAATCATCTCTTCAGGGAGGCCTATCCTGGCTTCAGCTAATAACCATATCTTCTATTTCTACTATCAGTTCATCCCTCACAGTTATTAAAGGGGTTGTAAAGGTACAATTTTTTTTCACTAAATAGCTTCCTTTAGCTTAGTACAGTCCTCCTTCCCTTACCTTATCCTTTGATTTTGCTTTTAAATGTCCTTATTTCTTCTTAGAAATCCTCACTTCCTGTTCTTCTGTCTGTAACTCCACACAGTAATGCAAGGCTTTCTCCCTGGTGTGGAGTGTCATGCTCGCCCCCTTCCCCAGGACTACAGTCATTTGGGTCTTTCACTACACAACAGTGGACAGTGCAGTATCAAATTAGCTTGAGAAGGGAAGAACATTGGAGTGCCTTGCTCTTCTTGGTTGGTTGTCTTTTTCTACTAATGCACCCAGCTTATTTCACAACTCTAGTCTCTGCATGCAAGGATTGCCCCATAGAATACTGCAAGAGAAAGGAGAAACAGGAAAAAGTGGGCCAGTGGTCATGGAACCATCTTAAATTGGAACATAGACAAGGAATATAGAATAAAGACATTGCTGAAAGTGCTTAATCACAAAGGGCCAGATTCTCATATATATTCGGCGGCGTAGCGTAAGCCATTTACACTACGCCGCCGCTGCGTACTAGAGCAAGTGCTTTATTCTCAAAGCACTTGCTCCGTAGTTTGCGTTGGCGTCTCGTAAATCGCCACGCGTAAACCCGCGCAATTCAAATGGGGCGGCTTGTATTTAAATTAAGCGCGCCCCCGCGTCGAAAGAACTGCGCATGCGCCGGCCGGGGAAAAAGCCCAGTGCGCATGCTCCAAAGGACGTCACATTTTCTCAATGTAAACGATGTAATCGCAGCGTACGCCAGCCCCATTGAGAATCGACGTACGCAAACGACGTAAACGACGCACAACACGACGCGGTCCCGAGGCCATACTTAACATGGCATCCGACGGGACACGACGGCATCCGACGGGACCTCGTAAGGTTACTCCACATAGAAGCTGGGGTAACCTTACGCGAACGAAAACGACGTACGCGACGACGGGGCGGCGTAAAAGCGATCGAGAATCGGCGTACTACTTAATTTGCATATGCAAATGAAAAAACAACGTAAAGGCCACCTAGTGGCCGGAGTTGTCATTACACCTACGATCCAAAAGTGTAATGCTTTTACACTTGTCGGATGTAGAAGCGTATCTATGCAAAAGTGATGCTAAGCATCACGCGCATAGATACGAGGACAAAAAAAAGGCGTTACGACGGGGTATCTGAGATACTCCGTCGTAACGCCTCTGAGAATCTGGCCCTAAGAGTTTAATTATCACTTTAACTTCTAAACATGCTCTACTCCCAGGTTTTAAGGGTCCCATAACTAAAGCTCAAGGGTCATTCAAACCCCCCCTCCCCCCACACAACTGTTGTTTCCCTCCCTGCCACCTAACTACCTAGCTCTGCATGACTGGACTTCAGTGGTGTGACTAGGGGGTGGCTAATGAGGCTATAGCGTTTTGGTTCTGAGACCCATAGCCCAGAGTCTCTTGCTGCAGGGGTCCCTGCCTAACCAGCAGGCTGTGGCCTCTCTCCAGCCAGGCCATGGGTGCGGCGGGTGGGCTGCATAAGAGAGATGGGCAGACGGATAAGAGGAGCAACATCATCTCTCTCCACCCACCCCGCATCACCTCTCTTCCGCCCTTACAGCATTGCCCCTTTTCAATGTCAGAGGTGCAGCGGGGAACAGTGAGATGACATCATGTCTCACTGCCCGCCCCACATCACCGCTCTTTCGCCCTCACAGCACGGGCCTCTTCAATGTCAGAGGTGTGGCGGCGAGCAGCGAGATGACATCATCTCTCACTGCCCGCCCAGCATCACTGCTCTCCTGCTCCCACTAAAAACTAAATGGACCAGTGCTGCCAGCCTGCCACCAATGCAGTGACAATGCACATTTGGTGGCACTGGCTGGTATGGCAAGTGACAACCTAAAACTAGCGGCAGGCAATCATACACATCTGGTGGCAGGTTGACAATCCACATTAGGTGGCGGGTGACAGTGGCAAGTAACAATCCACATCTGGTGGCAGGTGACGTGACAATCTGCAAATTGTGTCAGGTGATGTGTCAAGTGACAATCCACATTAGGTGGAAGGCGACGGTGGCAAGTGACAATACACATCTGGTGGCAGGTGACATTACAATCTGCAAATGGTGACAGGTGATGTAGCAAGTGATAATCCACTTCTGGTGGCAGGCGACAGTCGCAGGTGACAATCCACACAAGCTGCATCTGGTGGCAGGAGATGTGGCAATTGACACACTTGGGGCTCCCACTGATTCTGCATTATGGTGAGATGAACTGTGAAGGAATGTAGTGAATATAATGATAATCAGAAAATGCCTTTTTTCTTACATGTATACATGTTTCTATGCAACTCACTTACTTGTTATATAGTATAAAGCTTGGCTTTGCTTTGAAACTAAGATGTCGTCTGCATTCTGCCGACTACGCCCTGAAGGTATGAGGAAGTAAAGCGAGAACGGCGACAACCAAGCTTAAGGCATCAAGTTCCTGCATTCTTCCTGTATTTCAGCCAACTAAGATGTGCCTTTTAGACTATGACCACATTTACATAGTAGTGACGTATACTCTATTTTTACTTGTGTATAAAAGGTTGGGCACTGCCCTGCAATGAACAGAGATGAGGAAGTACCGTATTTATCTGCGCATAACACGCGCCGGGGTATAACACGGAAAACATTTTTTTTTAGTTCAAATAGTAAATGCAGTTAAAATTAAAAATAAGATAAGCAGCAACGTACAGCAAGCAATGTTAGTGTCCGAGATCCAGGGAGCACAATGGGTTAAGGTCTCAGGACTTAGAGAGCAGCTCCTATGTTCAAGGAGATACACAGTACCTTAGGGCTTCTAGCTGTCAGCACTCGATGGTGGAAGGGAGGGAGCTGGAACTCTCAGACGCAGGCAGAGCTGACCGGGACTGTAGCGTGGCTTGGGGCTTCTATTCCTAAATGTTCAGCAGTCTCTGGTGAAGGGGAGGGTAAGGAAACCCTTAAAAGCGGGCAGCGCTGGCCGAGACTGTAGCGCGGCTAGGATGGGAACAAACACACGTGCACGCCGTCTCCGTTCCTCTATGGCAGGTGATGTCACACGTCTGTGATGCTGGCTGCCAACGGAGGAGACAGGCAGTGCTATGGATGGACAGTGCCGTCATCTCCTCTCCGCTCGGCCCTCACTCGGCCGAGAGTAGATGACGGCTCGGTGATTTCCGGCGAGCGCTCGTCTCCCTTCTTCCCCTCCAAGGTATGCTATCGGCGTATAACACGCACCCACGATTTCCCCTGGATTTTATGGGGAAAAAAAGTGCGTGTTATATGCTGATAGATACGGCAATTGAACTGAGCAGACTTCAGTGTGATTACTTCTGGCGTGCACGCACATCCACACTACCTGAGCCCGATTGTGGTTCTGATCCATTACAGAACCACTTCATTATATATCACAATGTAATAATAGAATTAATACGCTTCAATCACCCTGACACCATATCAGCCATGGTGCAGTGATGATTGTAGCGCCAACACCAGCCATTGCCAGCAAAAATGTGCTTACCACCCACAAAGGTCTGCAGAAGATCTGGGGCTAGAGCCCATAGCAACGGTCATAAACCTTTTTTTCAGGCCGGGCGGGGGGAGGGCATTAGAGGGGCACCTAATGCCCCCCCCCCCGGCCTGAAAAAAGGTTTATGACCATTGCTATGGGCGCTAGCCCCAGATCTTCTGCAGACCTAGCAATGCCACTGCTGAACTTTCATTCAACTGGGTGAAAAACAATACACAGCATGCTACTGCCTAGACCAGAGGTGTCAAACTCAATTTCATCGTGGACCGCATCAGCATTATGATTTCCCTCAAAAGGGCCGGTTGAATCTGTAAGATTTGATGTCCAGCGCATCCCCTCCTCATATATTAGATGTCAAGAGCCACCCCACCATCAGAAGTTGAGTCCCCCACTCTCCCTTACATCACAGTGCACCCCCCTTTCCGTATGCTGCTGCTGGGAAGAAGCTGAATGCATTGCTTGAAAGCGGAAAGTAAGGGTCTGGAGGAGGACCAGAGGAGGGCTGGAGCTCTCCTGCAGATGCAGGAGAGAGGCGAGGGCCACATGAAATGGCATGGAGGGCCGGATTTGGCCCGCGGACCTTGTGTTTGAAACCTGTGGCCTAGACTGAACTCTCATTGCGTATCTGAAGCTCAGCCCAATAAAATCTCTTTTAATTTCCAGCTTTTTATCTAAACATGGTACAAATCTGTTTACACAATTTCCATGAGGTGAAAGTCGAAGAAATAGACTCCGTAGCCGCAGAAGAAGCAGACGGCAACAAACACAATCTGATGTCCAATAAATCATTACAGAACAATTCCCGGGCTCAGCCTTGATGGACGGATAAATATGTGGGAGTTGCCCATCGCCACAGTCACAAATATGATTAATTCTCCATAATAACCTTCGGAACAGTCTGTTTTCCGCTGCCGAGATTGCATTGCAAGGTGACACATATCTGTTCAGAGGATCTCGTCCTGAGTAAATAAGGAGGGTCTGACATCACTAATGCAGGCCTGATTGATGGTTGTTCACCGTCTCGGCATTTGGAACCATCAAATGTAATTATTTCAGTTTTTTTTTCCTTTCAGGTGGTTTTATGTCATTTTCTGTTCTGTGGAATGTCGGCTGTCTCCAGGCAACCCAAAGTTTTTATTTGTCTGCCCCCACACCTTGTACCTTGGTCAGCTCTAAGTATCTTTTTAGATTGCCTAAAAAAGGTAATAATTCAATGTCATTATTTAAAGGTTAAGTAAATATACATTAATAATTTATAGTGTGAAAAATCTACTGAGAATATTCACAAATATGTATTTAAATCTTAAAGTGGTTCTAAACCCTCAAGGTTTTTTACTTTAATGCATTCCATGCATTAAGGTAAAAAAAAAAAAAAATTCTCTGCTGCAGGATCTCCCCAGACACCCCCCCTCTTATTCTTACCTGAGCCTGATCCGATCCAGTGACATACACAGGAGCAGCAGCTCTCACCGCTGCCCTCCTCCTAATTGGCCAGATTGATAGCAGCAGGAGTCAATGGTTCCCACTACTGTCAATCAATACTTTACCAGTGATGAGAGGGGACAGGGTCAAGTCCAGCTGTCTGTGCCAAGGGGCCCAGCAGCAGCGCTTGGGAGCAGGCATGCACTAGCGGCCCTATAGCAAACGGGGCACTGGACAGAGAGGAGGAGCCAGGAGAAAAAGTGGGGGACCCAAAAAGAGTAGGTTTGTTTACGCTCTGTGCAATTACATTGCACAATGCAGGTAAGTTTAGAGTATTGTAATGTTTGTTCGTTTAAAAAAAATCCTTTTACAATTGTGTTTAGTTTAGTGAAATATATACAGTATATATTTGTAGCACCCTCCTGGTGTAGAGTAGGCTGCAAGTAAAATCAACTTACTGTAGCTCCACTGTAATCAAAAGGGCAAGGGGTTGATTAATGTTCAATGTTTCATAGGTTGCGACTCTGTTACTTCCTTTACTGTTCTAGAGGATTCTAGAAGTATAATAGGAGGAAGAACAGAGCAAGCGGGCCTGAATAGTTATTGAAATCCATCAAATGTCTGGGAGGTGTGCCCAGAAGGTGGTGAGCGAGCTCATAAATAGGCTGAAGCCCAGGCACCAGCAGCTTTCCTCGGTCCAGTCCTGCTGCAGGAGACTAAAAACAAAAGACAAAATATTGCACTGGTAGATCAGACAGAAAAAGCAGCTGGCAAAATAACAATCAGATTGGATGTATAAGATTTGTTTGCCGTGCTAACAGTGAATTCAAAACAATACGGCAACTCCTAGGAAAAGTTTAGTGCATATCAATCAAAAAGTGAGTCCCATTTAGTAAGACAGTCTATAATGGCACAGTATGAAGATTCTGAGAGTAAAGGTTCCAATTTTATTCAAGCCTAGCAAATGTTTTCAAATGTTTAAATGAAGACAATGCTCCAAAAGGTAAATCACCCCCATCATAATGTAAAAAGTGGCTTCTTACCAGAAATTGGGAACTCTTAATTAAAAAGGATCAAAAACACTGTATGAATAAAGTATTACCTGAGATGGAAACCTTTTGCTCATTTCATAGTTAGTGCAGTGCGGATAAAGATTGCTTTCCTAGGGGAAACAAATCGAAAAAAGCCACATAGTGTATAATAGATTTATTGTAAAAAGGGGAATACTAGTTACTCAAAAGTTAAGTCATAAAAACAAGCATGAAAGTAAAAGAGTACTGGTCCCCGGTTTTGGCGTGCATGGTGATGTCACAAGCGTAAACCCCCTCCTACGCGTTTCGCCACAATTGACGTGGTTGGGATCATGAAGGTCACGCTCATTAAATGGAATCCAATTAGGAGGAGACAACTACATTAGCCTAGCCAGGCCTCTCTTCTGATTTTATATATGAAATAGATGGCCAAGCCTCATTCTGGTTTCAGTGGCAATGTTATACTCTGGCTATCGGGACCAAGCCTTATAGTGATTTTAAAGATGACCGTGAATTGACCTACTGTATATAACATTATAGAAATCAACCAATGGTGATATTCAATCTAATATATGATCATGTTCTTTTAAATTCTTGTATGTATCTAATAGTATGTATTATTAAAATGTATATATTTTTATATATTTTTATACATAAACTGTCATTGGTGTATGGTTTCTGTGGTCTCAGAGCTATCAATATTATCATTATTCCTTAAACACACCCACGTGCATTCGTATAGTCCCACGCCCCATCCCTTAATTGGGAACATATACCTATTTCTGGTATATTACACATAAACTGAACCTCAATTTGGTTATCCAATACATAGAAATTAATACTGAGTATAATAAAATAAAAACTCTGCTTTGAATATCAAAAAAGAAATTAGTAGCATTTTCAGTTTGTGGTACTCACACAAAGTTAAGTTCTGCTTTAATGAAAATCTTCCTATTGGGACACAGGTGGCAAACAAAAGTTGACAGGGGTTATAATCTCCAAAATGAAAAAAACAAACAAATATATTACTGTATGTAACGTATCTGTATATTTGGGTCAACTGTTTGGTATCATGACACCCTTATAACACCTTTTTCCCAGTGTTATTGCTGGCATATACTCAATAAACCTGTACTAAGTTTTTATTACTGGCTGTGTAGCACGTAAAGTCGAAATGAGCAAAACTCTGCATTTGTATGTACAATGGGGATGAATGCACCTTGCAGGGTACTACCAACCATATTTTTTTTTTCTCTTTAGTCCTAGTTTAAATCTTTAAATGTAAAGGGTGCAGAGGTTCTCCAAGAGAGAGAAGGGTCAGGGTGAAGAAAACAAGGTAGAGGGGGAGGCCAAGGAACGCAGGGAATTGTGATACAGTGGAACCTTGGATTACAAGCATAATCCGTTCCAGGAGAATGCTCGTAATCCAAGGTACTCGCATATCAAAGCGAGTTTCCCAGACAGGCCGAGGACAGTTCGTCTGACCTTGGCAAACCTCTTAAAGACTCCATTCAAGAGCCTTTGCGATATTTGCCGAGGTTAGCCAGACTGTCCTCGGGCCTTTCTGGCCATTTCGGCACCGGCGCCCCCCCCCACCTCAGGCCAAACGCAGTACTGTACAGCGATTTGGCCTGAGTCCTGCTCGTGTTGCGATACAACACTCGCAAACCAAGTTAGGATTTTAGGAAATACAGTGCTCATATTGCGAAATACTTGTTAACTGAGTTACTCGCACTTACTTCCACTGTACTAGAAATTTGAATTCCTGTTGTCCACAAGAATTTTCAGAATTGACAGGCTTATTGCAGCACATTTAGAAGCACCGGGCCGGTAATACTGAGTGCCTTGCGTTTATTCACTGCAAACATTGACGTTTGACTGTGGCATACTTTTTAAATGAAACTGTTCCGCTAATGTTTTCCAAGGCAAAACTTTTACACAGTCAACTATTAAGAACAAAGCATTCATTTCAACCACGACTGACAAACAAATCATAACACCGCAATCTGCTAGGGAGAACTAATTGTAGTAACCTGTAATTACATTAAGTAATTGCAATTGCTTTAGTACTTCTTTTTTTCCTCTTGCCGTCTTCTAGAAGTGTTAGTATTTTATTTCTTTTCATATTTTCTAATGTATTGACGTTTCAGAGAATGTAATTGCTCCATTGATTGCCTCATGATTAACATTCTCAGCGAACTCCACAAACCTTTAATAACAAGATTTCCGCTAAGTAAACTTTCGCTGATCAGATTCTATCAGGCATATATATGCTTAAGTCAATCCTGGCTGATTTCGCTGGAGATTGGAGCAAACAAATGTGTAATAGCAATTTGCCCAGTGCCTCTCGTTTCTTGAGAGTTGTAAATGACTGTGTGTGCTTCTCTCCATCTCAACACAGGCTTAAAGGGATATTCCACCTTCAATTAAAAATCACTTCCAAACTTTATTCATATTGTGCAGGCATGGCCAGGATTTTATTTGTCATAATAGCAGGGCTCAAAATTTCAAGTCTTGAACCACTAGCCAGGCCTCAAGGGTTACTCGCCACCAGTTTACCCGCCCAACCCCTACCATGCCCTGCTACTAATTCTGCCGCTAATCACGTCCTCATAAACTCCTGAAATGACACTTTTGTTTTATGTTTTATGCAGAATTAAGTTACAAAAATAAATATGATCAACTTTATCAGTTCTCCTCAGTACAGCCTCCCCTGTGCCCATCAATGCAGGCTCACCTGTGCCCATCATTGCAGCCTCACCGTGCATTTCAGCCTCACTGTGCCCCCATTTCAGACTCATTGTGCCCCACATTACAGCCTCACTGTGCCCTCATTTTAAACTCATTGTGCCCCCACATTGCAGCCTCATTGTGCCCCCATTGCAGACTTATTGTGCCCCCCATTGCAGCCTCATTGTGCCCCCACTGCGGACTCACTGTGCCCCTATTGCAGCCTCATTGTGCCCCCATTGCATAATCACTGTGCCCCCATTGGTGGCCAGATCATGACAGGAGAAAGAGAAGAGCTGCGGGATCACCATGTGGTATAGCCCACCGAGCGGAGAAAAGTTCAATGTAATGCTGTTACAGTGGGCCATACCACTCGGTGATACCGCAGCTGTCCTCTACCTCAATGCTCTCTGCCACAGGGCGATCACTGGGAGAACAGCTCCCGATCAACAATGGCCGCCGGCGGTGCTCGCTCCCCCCCACACCCAGGCAGCCCAGCTCCTCGCCAGACCTAACGTTCCACTCGCAAAATGTGAGTAGGCGAGTGGAAAATTTAAGGTCTGATAATAGTACTGGTGGGCCAGTTTCTAGGACAGTAGAATTGAAGGCACCAACCCATGAACAGCACAATTAACGGTACAAAGTCAAAGCAACGATTTGGCCATGCTGCTGCTTTAAAAAAAACACAAAGCCTTCCAAGAGGCGGAACGTTAAAATTTTCTTCCTATTTTTCGGGTTTGGCGTGCGTCGTGATTTACAGAGGATTTACATTGAGGGGCACTATTTTTTTATTTTTTAATAAAGCACTTTTTGACGCTTTTTTGGTGAATGGGTAGGGGTACGATGCACCCGATAACAATTCACATGGGGGACCAGGATCTGGGTCCCCTTCTTAAAGGGGGCTTTCAGATTCTGAAAAGCCCCCTGCCCGCAGACCCCAATAACTACAGACCAGGGTTGTCGAGAAGAGGACCTTGTCCCCATCAACATGGGACAATGTGTTTTGGGGTGGGGCTGGTATGGTTCTGGGGGGTTCTTATTTGTCCCCTCCTCCTTCCTGACCAGCCGGGCTGCATGCTCGGATAAGTGTCTGGTATGAACTGGGGGTGGACACGCCTTTTTTCTTAATTTTTTCAATAGCTGTGTGCCAGAAATTGTAATTGCGAGTACTTTTAAATGGGATGTGACTCGTTTTTTTTTTGTTGTAGCATGTTTTATGCAAGCAACAGATGCACTGCTTTACATGCACACTAAGGGGACCCCCAGGCACTATGTTTAAAGGAATTTTTAATTTTTATTGTTGCGCTTTAAACATAATTAAAATAACTGCTCCCCCATACCCATTTTATGGCCAATTACTTGCATATAAACCTTAAAAATCTCTCTAGTTGTCTTGCTAACACAAAGCATCTGTCACCTGCAAGGCCCAGATTCTGTGTAATATTTTAGTTTAACCGGTACAATTTTTATTATAAGTGGCTCATGCTACTTCTTATGCCTACAATGTTTCTGACCATATTTCTACTCCTGTCTTAATGCACCAAATCTGCCACCTCCTCCAAAACCCATGGGAATACATTTTTTTTACAAGAAAGATTACCACATAATACATTTTCTGGGTTGCTAGCAGCTGCTTCTGTTTTTGTCTAATTTCCCAAAACTTTCCAGATACAGTATGTCTTTATGTTGACTTGATATGACTATATTATGTAAATTCATCTGTAAAAAATTCCCATAATTGTCATGTATAAGCTGCACCACTCCATATGAAATACTACAATAGACACCTAAGAACCCAATGAGATGTCCACTTAGCTTAACAAATATGACTACTGTAGCGCCCTGCTCCTGTTGAGTAGGCGCTATTTGTAAATTTAGTTATCTGAGCTGTAGTTTAGCTCAGATTTTTTTTGCCAAATTATGGGTCTCTGTTCCAGCTCAGCTGCATTGCACATCTTCCACCTGACTGTGGGTGTTGCGGTCACCAGGAGTCAAGGTTGGAACTGCAATGGGCTGGGGGTATTGGGTGCCTCTTGCCCAGAGGCAGCTCAGTGGCGTGGTCCCCGCTGCTGTGTATTCTGGGGAGGGGTACTTAAGGGACAGCCACCGTTTCAGCAGGTTCTTCCTATCCTGACCTGATGGCCCTCCTGGCCTCAGGGATGTGTTAGCAACCTTTTGGTCTCGGGCCTGCTGGCCTGAGACCCCATTACTGCGAGTAGACCCAGGAGTTTATGGGGGCCTACTGGTCCAGGAGTGGTCCCATGCTGTATTGCCTGCGGGAGGAAGTTGAACAATTGGGGATCCAATTGGAGGACGCATCCTGACCAATTTACCTCACCATGCTACCGGCTTGGCTGAAAGATCCTGGAACTGTGAGCTGTGTAATTTCGTTGAACTTTGCAAAGTGTGTGTGTGGTTACCTGGTTCTGTGGCAGAGGACCACATAACTACTCGACGGCACTCATCAAGTCTGTGGCAGAGACTTACCCATAATCCGCAAAGAAAGGTACCTGAATCCTCCCTACCCCCTTCACCCCTCTAATGGAACTTGTTTAATAAAACCCTTAAAGAAAAATAAACAAATTGTTGGTCCGGACATTTGTAATTCTTTAAGAAGTACCCCTAGGAAAAGAATGGTAAACAGTAAGGTGTACACACGACCGAGAAACTCGTCGGGCGAAACTCATCATTCCGCCCGTCGAGTTCCTAGTTCGGCAGTTGAGCCAAATTTTCCCATTGAACAACGAGGAAATAGAGAACATGCTCTCTTTTTGGCTCGACGAGTTTCCCGACGGTTGCTCTCCCATCGAGGTTCTTGCTGGATTCTGCCGAGAAACTCGGTCGTGTGTACGCCACCCAAGTTAACGGCAGGCCCAAATCTAAACCAGCAGCTCCTTCGGTGGTAGTGCTACACTACACGTTTTCTTCTGTATGGGCTTTAGAGTGTCTTTTCAGTCTCCTAGCTTCCATGTCCTGGTGAAGTCCTGGCTTTGCATTCATGCTTGCTGGAATTTCTCTCGACTGTCTGTAAGCTGCCCGGTAACTTGTGATGTTAGAATGCCTTACCATTGGAGGGCAGAAAGGTGTAACATGGAAAAGCTTCTCCTTGTGTAGTAATTTTATTAAAAATGTTACAAACTATTAAATGCAATGCATTAAAACCAAGTAATCATGTCAATTCAGGTGTTGCTTGATGTTTTTAATCTGGTAAGTGTACATCTCCTTGCCCTTGGATGCTTGGTGAAGGATTGGAGTGTTTGATGTGGAGTGACCTGGCTTATACATTATCTGTGTACTAAATGTTCTACCAGTCAAAAAAGCTGCAGCCAGAGGAAATCATATAAGACGGGAGGTTGGATGTTGTACATTAGAAAGATCTATTCCCATAATTCTCCTCTCTTATTACTTCCAAAATGAACCAACATCCTGGCCTTTTGAAGGACCTGCCAACCCCTTGGTGTGTTATAAGCATCCAAAATTACAGTTTCAAAACTGAGATTTTTACATAACACATAGTAGATGTAGCACACTTAAAAATAAACCAAACAATACAGAACAAATAAGGGGCAGTGGGATAACATGGTTTATAGGCTGCATGAAAAATGAGGTAATATGAACTAAGAATTTGACTTCACAACCATACATTTGAGGAAAATGTGACAATGTGGAGAGATCTATCACAGACAGAGTGCATTGTTGTAAAAAAAATATATATATATACTGAACAAAAAATAAGCAAAAGTATGATTTGACAAAAACTGTTTTGTGGTTATGCTCACTCATTTCACAATGGTGCAGGAACTTCCCGTAGTGCTACCCTTGGCTAGGGCCAGAGCTGTCTTATTGAGAGGGCACAACTGGGCACTGCCCAGGGGCCCCAGCTGCATGGGGGGGCCCCTGCACTTTCCCCAAAGCAGCTGGTCCTTGAGCTCACTTTGCCCTGAAATTGGGGGCCCCATGATGGCACTGAGAGTGATAAATACACAGGGGAGGAAGTCTGCCTCCTACCTACTTGATGTCTGTTTACCTGCACTGTCATCATTGTAGGGGCCCCAGAGCATTACTTTGCCCAGGGGCCCATGGTGCTATTAAAACAGCCCTGGCTAGGGTCCCTGGTTCTGATCAGGTTCTATTCACGCTAGTACAGCAGCCAGGCAAACAGAAACTTTCACACTCCATCAAAAATCACAGTTCATAATGCCGCGCACACACAATCATTTTTCGGCATAAAAAAAACAACGTTTTTAAAAACGTAATTTAAAATGATTGTGTGTGGGCTTCACATCACTTTTCATCTTCTGAAAAAAATAGTTTTTTGGGTTGTGAAAAATGCTCGTGTGTAGGCTAAAATGACGTTAAAAACAATGTTTTAAACCCGCGCATGCTCAGAAGCAAGTTATGAGATGGGAGCTTGAATGGAACTTCCCCTTTCGAGTAACGTCGTACGTGTTGTACGTCACCGCACTTTGCTTATCATTTTTTAAAAATGATGGTGTGTGGGCAACATCGTTTTTAATGATGAAGTTGGAAAAACTTCGTTTTTTTCTACATGCTGAAAAACGATCGTGTGTACGTGGCATAAGGGTTAGCTTTTCCAAGTTTTATTGCAGCATTAACTTGAATAGGGTTCAGGGAGCTGTGGGATACTCCACATTACCATCAGGACACTCCTCCTTATAGCAGTGGGACATTGAGTGGAGAACACTGGGGAACCAATAGAAATGCCCCGGGCCAGGCAAGCATTGTACTTTGTGCAGAAGGGGTGATAAAAGCACTGAAATTCTTACCCTTTGGGTGAGTATTCAGTGTCTCTCCATCTTGGAATGTATTTATCTAAATCCAGCAGACAGGCTCCCCCTGTGAACTCCCAAGGCAGGTCTTCAGTGTCACCCCTCCTAATCCCTGAAAGGGTCTGTGACTGAGCAGGCTCTCTCAGTATGGCTGGGGTCCTGATGAACAAGCTGGACCTCCAGGAAGGTAAGCAGCCCTCCCAGGCTGGGAACTTTTTCTCCAGAACAGGAACCAAGGCCTCTGTGTTACAGACTCTTTATACACTCCCCAACCACCATCTGGGCACACCTATCCAGGTGCAGCCTGCAGAACCAGCCCAAAGATACCAATTCTGCTATACTGATTACAGGAGAGCCAAAAAACGAAATTTCCCTCAAAAATAAAACCTGGCAGAAGGGTGGTACATTACTTTGTCAAAATCTTCTCAGAACATAAAGGACAACTGACTCACAAAAGGCATGAAAGAGACCATATGCATCATACTGGACCAACCATCCCTAAGTAGGGTAGTGGGCCTTCAAAACTATCTCTAGAATGCAGTCACTATAGCTATTTAACTGCAATTTGTACCTTCAGCCATGTAACAAGGACAATTAATACCTGTCCCAGGCATCATAGCACCATGGGACTGGAACATGGAAATAGAACATAATGACTCCACAAACTTTCCCACCTATCAGCATGTTTTTGGACAATCAACATATGCCTTGACACAATATATGACACTATGGTGAGTGGACTAAGGTTACCGAGTTACCCATATGACTGCAAATGCTGGGGTATGTTCCTGACACTCATTAGAGCTGAAGAAGCTATTTTGATGAAACATCTTCAACATTACAGAACAAGTCCAGTTGAATGCAACTACTACTAACTTTTCTCCGTACAGCTCCTTATGCCCCTTACACACGATTGGATTTCCTGTCGGAAAAAGTCAGATGAGAGCTTTTGGTCGGGAATCCCGACCGTGTGTGCGCTTCATCAGACTTTTTCCAACAGGAAAATGGCCAAAAACGTCCAGCAAGATAAAGAGCTGGTTCTCTTTTTTCCCGTCGGGATTTCCGACTGACTTTTTCCCATTGGAAATCACAACCGTGTGTACGGGGCATTAGTGAGATGGGTCTGGGGCTCATTTCTATATTGGCGCCCCCATTGAAGGCTTGAAATTAAGGGAAGACCCCCTTCTCAGAATTAACAGCACAAAGAAGAAGTCTTTCAAGTAGAACTGCTTTAATAATTACAAAACTTAAAACATACTTTAAACTTTGACCATGAAAAATCTCTTACATTTTCCAAATTAAAAACGTCAACGCGAAAAATAGTTGCTAGTCATACAACACAGAACAATTAAATCAGAGCAATTAATTCATTCAAAGCAATTCTAAGATGACGGATATTTCAAATAAATAAAGGGAAAGAAAACATTAAGCAATGTCTAGGAAAAAGATTTCCTTGTTTAATTCTGACAAAAAAAGAGAAACTCTATTCAGAAAGAACCCAAAAAAATGGTACTTTCAAGCATTAATAATGGCTGCATTCCATAATTCAAGCTTTTCTATTTCTGTCTAGCCAATCATTGGTTTTGTTAGTCTCCCAATGTATACATAATTTTAAGAGTGTGACCACATTTTCTGTGCTTGCCGTTATTTGCCAGGTGGTCCTCTCCCCATTTTCTAACATCACTGACTCCTGTGTGATCACTATATATAGCCATCAGCATCATCAAAAGAGAAAGAAGAACAAGTACTCAGCCCCATGTGGAAAAGGGTGTGACAGACTCACCCGGGACATCCCCGGACCTTCTTATGTCTAAAATCATCCTATATCCACTAGGGGCATAGGATGACTGAGAAATTATATCTTGGACTACCTGAGATGGGATTATTATGTAATTATTATCCACAATATATTCCAGGATATCTGTAAAGAACTATTTACTGTTTGTTGATTCTGAACTGAACGGGTTAATTGTAAGAGTGACTCATTCATAATGTTGGGACACATACTGTTAGATGCTTATGCCCTCACCTCCATCCATCTGTCTGTTTTCTGTGCTAATTGACCCTGCTATTGTGTGAAGATGTCCTGTGTTTACACGTATGATAATGTGTATGGTATAGCAGGTGAGCGAGGACGAGGAGACATGATGTCTACCCTGAAAGGTCATATCTATGAGTCGTCTAGTCTGGGTAAATGATTAGTTAATTAGCTCATGTTAATTAAAGGGGCACTAAAGGAAAAAAAATGTTTTGCTGAAATGACTGTTTACAGGTTATAGAGACATAATAGTTAACTGATTCCTTTTAGAAACGATTAAACATAGATAAAAATCAATCATATAATGTACCTGCAGTTTAGTTTCATTTTTAAACTGGTTTCATGTTTATGTGAAGTAAAGAGACACACAGAACAAAAACAAACAAATCCAGGGCAGTGTTTTAGACACACAGTAATGACAGCTTGGACCACAGTGAAAATCTGCCATGAGATTTTTCATAAGGAGCCAGACAAGCAGGAAGTGTGGAGATCAGAGCAGAATTACAGCAACTTCAAAGCAAAAAACGAACAATGAGGACATGAAACCAGGACTGCAGTAAGGTAAAGGAAGCTATTTAGCTAAAAAAAATAATTCCTTTAGTGATCCTTTAAGGTAAAAAAACACCAAGGTTTACAACCCCTTTATTATCTCTTTATCTAATATCAGTGTCACTTTAAGGTAATTTAGCAGTAAGAGCGTTTTTTTCAGTGAATTTGTACAGAGAGAATAAAAGTTTTAACAATAAACTTGAGTTCTTCTTGAATCCGTTTGTTTGGAAAAGTGACAAAGAAAGCCAAACACTGAGTGTAATGTGGATTATATCTTCTCCACGGCAGACATGCCAAAGATTTCTTTTATTTTTTTGTCACACTGTAAGCAATTCATAATATCTGATGTCACAGGAGCTCACAAAAGTGAATCCGAGTAATATCATGAAAGTCAGTGGGGACTTTTACAGCGGATAATCTTTCTTTCCTCGTGTCACTGGGTTGATGGAAAAAATGACTAATGATTACCTTAAATTGCAGCAGATATATTTCTTTAGCTAAAGCCTGAACTTTTATTCTCGAAGTCTATTAAGTCTTGTGTGTGTGTGTGTGTGTTGGGTGTGCTGTAAGTCATCTCGTGAAACCGATTTGCAAGATTTGTGAAACTGCAGAGTGTACATCAAAGTTTTCCGTCACAGGCGGCTCCTTTTATCCTTGACCAAATTCAATCTTTTTAAGAAGCTTCCAGCCCAGCCGTCCCACGTGTAAGACTGCAGGAGACGAGTGCAGATGGGATCTTCTAAAAGTCTGCTATCTAAGGTATCTCGCTATTGGAAACGAGTGTTTGGTATGAACTGACGGTCATTCTTTATTATTTTTAGGGGTTTATTGTTCTAGCAATTTATAGCACTCTCCAGGTGAACTATATACACCACATGGACCTTAGCAAGCATTACTGCGCAATCTTAAATTGGAGTTCAACCCTGAAAATGTTGCTCCAAAAAAAAAGATTTTTTTTTTACTTACCCGAAATAGCTGTTCCTCCGCGGTGGATCCTCTTCCTCCTCCTACACTCTGTTACTTCTTGTGAATGGGGCGCGCTGCCATCAGGGAAGTGTTTGTATCCCAGAAAGCAGCCGGCCCATTCACAAAGCGCCGCACTGCCCGCACATGCGCAGTAGGAAATGGGCAGTAAAGCCGCACGGCTTCACTGCCTGTTTCCCTTATGGTCCTTTCACAAGTGCGGTCCGTTTTTTAGGTCCGTTTTTTTTTCATCAGTTTATCCATTTTTTCGTCCGTTTTTTATCCGTTTTCCGTCTGTTTTTCATCAGTTGTCATCCGTTTTTCATCAGTTTTTCGTCCGTTCACATCCGTTTTTCATCAGTTTTTTAATCCGTTTTTCATCCGTTTTTTCATGGGGGGCAACATCGCTGGCGACTAGGACAGGTAAGAGTCCTTATTAAAAGTCAGCAGCTACAGTGTTAGTAGCTGCTGACTTTTTTTTTTACCGGACCTCTGCTTTAAACTGATTGCAAACAATCAGCTTGTAAAACAACTCATTCAGTTTAAAATTAAAATTAAAGGCAAAACATTTTTGTAGAGATATAAAAATACATAAATGCTGTTCTTCCTTTTTTATATTTTTTCCCTCCCCAACACTCTGTTCTCAGCTGCTTAAGAGCTGAGAGAGGAGAAACACCAGTACACTAAACTTCCCAGTGAAAGACTGTGCAGCGGGGGCGTGTCAGGACAAGTCTGATCATTGGTTGGAGAGCAGGCTGAGTTCCCAGAGTTCAGTTTTTTTTTTAATATATAAATCTTTTTTTATTGCATTTTTGAAGAAAAAAAACAGAAACATAAACAACATATCAGTTAGTGCTTAACAAACATCCGTATGATTAGCATGCAAAATGAACAATTCACAACTTTAGATTTACGTACTCAGGACACAGCATGATACCCAGTATGTCAGACGTCTCCTCAATATTTGGAACCAAATATTCCGTGATCAGGCACACAATCCTCCATTTTCCCATTTTGGCTAGACATGTGCAGACTGAAATATTTTGTTTCGTAATTTCGTTTCCGTCCGTAAAATAAATGTATTTTGTTACTCCCGAAAATCGTTTTGATTTATTTCGTTTTCGCCGGGAAAGTTTTCGTCCGAAAACGACGATTTTTGATGCTTTGTCGAATTTAAGCTGGAGTTCTGAATACGATTTTCGATGCTTTGTCGAATTTTCGTCATTCAATACCTACCTATATTCACTGTATTCACTGAATACAGTGAATAGGTAGGAATTGAACGACGAAAATGCGACAAAGCATCGAAAATCATCGAATTTTCGTTATTCAATTTCTACCTATTCACTGTATTCAGAACGACGATTTTCGATGCTTTGTTGAATTGAACGACGAAAATTCGACAAAGCATCGAAAATCGTCGGATCTGAACGAAAATAAATCATTTTTTATGTCGGATCTTTCGGTTTTCGTTTCTTTCGCTTTTGTTTTCGTTTGTTAAAACGATAACGAAAATACCAGATTTTCGAGCAAAAATGCATTTTAACGAAAACAAATGCACATGTCTAATTTTGGCAAAGTGCCTAGAAGATTACACATAAATATCTAATCTGTAACTTCTTCACCTGACTATGAAGTCGTAGTAGGTTCCGCTAGCCATGTACGCCAGATTTTATTATATTTCAAGGGGCACCCTCTATTTTCATATGTATCTTTATACAGGGTAAGACTCTCATTTACGAGGTGCTTCCATTGAGCCAGAGAAGGCACAGAGGGTTTCTTCCAGTGCCTAGCTATATAGTGTGGTCAGTTTTTAATAAAGGAACACCAGGAATTTCACAAAATAAGCAATACAAAGAAAACAGGATACTTCCTCATACAAGTACATAGTGCAGCAGGCACATATCAGGAATATTAAGTTTTGGGGTTAATTGCATCCGTTCTGGAGGTGTTGTAGGCCTTGCTAGCACTTTGAGCCCAAGGTGAGCCTTTACTTTACTGTGATCACATGGCCAATGCAATTGCTTCTTGATTCTTTGGCTCCATGTACACGGGACGTTTTTACATCTGCTCCTGAACAATTTAACTTGACAGATAGTAACCCACGTTTAAAACAGACGTTTAGCCGTGATTACATGCCGTGTTTAACCGCGTTTGCGTCTAGAAGCATTTTGAAAAATATTTTTTGTTAAAATGAAAAATGTCTGTAAATGAAACGCAGCTAAACGCAAGTTGCTGCGTTTAGCCGTGTTTGGCACTTCAACTGTCTCTAAACACAGCTTCTGAATGCATTTTTTTTGGGGTTCAAGAAAAAGCCTCTAAACACAACTGCCTAGAAACCACTATAAACGACCCTGTGTACATGTAGTCATAAGATAACATAGAGGAAAGTTCAGGAGCAGTTGAAAAAAATGCCCAACTGCTCCTAAACGTCACTTTACCAGCAGCAGTGTACATGAGGCCTTAAGCCTCGTACACACGACCGGTTTTCCCAGCAGGAAAACTGCAAGGAGAGCATTTGGCAGGGAAACCTGGCCGTGTGTATGCTCCCTAGTAGTTTTGCCGTCAGGAAAACAGCCGTGAATCCCAACGGGAAAATAGAGAACCCTGCTCTCTATTTTCTTGTTGGGTTTCCCGGCAAAGGATTTCCTGCCGAGAAAACCGGTTGTCTGTATGCTTACCTGTCCGAAGGTAAACCCGCTCATGCTCGATAAGCCTTAGCATACAAGACATAGTGTGGGGTGTAACAAGATGACAGGGACGGCATTGAATGTGACGAGAGCTTGCTCTTAGTAGTCGATGACGTCACTGCGTTCTTGCCATTCAAAAGAAATGGCAATTCTTTTGAATGGCCGTCTTGCAAGAAAAGCTTGCCAGAAATCTCATCAGGAAAACCAATGTTTTTTTTCCTGACGGGATTCCCGGCCGTGTGTAAAGGGCTTTAGGGCTCTGTTTATATAAAAAAAAAATGTTGGACGAATGTTACGAGTACTGGTTGTTTTGTTTTGTTAAAGCC
Organism: Rana kukunoris; assembly: GCA_029574335.1. Lineage (NCBI taxonomy): Eukaryota > Metazoa > Chordata > Amphibia > Anura > Ranidae > Rana > Rana kukunoris. The sequence goes on from CM056055.1 coordinate 198,448,932, forward strand.
CATGTTTGGTTATTTATTTATTTTTTAAATCAGCACAAGGAGAACAGTACCTACCTTAACCTCTTCTCGCCGAAGAGTAAAACAAATCTAAATGCCTAAGCATAATGTTGAAACTTTGACACGTGTTAATAAAACCAAACATATCATCACAGCATCCATCCAGTGAATTATACCTTGTTTTTTTTTCTTGACAAATTGGGCTTTCATTTGGTGGCAAATATTAATGGATATCTCCTGATTTTTCATTATCAAAGGAAAACTGTCCCAAAATAATAAAAAATATATATATTTTTTTAAATTCAGCTGTATATTTCTTGCTTCTATTATTGTTATCCAAGGTACTTATATAGCCCCATCAATTTACAAAGCGCTTTACAAATACATTATGCATTTACATCAGGGAAAACTGCCCAAAAACTGCCGGACAAAAAAAGAGAACCAGCTCTTTTTTTTTGCCTGGAAAACCGGCAGACTTTTGCGGTTTTTGGCAGTCTTCCTGTGGGAAAAATTGCGATGGAGCCTACACACGTCCGGGATTCCCGACCAAAGCCTGTCGGGAAAACCGGCCGTGTGTAGGGGGAAAGACTAACCGAGCAGGTTCTTGGCTTTCCCCTCGGGATTTCCGATGGGAACTTTTGCTATCAGAAATCCCACACGTGTGTACGGGGCATAAGACTAAAACTGAATTTGCTGCCAAAATTAACACTGCTCCTGACGTTCGCAGCGATACCACATATATGTATGTTAGTTGTTGTATGTACACGTAGTACAGCCCAGAAACAATACTGACACTGACACAAAAAAAATTATCCTGTAAAAAAAAAAAATCTGATTCTGACCACGACCCAAACACTAATGCCGCGTACACGATCGGTTAAACCGATGAGAACGGTCTGATGGACTGTTTTCATCGGTCCAAACCGATCGTGTGTGGACCATCGGTTAAAAAAAAGCCAACTTGTTTTAAATTTAACCGATGGATACCTAACCGATAGCAAAAAAACAATCGTTTGTAGGCACGACCATCGGTTAAAAATCCACGCATGCTCAGAATAAAGTTGACGCATGCTTGGAAGCATTGAACTTAATTTTTTCCAGCACGTCGTTGTGTTTTACATCACCGCGTCCTGACACAATCGTTTTTTTTTAACCGATGGTGTGTAGGCACGACGGACCATCAGTCAGCTTCATCGGTTAACCGATGACAACGGTCCATCAGACCGTTCCTATCGGATGGACCAATCTCGTGTACACGGCATAACTCTGGCACTAACCTAGATCAAACCTTGATAATAAATATATATAAATATATATAATGCTCTACTTTTTTTTACAATTCCTTTTTAGTAAGTTTTGTCGTATCGTGGTACAAAACAGAGGCAATTTGGCATATCCTGGCTTGCATAAAATACAAAACACAAAAGTCATCTATGAACAATGACAGTAGAATTCACCTAGACTAAGGAATGTACCTCCAGAGAGACAGTGGTAGGGTTTAATCAAACATCCCATACCTTAGCCTATATCCCCAGAGGTATACAGGAACTTATAGGGTAGGGTAGCTGAATGGACTAGGAGCAGGGGCGGACTGACAACCCATGGGGCCCCCGGGCAATAGAAGATTATGGGGCCCCTGGGCTTACAGATGGCCACCACGCCAGGAGGCAGTGCAGAGGCGGGGCAGCTAAAATCTCAGGATTTTCACATCAAAAGCACGTCTGTTTCGGACACATTAGGGACAGATGTAAAAAAAACATAGGGCCAGATTCAGATACACTTAATATTGCGCTGCGTAATTGAAATACTCTACGCTGCCGTATTTCACCAGGCTCTTCACCGAATCCTGGTAGATTTTTGCCCGTACGCTACGGCGGCGTAGTCTATTTCTCGCCGCGTAATCGAAATACGCGATTGGGGTGGCGTGAAGCATTTAAATTAAGCGCGTCCCCGCGGCGATCGAATTGCGCATGCTCCGTTCAGAAATTTCCAGCTGTGCATTGCGCGAAATCATGTCGTTGTTTGAGTAGCGTCGTTTACGAACATTCCTATTCCCGGACGACTTACGTAAAAAAATAATAAAAGACGTCGGAAAACGTAGAAATTCGACGCGGGAACGACGGCCATACTTAACATGGGCTGTCTAATATTAGACCAGCAAAAAGCTGGTATAGTGTTACGCAAAAAAAAGATGACTAAAGGTGCCGTAAGAGATTGCGAATGAAGATCGTAATTTCGGGGATCGCCGTCAAAAACTCATTTGCATACCCCGACGAGGAAAACGACGGGAAGTCCACCCAGTGGCCGCAATTTTATTGCAGAGTAGATCCGAAGGCGTACTAACACGTAATCCAGTCGAATTGAAGCCCGCAGCCGTCTATTCATGGTTTGAGGTTTCCGACTAGCTAGAAAACGCGCGTAATTTGAAATTACTCCAGTCTAACACCAGTTAGACAGGCGTAATGGCTCTGTGAATCTGGCCCATAGATTTTTACATGCTCTCACTTGTTTTACTGAGCCTGGCAACCCTGATGGGGCCCCCTAGTGGCATGGGGCCCTCGGGCAGTGCCAGAACCTCCGCTCACCAATTAGAGTTTAAAGTTAGTTAAAAGTTAAAGAATTTAACTACTTGCCGACCGCCCGCCGTTATATTACTGCGGGACGGTGGCACTGCTACGTGAGAGCCCGTAGCTATACGTCCGCTCTTTAGCGGCCGCTAGGGGGCGCGCCCCCCGCTCGCCCCCGAGTCCCGGGCACGTGCCCGGCGGGTACGATCGCCGCCGGGCACACGCGATCGCTCGTTACAGAGCGGGGAACGGGAGCTTTGTGTGTAAACACAAAGCTCTTGTTCCTGTCAGCGGGGGAAACGCTGATCTTCTGTTCATACAATGTATGAACAGAAGATCAGTGATTTCCCCCAGTGAGTCCACCCCCCCCATACAGTTAGAACACACCCAGGAACACAATTAACCCCTTCCCCGCCCCCTAGTGTTAACCCCTTCAGTGCCAATGGCATTTTTATAGTAATACAATGCATTTTTATAGCATTGATCGCTATAAAAATGCCAATGGTCCCAAAAATGTGTCAAAAGTGTCCGAAGTGCCCTCCATAATGTCGCAGTACTGAAAAAAATGCTGATCGCCGCCATTACTAGTAAAAAAAAAATATTAATAAAAATGCCATAAAATGCCATAAAATGACCCCCTATTTTGTAAACGCTATAACTTTTGCGCAAACCAATCAATAAACGCTTATTGCAATTTGTTTTAACGAAAAATATGTAGAAGAATACGTATCAGCCTAAACTGAGGAAAAAAAATGTTTTTTTATATATTTTTGGGGGATATTTATTATAGCAAAAAGTAAAAAATATTGCATTTTTTTCAAAATAGTCGCTCTATTTTTGTTTATAGCGCAAAAAATAAAAACCGCAGAGATGATCAAATACCACCAAAAGAAAGCTCTATATGTGGGAAAAAAAGGACGCCAATTTTGTTTGGGAGCCACATCGCACGACTGCGCAATTGTCAGTTAAATCGACACAGTGCCGAATCACAAAAAGTGCTCTGGTCATTGGACAGCAATATGGTCTGGGGCTAAAGTGGTTAAAGTATCTAAGCCGTCATGAATGGAAGGCATCAAGGCCTTGTAAATGTTGGATAAAGGTTTTGGTTAGGGATTTTTAAGTGACCAGAGGAGATACTAGACACCTCTGCTGTGAGCTTTGTAATTTAGCTTTGCAATTTGGTTCTTTAACTAAAATTTTGCAATATATGATTAATAAATGATATATATGTGCAGTCTATGGTTCTTATTACTCTTTATCTACTTTGTTAAAAAAGAAATCACATACAAATTGAGAAAATTTGTCAGCCACTTAACATAATCCATCTCTCTCCCCTGATTTTGCCAAAGTTGGCAAGTTAATAAATTGGGTCTTTGTATTTTTTTAATAACAAATATGAATCATTAAACTTTAATTATGTGGGAAGACAATTTACTGTTAATGTTATGTTACAGTAATTTAGGTCGCTAATTAGTATTATTAGTCAAGTGAAAATTACTTTTTATTTAATAGTCTAAAGAACCGTAAAATTCTGACAAAATCCACAATTGTTTGCCGCACAACACAAAGCTGTGTTGGTACACTTTTGTAGAAGTAACAGAACTTTTTTCCTTATATATAATATAATATATAATATTATTTTCCCTGTCATAATTGTAAATTCAATCATCCAGGAGGTATTTCTGACCCTGGAATCTAAATCTAGTAATTATAGCATATGCAAAAGATTTGATCTTTCTGGGTGTATTGGTGTTTGCTGTGGACTACCTAGCCTGAAACTGTATGGAAGGTCCCGAATCTATTTTTTTAGTACGATTGACATTATGCTTCACTGTATACAGCTGATAGGATTGCAGACTGACAAGGCTAAGCCACTGCACAACTAGCTGTAATCGTGTCTGTCTGCCATGTGTGATCCTTCAGTTAGCCCTTGAACTGCTTATCTGAAAGACCTGATAGGAAACCCAACAGTTCAAATCTGGACTGGTTCAGTAGAGACCGAAATTTGAAATCGATCAACAGCCTGTTAGATTTTCCATGTGTTTATTGTCATATAGCAATAATCGATGTGTGTTCTCCTGTTTGGGACACCCCCTGCCTGGAGAACACAATAGTCTCATGGGAGTAATTTCCCCACTGACTAGGGATGAGCCGAACACCCCCGCGTTCGGTTCGCACCAGAACCGTCGAACAGACCAACTGTTCGCGCGAACATTTAGGACCCCATTGAAGTCTATGGGACTTAAATGTTCTAATTCAAAAACGCTAATTTTAAAGACCAATATTCAAGTTATTGTTGGAAAACGTCTTTAAGAACCCAGGTCTTGCCCCAGGGAACATGTATCAATGGAAAAAAGTTTAAAAAACTGTCGTTTTTTCAGGAACAGGACTCCTGAAAAAATGACCATTTTTAAAACTTTTTTTTTCCATTGATACATGTTCCCTCGGGCAAGACCCAGGTTCTCAAAGACGTTTTCACTGCAAACTATAGACACCCAGCAGGTACAATATTTAAATTAAGCATCATTAAAAATATCCCCAAAATATCCCCAAAAAATATATAAAAAAAAAAAAATGTTTTCCTCAGTTTAGGCCGATACGTATTCTTCTACGTATTTTTCATAAAAAAAAAATCGCAATTAGCGTTTATTGATTGGTTTGTGCAAAATTTATAGCGGGGTAGTTTTATGGCATTTTTATTAATATTTATTTTTTACTAGTAATGGCGGCAAACAGCGTTTTTTTTTCAGTACCGAGACATTATGGCGGACACATCGGACAATTTTGACACATTTTTGGAACCATTGGCATTTTATGGCGATCAATGCTATAAAAATGCATTGGATTACTATAAAAATGCCATTGGCAGTGAAGGGGTTAACACTAGGGGGCAGGGAAGGGGTTAAGTGGACTCACTAGGGGAAATCACTGATCTTCTGTTCATACATTGTATGAACAGAAGATCAGCATTTCCCCCGCTGACAGTAACGAGAGCTATGTGTTTACACACATAGCTCCCGTTCCCCGCTCTGTAAGAATGAGCGTGTGGGACTCGGGGGACGAGCGGGGGCGCGCGTCAGGGCCGTCGGCGGCACGCACGCGCGCCCCCTAGCGGCCACAAAAATGCGGACGTATAGCTACGGGCTCTCGCCCAGCAGTGTGCCACCGTCCCGCCGTATAATGACGGTGGGCGGTCGGCATGTGGTTAAATATTGTACCTGCTGGGTGTCTACACCTGTGATAACGTCTTTAAATAGCACAATCACCTGCCTGCCAGTAAATTAGGCAGAACTGATCTATCTAAGCTATACAGTGTATAAATATATGTACAACTCCTAGGGATGTATATATATTCTCTACACACTGTAAATTAAGCTAAACTGACTAGCCTGCCTGCCTGCTCTATCTAGCTATCTAAAAAGACTAACTCTCTGTCTCTCTGACTGCTTTCATTAACAAGCCGGAACACACTACACGAGGCTGTCCAGCAGGCGGCCTTATATAGTGTGGGGCATGTGCTAAATCCCTGAGCCATAATTGGCCAAAGCCACCCAGGCTTTGGCCAATAATGGCTCTTCGTTTTTTGCGCGCTGTGATTGGCCAAGCATGCTGGACATACAGCATGCTTGTCCAATCATCAGTGCGCAATGCCACAGTGAATTATGTGCCATTTTGCATCACTCGAATTTGGCGCGAACGACTGCTTTTGTTCGAATTTCGTCGAACGTACGAACAGACAATGTTCGAGTCGAACATACGTTCGTATCGAACGCGAAGTTCATCCCTACCACTGACTATGTAGATGAGGGAATGAAGTGATTTTTCTTCCTGAAACCCATGATTGCAGGAACCATCTATGGCTGACTTAAAGGACTGTACATGGCAGTCTAACAACAATGCAGTGAATCGATGGATTAGCATTGTAAGACAAGAAGGGATAGAAAGGGGAAGTGCCACCCAAGTGTAAAGGTTAAAACACACTTTATTTGCGCAAGGATTAAAAATGACTTACAGGATAACGAAATGTAACAGACTCATCAAAACCAGGCCATGCCCCAGAATCCTTCCAGGTTCCATACCGTTCTCAGGGCTGTATAGAAATGGATGGAATACCCTCAGTACGTTCTGTGGCTACCAGGAAGCAGAAAACAGAAGCAACATGGAACACGGCTGGAAATGATGTCACCGGAACAGAAGATGGCCGGGCTAGGCAGGTGAGGAATAGGCTACGCGCTCTGAGCCTCTAGAAGGAGCAGGAGCTCCGAGCATGTAGCCTATTCCTCGCCTGGAGAAGAGGAAAGAAAGGAAACAAGAGGGGAGAAACAAAAAGGGAATGGAGAGGCAGTGGGAAAAGTAAAGGAGAGTGAGAAGGAAAAGAGAGAACGAAGGAAGAGAGGAAGGGGAGAAGAGAAGTGGGGATGGAGAGTAAAAAGCTGAGGAGAGGAGGGGCGAGGGAGAGGAGAAGAGAGGGAAGAAAGAGGGAGCAGAGAAAAGAAGAGGGGATGGAGAGGGAGGGGAGGAGAGGAGGAGGAGAGAGAAGGACAAGCGAGAAGAAAGAAAAAGAGGGAGGGAAGAAGAGGAGGAGAGAGAGGAGAAAGAAAGCAAGGGGAGGGCAGGGCTGGACTGGGACAGAAATTCGGCCCTGGACTTCATCCAGACTGGCCCACTTTGACAGGTCTCTCCCATGGCAGCCGGGCAACTCCCGCACCCCCCTCCCAGTCACCCAAGCCCCCTCTCCCCCTTCACTAGCCGTTCTACTTTATTAGAGTAGAACTGCTGGTACTGGTACTCTTATAGGCAGTACCAGTGGGGAAGCTAGACATTATTTCACCCGGGGCAAAGAATCAGTTCGGTGCCCCCCTTATGGGACAAGATTAGGCAGAAGTGAGAAACTCCCAGGCCATAGCTGTTGAGTCAGCTGTCTGCCCCTCCCTCATGCTCCTCTGTTGTCCCCCCGGCTCCTCTGGTCCTCCACCTGCTTCTTTGTTCCCCTGCCAGGTGAGCTCTGCGGTGAGGGAGAGGAGGTTAGCACTGCGGGAAGGGAGAGACAGGGGAGCGGCAGTCCACTATCACTGAAGCCGGCCCACTGAGCCATCGGCCCACCGGGAAACTCCCTGTAGTCCCAATGGCCAGTTCATCCCTGGGGGAGGGAGAGAGAGAAAGATAGGAGAGGTGAGAGAGAGAGAGAAGGAGAAGAGAAAAGAAAGAAAGAGAGAGAGGGAGAGGAAGAGGATCGGAGAGGAGAGGAGAGGAGAAGAGAGGAGAGGAGAAAAAAGGAGGGGAGAGGAGGAAAAGGGGCGGAAGTGAAGAGGAGGCAAGAGGAGATGAGGGATAAATTAGATGGTAGGCTTAATTACTGGCAGGGAGTCAGGACATAATGCAAACAACCCAATGCTCCATTAAGTTTCTGGAACAATACAATTGGAACTATAAATATAAAAAAAAATAAGAAAACCTGTCACCGGACCATTCATTTCAGCAACAATCTCCCTATAAGATTGTATGTGCATTTAATTTTAGACATGCAATTTACCAGAAAAAGCCTTCCTTGTGTAGACATCCACAGCCCTGAGACTGCCGCCTCCATCTTGTCTACTTGGTAGACTATCACACAAGTGGCCCTCTATATTACTATATTATTCCCCTTTACTGCTCCTCAGCAGCTACATAAACAGTTATGTAGGGAGGTGAATGGAGGGGCATAGGAGCTTGGCCAACACAGACAGTATTTAGAGACACCCAGAAGAGGAGAGGGCTACAGTATGATAAAAATGTAATGAATAAGCATTTGTAATAAATTATTTTTCTGTGCTTTTACCTGTCCTTTTCTAAGGTGGGGACAGGGTCTTTTTAACTGATAGCAGCAGAGTACAAGCACTGATAGGACAGGTTTTTTTGTAATGACATAGAATATGAATTTAACTTGTTGTATGTCAGTGACAAAGCGCAGTGGCTTTTGGAACTTGGAACATATGGTTTCTGTCGGCATTCACCGCACAAGTCCCTGCAAACAGCCCGACAAAGGCGTCTTTTATTTTACTGGCATAAACGCTCACCACATGGATCCGGCACTTTATGATTCTTCTGTTTAAAAAATCCGCAAATGAAATTCAAATTTCTCAGAGAAGAAAATGGGATATTGTTATATAACAGGTGCTCCAAATGTTTCCACAATACGACTCGTGGTATCATCCTTCTGGCTAGCATAAATATGTATAGGTACAGCACAATTCTGCTTGCCTTTTCTCCAGTCAATTCATCATATTTCTGTAAGTTACATGTGATTTATGATTTATCCTGAATTGTTATGCAAATGAAGTGCCAGCGTCTTCTTTTTTTTTTTAAAGATGAGGTGCTAAGACTACGGCGTGCATTGATTGCCTGCAATATGTTTCTGAAAACATACTGGTGTTTTTTTCTTCAGATATACACAGCATTACTATTTTTACTTTGTTACTATTATGACTTTTTCGTACATTTGAATACATATTTCAAATGCTATTTATAATAACAAATATCATAGTTCTGTATGTAGTCAGAAAAATGAACTCTGTAAGGAAAAAGGATAAAAAAAATATATGTGATTGGAAAATGTAGCGCTTCTACTGGGGATATTACACTCAGCTAGCGCTTCCTTCCCTTTCTCCTAACCCATTCGGTTTTCACAGAACCAGTCACAACTCTGAGGACAGCAGCCACGGATATCTCCCTACTTATCCCCTTTTTATCCTTTATGGATCTGTACCACCTATGGACTTGTGTTTTACCTGGTTACATCCAGGTATATCTATTAAGCTGCGTACACACGATCGGTTCAAACCGATGAAAGCAGACTGAAGTTTGTTTTCATCGGTCCAAACCGATCGTGTGTAGGCCCCATCGGTCCGTTATCCTTCGGTCCAAAAACAGATGGCTTGCTTTAAAATCAAACCAATGGACGGCTAACCGATAGGTCAAAACCGATCGTTAGTACGCACGAGCATCGGTTAAAAATCCACGCATGCTCAGAATCAAGTCGACGCATGCTTGGAAGCATTCAAGTTCGTTTTTTTCATCACGTCGTTGTGTTTTACGTCACCGCATTCTGACACGATCGGTTCATGAACCGATGGTGTGTAGGCACATTAGTCCATCAGTCAGCTTCATCGGTGAACCGATGAAAACGGTCCGTCGGACCGTTCTCATTGCATGGACTGATTGTGTGTACAGGGCTAGGACATACGCCGGCGTAAACCTTTCTGAATCTGGTCCATACTCTTTACAGTTCCTGAAATGCAGGAGCCCACTAGAGGGAGCATATACTGTACACATGGGCATAAAGATGGATACATCAATCCAATTGTACAATTTCCTTTTTTTGCCTTGGCCCTGGTAAAAGCAAGGAAAGGCCAGCATCTGCCTTCTGGCATTAGGAACCCCTTAAAGGGCTAGACTAGAGGGAGCATATACCCTGGCCCTGGTAAAAGCAAGCAATATATCAGATCTGAGCATCGCTTGCTATAATCAGTCCATGAACTGGTTAAAGCCCATCTCCAATTTGCAATGCCAGCTGTGCAGTGATTCAAGCAAAAACAGAGAGATCTTTCACCTCTCGTTCTCAGCGATAAATTCGCCCATCTAGGGCCCTCTAACACTCCAAGCCAATTCCTATTAGCAGACAATTATTGTGGTGCTGGTCGATAGTCCTCATTCACAGCCGCGTGTTTTCTGTACATCTTGTTTTATCATTTACGTCTTTCAGCTCCATATAAATCCCACATGTTTTCAGCTGCTCGCTATCGCTCACTTCTCACAACAGCGGCTCTGCTCTCCTGAGTTACCCCGACTCGGCACGTCCTTCAAATAACACTTTTCCTGACAACTGCTGTCAACTCCATCATCCGACTATCCACTTTCACTCATTGACTCCCAGCAGATAGCCGCGTTCCCGGCTCCCTCGCACGGTGCAGCACAAATAGGTCTTCACAGCTGCGCGTTGGATAATTCCTAACCAATTCCTGCTGCTATTAATTGTCTTCCCATATTTCTATTGAGATGATCTGATAGGATCTGACAAGTTGTGAAAACCGGAGAAAAGGAACGTTTTTGTGAGTTAGCCAAGACGTGTATCCTTTGATCTTAACCTGTGAACCTTTGAATATTTTATACCTAGAATGCTTCTTTTTATTGTCCTTAAAGGGACTAAAACCTAAAAAAAAAAGTGTGCTGAAAAGGAAATAACAGTCTTTTGATAAAATGTGATTGGCTAAATCAGCTTAAAGAGACCCCGTCACTGCCCTAAATAGCTGCAGGTAAAGCATGAAAAAGTTCGGTAATTTAAATGATTACTTCTAGTATTTTTCCTTTCCATGAACGTGCTTGCAATATGCCTTTGAAGTTGCTAGAAAATGTACTGTCTGTGATGCCAGCCTTTCCGCCTCTCCCTTCACCTCCTTATATAACTTTTAAGGTGGCTGCCAGGGAGGAATGAAGGTGAATACTATAGGACAGCCTTTCCCAACTCTTGAAATTATTTTCAGTTCCTTGTTAAAAATAATTTATTGGGGGTATGTGGGAAGAATGTCCTAATTTTGGTGGTCATCGGAAAGAATACTGATGGAAAGAGTGGTCATAAAAAAGAAGAATGCCCATTGGTCATTGGCAGAACACCCTCCTGACAGTGGCGGTCAGTGGGAAGAATGTCCCCTTACAGCAGTGGTCAGTGGGAAGAATGCCTCTTACAATGGTTAAGTAAGATTAAAGGGTTAAAAATGTTTTTGCTGAAATGACTGTTTACAGGGTATAGAGACATTAAAGTTAACTGATTCCTTTTCAAAATGATTAAAAATAGATAAAAATCAATCATATAATATGCCTGCAGGTTAGTTTCACTTTTGAACTGGCTTCATGTTTCTGTAAAGTAGTAATAGACACACAGAACAAAAACAAACAAATCCAGGGCAGTGTTTTGTTTTTAAAATGAATCTGATTGGTTCTGGGAAGTTTTAGACACACAGTAATGACAGCTTAAACCATCGTGAGAAAGCTCCCAGTATGGTGGTTATAAGGAAACAGATAAGCAGGAAGTGTGGAGAACAGAGCAGGATTACAGCAACTTCAAAGCAAAAATGAACAATGAGGACATGAAACCAGTACTGCAGTAAGGTAAAGGAAGCTATTTAGCTAAAAAAAAAATCCTTTAGTGATCCTTTAAAGTTAAGTTTATGTGCAGGCCACTCAGATTGATCCACACCAACCTCCTCAAGCAATGGGGTTCATTTACTAAAACTGGAGAGTGCAAAATCTGCTGAAGGTTTGCATATAATCATTTTTTTCTCAAAGCTTAATTGAACAAGCTGACATCAAATGCTGATTGACTACCATGCACAGCTGCACCAGATTTCCATGCACAGCTGCACCAGATTTTACACTCTCTAGTTTTCGTAAATCAACCCCAACGTCTAAAAGCCCAGCTCCGGGGTAAAAAAAGAATGCATACCTTACATGATTTAGCTGCTCTTTTTTCCTTAGGGGATGGGAGAAAAGAGATTTACTTACCTAATCCTCCAATCCTCCCAACACAAGACCAGTTCGGCATCCTTGCACTCCAGCGGTTTTGAGTTGTGGACTGTTCCTGATGTCATCAAGCCCAGAGCAGGCTCCATGGATCAGGAACAGTCCACTGTTGGACCATGAGGAAGCGCCGTTTGCCGGTGGAAAGAAGGATTGGCTGAGTATAAGATTTCTCCTCACCCCTAGAGGAAAGTAACAGTTGACCCGTATACTGTGGGCACAGCCCGGCTGTTTGGGTTTTAAAATGGTTGTAAAGGCAGAAGTTGTTTTTTATCCAAATGCATTCTATGCATTAAGATAAAAAGGCTTCTGTGTGCCTCAGCCCCCCCTAATACTTACCCGAGCCCCCTTCTCAATCCAGCGATGTTGCACAAGAGACTCTCACTCCTGATAGGCTGAGACTGCAGTGAAGGGTCATTGGCTCCCGCTGCTGTCAATCAAAGTCAGTGAGCCAAAGAAGACAGAGAGGGGAGCGAAGCCATGCCATGGCTCTGTGTCTTAATGGACACTGGGTGTTGCGGCTCTGCTCGGGTGCCCCCCATAGCAAGCTGCTTGCTGTGGGGGCACTCAACATGAGAGGGGACTAGGACAGTGATGGCGAACCTTGGCACTCTAAATGTTTTGGAACTACATTTCCCATGTTGCTCATCTACACTGCAGAGTGCATAGGAAATGTAGTTCCAAAACATCTGGGGTGCCAAGGTTCGCCACCACTGGGCTAGGAGCACCGAAGAAGGACCTGGGAAGAGGAGGATCTGGGCTTCTCTCTGTAAAACCATTACAGAGAGCAGGTAAGTATAACATGTTTGAGACTTTAATGAAGATGGCTTTAGATACAGGAGCGCAGTCATGGTGGAACACAAAGGTTCCTACAAGGTTGGAAGCTCCAAATCACGTAAAATGTCTTTATATTATGTAGCTTCACTGGAAACACATGAACTTATTTGGAGGGGTGTCCACTTTGGCCATGGCGTGTGTGTGTTTGTGAGTATACTGTGACCCCCTTGGTCCTTCCATCCAGTGCTATTGACATTAAAACAGCAAGATCCCAGTTATTCTAGATACACCAGGTAATTTCTCACCTTAGACACTGTTACAGCTTTATGATATAAGATCCTTTACAAGACTTTAGTCTCTAAAAGTTTTATATTTCATATAAATTCAAAGTGGATAATTATTCAGTGCCCATCGATAAATACAGGTAATGTCTTGCCATGTTAATTCTGAGAAGAGCAATTGTGTTTTCCGCTGGGGAGCGGAATCTATAGCAGCGTTAGCGAGAGATTGACATAGCCATGTATCAGCAAACTCATTACTGATAATAACATTGACTGCGCCACTCACCAGCAGTGAATGAGCGTGCTAAAAACGGCTGGGTTTCTTATATATTAAAATATTGTTTTTCATTTTCAAGACGTATTAAATAACCCGAAACTCACTGGTGACATTATAACTGGTTCTTTGTAAATTAGGTTTAAATAAATAGATGCTCTAAATAGGAGCTTGTCGAGTGTATTTTCCTGTTTACTGACGCCTTGGAAGTGTTAAAGTAGAACTCTTGACTAACAGCAAATTGAGATATTGTTTTAAATGAGAAGCTGCTTAAACCAGTAGATAACACTTAAAAATAATTGTCTACTTCCCTTACAATGGCATAACAGTTAAGTGGAAGAGCAGTAACTTATCTTCTACTATACTGATTGACGTTGTACAGATCAACCATGATTCCTTTTATTCATTTGAGACTAGGGATGAGCCAAACACCCCCAGTTTGGTTCGCACCAGAACCTGCAAACAGACCAAAAGTTGTGTGAACTTTAGAACCCAATTAAAATCTATGGGACTCAAACGTTTGAAATCTAAGGTGCTCATTTTAAAGGCTAATATGAAAGTTATTGTCCTAAAAAGTGTTTGGGGACCCGAGTCCTGCCCCTGGGGACATATATCAATGCAAAAAAAAGTTTACATTTTTATTTTTTTCGCGGGCAGTGTTTTTAAATGACTTTTTATTTTTCAGAAATTACACTTTGTGCAGGGACAGTTCTAAGCACGGGTAACATGCGCTACATTACAGGCATACTTTACACACCCCCTTAGTACGAAATTTAAAGGATTTTTTCACTTTTATTGTTTCACTTTAAGCATTATTAAAATCACTGCTCCTGAAAAAACTGCTGTTTTTTTAAAACTTTTTTTGCATTGATAAATGTTCCCTGGGGCAGGACCCAGGTCTTCAAACAGTTCTTATGACAATAACTTGCATATTAACCTTTAAAATTAGCACTTAGATCTCTTCCACAGACTTTTCTAGGGTGTTCTTGCAGCTTTTCGAATTTGTCGCAAACACCCCAAATTGTTCGAGTCGAGTCGAACATGAGTTCGACTCAAACTCGAAGCTCATCCCTATTTGAGACCTGACTCTGCCTTTTTCCCTGCATAGGTACCAAATGACCTATATTTTGCAAACAGTCCTGATTAAGGATGAGTCGAATCCTGGGCAAGTTTACAGAACATGAATAAGTTTTGAGTGCCAAATCTGAGCCCCCATAAAGTCAATAAGAGCGGAATGTTAAAAAAAAGTAGAGGCTATTTTCTAGGCTAATAGACAAGGGACTGTCCAATAAAGCATGTGGGGTGTTGGGCACTGCTATGGGTCACATGCTCCAAAGCAAAAAAAAAATGTTAAATTCAGTTTGGCAGTAGCAGAAATTTAAACCACTTTAACCACTTCCATACTGCGCCTATTCTGACACTTCTCTCCTTCATGTAAAAATCATAATTTATTTTGCTAGAAAATTACTCAGAACCCCCAAACATTATATATATATTTTTTAGCAGACACCCTAGGGAATAAAGTATCGGCCAGTGCAACTTTTTATCTTGCATGGTATTTGCGCAATAATTTTTCATGTTTCATGAATTAAAAAATAACAAAACAGTAAAGTTAGCCCATGTTTTTGAGGATAATGTGAAAGATGATGTTACGCTTACGAGTAAATAGATACCTAACTTGTCACGCTTTAAAATTGCACACATTAATGGAATGGAGCCAAACTTCGGTAATTAAAAATCTTCATAGGCAAAGCTTTAATTTGTTTTACAGGTTACTAGTTTAAAATTACAGAGGAGGTCTAGTGCTAGAATTATTGCTCTCAATCTACCGCATGTGGCGATACCTCACATGTGTGGTTTAAACGGCTTTTCATATGTGGGCCGGACTTACGTGCGCGTTCGCTTCTGAGTGCAAACTACTGGGGACAGGGGCGTTATAATTTATTTTTATATTATTTTTTATATTATTTTATTTTTATTTTACTTTTTTTTATTTATTTTTTACACTTTTTTTTATTATTTTTTATCAGTTTTATTCCTATTACAGGGATATGTAAACATCCCTTGTAATAGGAATGGTGTGTGACAGGTCCTCTTTATGGAGAGATGTGGGGTCAATAGGATCCCATATCTCTCCTCCAGGCTGGAAAGCATGAGATCAGGAGAAAAAAAAATCACAGATCTCATACTTTCAGCCGCGATTGTGGCTTTGTTTCCTTCCGGGTACCCAGGTGCAGGGCTTTTTTTCAGGGGGAACTTGGGGGAACTCAGTTCCACCACCTTTGGCTCAGACCCTTTGGTGTCTGCTCACCACAATCACTTGTAAACACGGAAGTCTGGTTTCTGCGTTTACAAGTGACAGCTCTTAACTCTGTGTGTAACCCCCTGAACTCTGCACTCTGTATGTTATGCAATCCTTGTATTTAATGCCCCTTTAAGACCCTTCTACTGTTTGTGAAATCTGAACGGGGTCGTTGTTGAGTTCCTGCACCTATTTTTTGATAAAAAAAGCTCTGCCCAGGTGTGACGTCAAAACGTTGCGCCCGGGACTCCGACGGTCATAGAGATGACTGGTGACCGGTCATCTCTATCCTCCCCATCTGGCGGCGGCCGATTCATTCTCCGGGCCTCCGATGGCATGTGAAAAGCCCAGAGAAGCACCGGGTGGCGGCGGGAGAGGGGTGTCCCTACCCGCCGCCTATAAGAACGATCAAGCGGCGAAACGCCACTATGATCATTCTTATGGTGTGCAGAATCGCTGCCTGAAGAGAAGGATATTTGAATGATGCCTGTAACTGCAGGCATCATTCAGATATCCCCCACTAAATTCCAGGACGTCATATGATGTCCTACGGTACGGAAGTGGTTAATGCTGCGCTATAGCCGAAAGACAGCTATATGTACACTAGCCTACATTAGTAGCACTAGTGGCAGCTCCTAGGCTTCAGTTTAGAATCTTTTGGTGTTTTTTTGCCAAAGCTCCTAAACTCAACTCCATAAAAGCCTGTGTGTCCATGTACACATTTTAGCAGAGTTTAGGAGCTGCTGCGTTTAGGCGAGTTTCATCCTCCCTCTCCTAAACATGGCAATATTGTGTTCCTTGTTAAGAATGTTTTGACCACCGGCTGCAGGAAAACGTGGCAAAATCGCAGCACGATTTTTAGGCGTTTTGCGTTTTCTGGCGGTCGCAGGAAATGTAGGCTTGTGTACATGAATCATGAATGTTGGTAATGCAATAAAGTCATCGTAAACTTATGAAAAAAAAGGTCCGGGTCTTAAGTGGTTAAGAGACTCTTTAGTTCTTCTTCACTTTCTGCCATTAGTGTGGTATCGTCTGTGATGCCTTGTACACACAATCAAAATTTCTGATGAAAAAAAGTCTGACTGACTTTTTCCATAGGAAATTCCGACCATGTGTATGCCCCATCGGAGAAAATTGGAAATTCCGATGAATTCCATCAGAGTTTAAATATAGAACATGTTCTATTTTACTCCCATGGAATTTCGTCAGAATTTCGATGTGCTTTTCATCAGGCAAAAGCCAGATCGTGTGTACAAGGCATAAGGAGGTAAAAAAAAAAAAAAACGCTCAGCATTTAGTACTACTTTAATAGAGTTAAAAAAAGTCTAATGTCAATCAAGTTCCAATTCAAATATTGTCTATTATCGCATACATTTTCTCTATACTCCCCTATATCTTCTGTTTCCCAAAAAGCAGAACATGCCCAGCTTCCTCCCAACTCCAAAGGCCTTTAAAGTTTGTGAATCTGTCCTGAGATACTCGCGAAAGAATTGCAAGTGCAAAGCCAAGTGTGGAAGACTCTTTCGCTACCATGTCCTCCCTTCTAATGAAAAACTACCCCTCCGACAGAAAGCCGTCTCTGTTTTTATTTCACTCAGGAGGCAAATAACTAGTCAGTCAGGCCTGAGGCACTCATGAGTGATATGGGCCGTGTAATATGCTTTCTATTGCGCTTACTATTATTAAGGACTTCAGAATTAACTGTGACAATTATTCTATCCAGAGTTGGCATCGCCATTAGCTTGCGCCGTTTACTGCTAATAAAACGTTTAATTGACTGTTACTAGTAATAACCTTCCTGCTACCTTTCCGATAGGAATTAGACTAAAAGCGTTGTTCCCCGACTCGCCTATTGATATTTTCAAGAGGTGCAGCACAGCGGGGTGGTAATAGGTTCCTAAACATCATTATTGAGAATTATTTATAAACGGCGTATGTAAAGTAGATCTCACTCACCACTGAGCTGATAAATGGAATGGGCTCGCTAGCAATATTCAACAGTTACCATTGCAGACGATTAATCCGGTAGACCAGTCACCACTTCAAGTGATTGCCGCTTAAGCACAAGGCAGTATTAAAACCTGTTTCATCAGATACATAGTAAGTGTTAATTTTTCTTCATTTTCTGAAGGAGGGAAAGAGAAGAAGAAGAAAAAAAAAAAAAAACAGCCGACGGATATGGAATATTTTATTCTCTTTTAAATAACATTTTGCTATCTTTTTAAAGAGGCTGGTGCGTAATAAACAAACTCGAGCATAGTGGTAAATGCATGACGGATAGGGTTGGAGGAGTTTTAAAGGGATTTTCAGGTTTTAATGTGATGTTTTAAACAATGCAAAAGCACCAAATGGTCACAAACAAGGGTGGCTGTTCTTGGTTGATATTTGCTATCTATATAAAGCCTCGTACACACGATCGGAATTCCGTCAGAATATTCCGTGGGTTTTGGTCCGAAGGGTGTTGGCCGTGAACTTGTTCTGCATACAGACGGCACAACATTTTCAGCCAACATTCACCAAACCACGTTTTTCAGCTCTTTACCGCTAACTAGGGTTGTCCCAATACCGATACCAGTATAGGTATCGGGACCGATACCGAGTATTTGCGGGAGTACTTGTACTCCCGCAAATACCCCCGATACCTGAATAGAATACTCCCCCCCCCCCCGCGCGCGCCTCCGCCGCATACCGCAAAGCCGCCGCCGCATACCGCAAAGCCGCCGCGTTAATCCCCGTGCATTACAGCGCGCATTACAGGCAGCTTTCGTTTGAATACTTGTAATGCCTGCCGCGCCGTGTATAGACACTCCCCTTCTCGGGATTGGACGGATTTGTCCAATTCCGAGCAAGGGGGAGTGTCTATGCACGGAGCCGTGTGTAGACACTCCCCCTTGCTCAGGATTGGAAGGATCCGTCCAATCCCGAGAAGGGGAGTGTCTATACACGGCACGGCGGGCATTACAAGAATTCAAAAGAAAGCTGCCTGTAAAGCGCGCTGTAATGCACGGGGATTAACGCAGCAGCAGCAGCGGCGGCGGCGGTGGCATCGGCATCATCTACATCTACTACTAGGTATGCATATATGGGGGACAGGACATGGCTGCATATATGGGGGACATGACTGCATCTGTGGGGGACAGGACATGGCTGCATATATGGGGGACAGGACATGGCTGCATCTGTGGGGGACATGCATGGCTGCATCTGTGGGGGACATGCATGGCTGCATCTGTGGGGGACATGGCTGCATCTGTGGGGGACATGGCTGCATCTGTGGGGGACATGGCTGCAATATGTGGGGGGACATGGCTGCAATATGCGGGGGGACATGGCTGGATATATGTGGGGCTGGATATATGTGGGGGGACATGGCTGCAATATATTTGGGGGGACATGGCTGCAATATGTGGGGGGACATGGCTGCATTTGGGGACACATTTAAAAAAAGTATCGGTATTCGGTATCGGCGAGTACATGAAAAAATATCAGTACTTGTACTCGGTCCTAAAAAAAGTAGTATCGGGACAACCCTACCGCTAACCCTTTGGGCAACTTCTGCTATTGTTGTCTGATGTTTAGCATTGACTCCGAGCATAGGACTTTTGGTCCCCAAAACCAAAAAGACCAGAAGAGGTATTTTTGGTTTTTGGGGACCAAAAGTTCTATCTAATAATAATAATTTTTTTTTGGTACTATTAGTTAAAGCTGTGGATCATGCCACTCTGTGCAAAACGAACTTCACAGTGGAGGTAAGTATAACATGTTTGTTATTTTAAAGGAAAAACATGTTTTCCTTTACTAACCCTTTAAAAAAAATTGCAAAAAAGGCTACAAAAAATTAGGGAAAAAAATAATTATACTTACCAGAAGTGGCTGCCACTTTCTTGTCCGGGGTGGTCTTCTTTCTTCTCCTTATCGCGCTGCCTCCTGGGAAATAGGGATCGGTGTTTTCTGGGACCTTGTGTGTGTCCCAGGAGACATCCGCCCATTCACATAGTGCCGCGCGGCTCGCGCATGCGTAGTAGGGAATCAGGCAGTGAAGCTGCAACGCTTCGCTTCCTGATTCCCTCACCGAGTGATTGTTCAGCTACGGCTGCCGACATTGCGGGCACCCTGGACAGGTAAGTGTCCTTATTAAAAGTGAGCAGCTACAGTGTTTGTAGCTGATGACTTTTAATTTTTCTTTTTTTTCTAAGCCGGACTGCCGCTTTAACAATATTATGCGTTTTCTTTTAAGAGGCTAAAATGTAATTCACATTGGTCCCAAGCATGCGTGAATTTTAGTTGGACGGACTTGTGTACACACGATCGGATAAACCGATGTAACAGATGTATTGTCAGACAGTTGGTGAGCATGAACAGCCAACATTTGTTGTCGTTAATTCGGATTATCTGACACAACGCGTCCATCAGACAATTATGGCCATGAAATTGAATTGTGTGTACAGGTCTTATGACACGCAGTGAACTAGTAAAAAGGTTTTTTGGACCCCTTACACTTGGGGACCTCTGACTGAGCTAGCAACATATTTTTTTAAGCTCCTACGGCGACAGAAAAACATAGACTGCCATTACTGATTCCTTCTTCTGCACATTTTAGTTACCTGGCTGTCATAGTTTATTAGGCACACAAAAAGGGCGTATCTGATGGTGCAGGGAGCAAAAAATACACTGTCATAGGTTTCTGCAGGCTCAAAGAGCGGGTGGTGCTGCAACCAGGAACGCATAGAGGAACCATGTTTCTCCTGACTTTCTCTCCAACTGTAATGTCACTGCAGACGAGCGCCACCTACAGTGGACAAAGTAGACTGCACCTGCCTACATGTAGGCTCAGAGAGAGGACAGTGCTGGTACCAGGGAACACATAGCGATGCATTTTTGCAAGCAAAGAGGGAGGTTGATGCTGGAAATATGGTAAATATAGCCATGGGTATCTGCAGCCTTAGGGAGCGTACAATGGTGAATTCAACACATAACCTAAAACAGGGATCCTCAAACTACGGCCCTCCAGATGTTGTAGAACTACACATCCCATGAGGCATTGTAACACACTGACATTCACAGACATGACTAGGCATTATGGGAATTGTAGTTCCTGAACAACTGGAGGGCGGTAGTTTGAAGACCCATGACCTAAAATAACAAACATCTCATACTTACCTGCTCTGTGCAATGGGTTTGCACAGAGCAGCCCTGATCCTCCTTTCCTGAGGTCCCTTGCTGGCACTCAATGCCCCTCCTTTCAATGATTGCACCCGCGCATGCTCGCTCCCAAGCCGCCCAGTCTGCGTCTTTTGGCACAGACCAGGCAACACAGCCCCACCCCTCACTTCCTCATCACAGCATTTGATTGATAGCAGCAGGAGCCAATGGCTGCCGCTGCTATCAATCTGCCCAATGAGGAATAAGACAGCGACAAGTACTGCACATCACTGAAAGAGATCAAGCTCAGTTAAGAATAAGGGGGGGGGGGGGCTGGGGGTCTCCTGCAGCACAGAAGTTTTTTTTTTACCATAAAGGGGTTGTAAAGGTAACATTTTTTCCCCTAAATAGCTTCCTCTACCTTAGTGCAGTCCTCCTTCACTTACACTATCCTTTGATTTTGCTTTTAAATGTCCTTATTTCTTCTGAGAAATCCTGACTTATTGTTCTTCTGTCTGTAACTACACACAGTAATGTGGTAATCTGGTGTGGAGAAAGCCTCTTGAGGGGGGAGGGGGTGAGCAGGAGTGTTAGGACGCCCACTAACACACAGCTCCTTTTTATATCTGCAACGTAGAGAGCGTCCTGACCCTCCTGCTCGCCCCCTCCACACCAGGGAGAAAGCCTCCCATTACTGTGTGGAGTTACAGACAGAAGAACAGGAAGTGAAGATTTCTCAGAAGAAATAAGGACATTTATAAGCAAAATGGAAGGATGAGGTAAGTGAAGGAGGACTGCACTAAGGTAAAGGGAGCTATTCAGGGAAAATTTTTTTTTACCTTTACAACCCCTTTAATGCATAAAATGTGTTAAGGTAAAAAAACCTTGAGGCTTTAGAGACACTTTAAGCTCTTTTATACATTAAAATGTATTCACAATTTGTTATTCTCTTGTTGTGCATCCATATCTTGCTCCACTGGTCTCATCAGAGCTGCTGCTGGTGACTGTCTAGTCATCATATATTGCGCAATATGTAAAACCTTCCACCCATTTGCCATCTGAACCACTGATATAATATACAACTACTAGACTTCCCCACCAGTCTCTAAAGCCCCGTACACACGACCGGTTTTCCCGTCGGACAAAGTCCCATGAGAGCTTTTAGCCGGGAATCCCGACCCTGTGTATGCTCCATCGGACTTTTTCCAACAGGAAAACTGCCGGGAATAAATGGACAGCAGGATCTTTTTTTTCCCGTCAGGAAAAATCCTAGCGGAAAAAACACTCGTCTGTATGCAATTTCAACGCGCAAAAAACTTGCATGCTCAGAATCAAGTAGACGCATGCTCGGAAGCATTGAACTTCATTTTTCTCGGCTCGTCGTAGTGTTGTACGTCACCGCGTTTTTGAATGTCGGAATTTGGTGTGACTGTGTGTACGCAAGACGAGCTTGAGCGGAATTCCATTGGGAAAACCACTCGTGGCATAAGGATTGTTAGAAGGCCACAAAGGAACTTGCCCCC
This sequence comes from Rana kukunoris, assembly GCA_029574335.1. Lineage (NCBI taxonomy): Eukaryota > Metazoa > Chordata > Amphibia > Anura > Ranidae > Rana > Rana kukunoris. The sequence continues at coordinate 198,471,347 of CM056055.1, forward strand.
AGAAATCGCTGCAGCCTTATAGCCCTCAACTAATGCAGTTCTCTGTCATTTGCTACACAGCAGCAGTAGCAAAGTCAAACACACTGTAAAGATAAGCACACAGTGTGCGCCTGGGAATTCCACAATCCCCAATATCTCATTACACAAATGCACTACTTTATGCTCTTTTATTCTTTCAATAAGATCGACATAATTAGTAGATTAAACTCTAAAGGTGGATCGGTCTTTTCATGTTGTCGCTGTGTAACAGGGAAGCTTTTTTTTTTCAGTGTTTCTGTCCTCTAAGTCTTTGTTCTGTAGTTGCGTCAGGGGAATTTCAGCTACTTGTATTTCAAACTGAAGTGAGTTATGGAAAGAATAGTTATTTAGGCATACATTATTTTTGCGTGCTTGCAATGTCTGTTTACCCATCAAAACAAAATTCTTGTTTGGCGTTATAAATCAGAAACTGGAAGGTGTGCATGAATTTTTAAATTAGGATGTGTTGCAAAAAATATGTTTCATTTGTACTTTTCACCCTCCACTTCCACATTGTGGGCCAGATTCTCGTACATTTGCCGCTGGCGTAGCGTAAGCCATTTACACTACGCCGCCACAATTTAACAGAGCAAGTGCCGTATTCCCAAAGCACTTGCTCTGTAAGTTGCGGCGGCGTAGTGTAAATGGCTCTGCGTATCCCCGCGTAATTCAAAGGGGGCGGCTTGTATTTAAATTAAGCGTTCCCCCCGTCAATCGAACTGCGCATGCGCCGGCCTCAAAAATAGCCCAGTGTGCATGCTCCAGCTCACGTCGGAAAATATGAATGAAACCGACGTGAGTGTCGTTTACGTAAATCCCTATTCGCGAACGACTTAGTAAAACAACGTAACCGACGGAAAAAGACGACGCTGACCCGACGCCATACTTAACATGGCCACGACGGAACTTCGTAAACCTACCCCTCATATAGCAGGGGTAGGTTTATGCTTACGGAAACAACGTAAACGACGACGGGGTGGCGTAAAAACGCTCGGGAATCGTCGGATTAGGCTAATTTGCATAGGCAAATGAGAAATCATTGTAAAGGCCACCTAGCGGTCAGTGATGTCATTACATCTACGATCCGACGGTGTAATTGTTTTACACCTGTCGGATCTTCACTGTATCTATGCGTAAGTGATTCTAGGAATCACACGCATAGATACTCAGGAAAACAAACAGAGATACAACGGTGTTTCCTATGAAACACCGGCGTATCTCTTTTGAGAATCTGGCCCTGTGATCTGCCCTGCCATGTGTCACCTACTTCCAGACTAAATGAAGTCCATTTAACTTCTTCCTGTGAGTCGAGGCCATCATGGACATTTCCCTTTGCGAGTGCATCAGCACACTGAGCTCAGACATCATTATATGTGCTGTGTTGGACCCAGAGGCGTTGCTAGGTGGGTGCGCCAGAGGGGTGACACTCGTGGATATCGGTAGCTGCGGTGCCGCTAACATCGCTGCTGCCCTACACTAACCTGCGCTGCGCTCTGTGTCAACGGAGCGGACTGAAGCTGCCGGTGCCTCCTCCTCTCTGTTTAAATCCAGTGAGAAGGAGGAGCCTGAGGGACACACACCGCTGTGTGTACACGTCCGCGGCCGCGCCTTTTTTTTTAGGTCTGTACTGTATTTACACTCTAAATGGACATGTGCGGGGGGAGGAGATGGGTACCTATGCTGATGTGGGATGTCTATTCTGTGGGGGTCTGTACTAACGGGGGAATCTGTACTAAGGGGTGTCTATACTGATGGGGATCTGAACTAAGAGGGTGTCTATACTGATGGGGGTCTGTACTAAGGGGGTGTCTATACTGATGGGGGTCTGAACTAAGGTGGGTGTCTATACTGATGGGGGTCTGAACTAAGGGGGTGTCTATACTGATGGGGGTCTGTACTAAAGGGGGTGTCTGCACTAAGAGGGGGGAATCTACACTGATGGGGGTGTCTGTACTGATGAGGGGGGTCTGTACTGAGGGAGCGGGTCAGTGCTTAGTGAGGGGGGTGTCTACTGAGGGGGGTCTATGCTAACGGAGGGTGGTCTGTACTGAGGGAGGGGGGTCTGTACCTAGTGGGGGGGTCTATACTGACAGAGGGTGGTCTGTACTTAGTGATGGGGATCTATACTGCAGGAGGGGGGTCTGTACTTAGTGGTGGGGGTCTGTGGGGGTCTGTACTGAGGGGGACTATACTTGGTGAACAGGAGGGTGACACCAATTTTTTCCGCACCAGGTGACACCAACCCTGGTGACGCCACTGGTTGGACCCCTGTTGCTCCATTGCTGGGACTGGTGAGAGGACACTGCTGCCATTAACCTAATGCTGCTAGAAGAGACTGAGCACATAGGGACTGGCCATCCAATCAGTAGCATTATTTATTGTATAAGAATCGCGCATTGGCGGACGGAAATTCGCCAATGCTAATGCACACGGGCAAGAAAGGTCAAGAATAGATATGTGCCACTGCACACACGCGTTCATCTATGCGCAAGCAATGAGTGACCGATTCTGGCGCCCAGTGGGCTATTTAAACCCAGAAGCAGCAGCCACTAATTGCTGGATGATCTTCAACTTCCTCCATATGTTCCTTTGTTCCTACTCTTGATATCTTTGGATTTCCTGTTACCAACCCAGCTTGCACCTGTATTGTCTCCACCCCTTGGCTTTAACCACTTGGCTTACTCAAGTGACACAGCTTCTGCTTACTGATCCGTGCTTGACCCCTGGCTTGCACTTCTGACTCCGCTACTGCATGATTACCAGTGAATGACCCTGGCTGACTCCTGACTCTGCTTGCTGCTGTACTCCTGGCTGATCTTACGTGCATAACTTCTGGCCTGGCTCCTGACTCTGCTCCTGGCTCCCCCTGCTGCCAAGTCTCACAAGGTACTCCTGAGGGACTTCTGCCCAGAAGTGCATTCGTCAGTCGCCATCCAGAGGGCATCTCGTCATCGCCTCAGCCTGTTGCAGCTGGCAACCCCTGATTCTGAGCACAGCATTCCTCGTTACCACCTTCAGAGGCGCTCTGCACTCAGCTGCAAGGAAAGCCCTTTCAGCACTCCGGCCTTCAAACAGGTACTTGTCAGACTGTACTTATGTGCACCACCTTAAAGACTGGGCCCCAAAGCTAGCCTGCTGATGAACTAGGGATAAATACTGCTCACATAGATAGCTGCTTTACACAAACTTTGCCAATTGTCCATAGTAAGAGGTACCTCTTAAAGGGGTTGTAAAGGATTTTTTTCCCCCCAAATAGCTTCTTTTACCTTAGTGCAGTCCTCCTTCACTTACCTCATCCTTCCATTTTGCTTTTAAATGTCCTTATTTCTTCTGAGAAATCCTCACTTCCTGTTCTTCTGTCTGTAACTCCATACCGTAATGCGAGGCTTTCTTCCTGGTGTGGAGAAAGCATCTTGAGGAGGAGGGGGCGAGCAGGCAAGTCCGGACGCTCTCTACTTTGCAGATAGAAAAAGGAAGTGTGTGTTAGTGGGCGTCCTGACACTCCAGCACGCCCCTTCCCCCCTCAGGAGGCTTTCTCTACACCAGGAAGAAAGCATCGCATTATGGTGGTGAGTTACAAACAGAAGAACAGGAAGGGAGGATTTCTCAGAAGAAATAAGGACATTTAAAAGCAAAATGGAAGGATGAGGTAAGTAAAGGAGAACTGCACTAAGGTAAAGGAAGCTATTTAGGGAAAACATTGTTTCCTATACTACCCCTTTAAGGAAGTTTTTTGTTTCAATATTTTTATTGATTTTCATCAGTGAAAAACGGAGTAACAATACAACTTATGTAGATGGTCTGCAAGGCCTTGCATAGAACAAAGACCTATCCGGTAACATGAACGGGATATGATCATTTTGATTTGACTCACCCTTGTCAAACTTTTAGAGTAGCAAACAATAACCTAACCATCAGAGTTATACATACGAGGAGTAGAGACAAGTAAATGCTTAGAATCTCTTTGTGGCTTATGTATTTATCTACAATACGTATAAAGAGTTTTCCACGATGCTAGAAGTCAGTGTTTTCCCCGCTCCAACCGAACTTCCCTACCACCCCATTGGGTTCACGCTGTGGACTGGCGTAATCCAGTCAAGCCAGCCAGACAGTAACCTTGTTATCCAAAAACTGGTCCTTGTTCAGACTGGATCTTAGGAGGGTCAGGGGGGTCACTACTCCGCAACTCAGTTAAATCTCAATTTTTATTTATTTAATCCAAGGAACTTAGAATCTGCATTTAATTATTACCCGTCAGTCATCTTGCCAGGGAAGAATTACCCAATGTGAGACTTTGAAGTTTAACTCTCTTCCTTTGTTTTATTGATGCTTATAAAAGAAAGGAAAGAGGAATAGCGATGCAGCGTACACACGACCGTTTTTCGGGTTGTAAAAAAATATATTTTTAATGGTCTAGAAAAAAAAACGTTTTTTTCAACCCGATCATTAAATTGGCCTTGCCTACACACGATCGTGAAAAAAAAAATGCTCTAGCAAAGCGCAGTGACATACAACACGTACGAAGGCACTATAAAGGGGAAGTTCCATGCGGATGGCGCCACCCTTGGGGCTGCTTTTGCTGATTTCGTGTTAGTAAAAGACAATTTGTGCTTTTCAGTCTGTTACAGCGTTATGAATATGCTTACTCCATTACGAACGCTAGTTTTACCAGAACGAGCGCTCTCGTCTCATAACTTGCTTCTGAGCATGCGCATTTTTTTTTACGCCGTTAAAGCCCACGCACGACCAGTTTTTACGACGTTAAAAACGACAACGTTAAAAACGACGACGTTAAAAACGACAACGTTAAAAACGGCGTGTTCGAAATTTTTAATGCCCATTCTTTACATCGTAAAAAATGCTGTGAAGCCCACACATGATTGTTTTTAATGACATAAAAAAAAACGTAATTTTTTACAACCTAAAAAACGGTTGTGTGTTTGCGGCACTACAGTCAGGAAGAGTCAGGAAGCATTCCAGGAGGGGAGAGAGTAGGGAAAAGAAGAAGTAATAGAGGTTTCCATTAGCAGGGATTGTGTCCAGGATAAAGCAGGGTTCCCAGGTTTATTCAAAGTGTTGGACTTTATCTTGAAGTTTGGCCACTATTTGTCCTGGGGACATAATCCAGGAAATTGTATTTTTTGCTGCCATAAGAGACACTGCAGATTTCTTCCAGGCACCTGTGATTTTAATTTTAGGTTTAGGAAGTGTTAAACTTCATCATTGCCATTTACTGTATATAAAGTGCACTCCAAAGTCAATATAGCCTACTGTTTACAGAGGAGTTATCTCAGTATTGATTATTATTGTTGTTACTGTTATTAATGCCATTACTTATTGCTGATTTTGTGGATTACCAGGTTTACTGTGATTTAGCTGCATAGAACTCTATTCTTTGCTGCTATAGTCTATTGAATGTATTGTCTAGTGAACTGTGATAGTTTTTTTTTTCCCTTTACTTATTAATTTATGTGCATACTTCTTTTTGCAGCAACCCACAGTAATATACTGGGTTCATTTACCACTAACCAGTCGTTTTGCTTTCAGCGTTGGTCTGAGGTTATTCTCATAGTTGGGGCAGAAGAACAGAGAACCCGATCCACAAAGCGGCTCCTGTGTCTAGCGCTACGCTTTTCAGCTAGCCAGGAAAAAAAAAAATACACTCCCTAACAATTTGCATTAAAAACAGACGCCGGGATTCAGATACATTTGCGTATCTTTGTGCGGGCGTAGCGTATCTTCTTTACGATACGCCGCGGCAACTTAAGAGAGGCAAGTGCCTTATTCACAAAGCACTTGCTCCGTAAGTTGCGGCGGCGTAGCGTAAATTGGCCGGCGTAAGCCCGCCTAATTCAAAGTAGGAAGAAAAGTGGGCGTCATCTATTTAAATTAAGCGTGACCCCATGCTAATGAATGGCCGGTCGAACTGGGCATGCGCACGCATGCTCAAAATCACATCGCATATACTTACTAAGATACATCGGCGCAATGCCTACGACGTGAAGTTAACTTACGCACAGCCCTATTCACGTAGTACTACGTAAACAGCGTACGCGACGTAAAATTTTACGGTGTCGTTCCCTGGCCCATACCTTTGCATTACCTGCGCCTGCTATAGCAGGGGTAACTTTACGCCAGACGTAAGCCTTACGCAAATCGCAGATATGAAGCGGCCGGGCGCATCTATGTTTGTGAATCGGCGTATCTTACTCATTTGCATATTTATAATGGGAACGCAGAATGCGTCCAGCGTAACTATGCGCCCACGATACACCGGCGTAGGCAAGTTTTTGGAACGTATCTCGCTTTGTGAATCAGCGCAAAGATGCGACGGCGCACATTTGAAATTACGGCGGCATATCTGGAGATACGCCAACGTAAATCCTTTCTGAATCCCGGCCAGAGATTTTATTCGCTCAACATTTACAAATATATGTGGAAGTCACACAACCTTGTCAAGCAAATATAAAGTATATGAAACTGTACTTTTACTTGCTCCATGAGCTCGACTTTAACAGTTCTTACCTTTTTGTATCACTTGACCTTCCCCTTTAGATTGTAAGCTTTAAGCTTTTGATCCTGCTTATATTGGATTATATAAGCACCTGTAATAAAAATAATAAATAAATACATTGTTTTGTAACTGTGCTGTTTCCCTCCATGTTGTAAAGTGCTGCTCAAACTGTTGGTGCTAGGGTGACCACGTTTCCTAGATTGCTTGGGACAGTCCCACATTTTGCAGGTCTGTCCGGCACCTTCATTCCATGACAATACAGTGTCAGAGAATGAAACTGACACAGCTTGTGTTAAGACCTTTTTTTCACAATAAAGTGGTTAATTTATTATGATTATTATACAAGATTTATACAGGTACTCCTCACTTAACGACTAGTGATGAGCGGAATACGCCATATTCGATTTTGCGATATTTCGCGAATATATAGAAGAATATTCGCGAATATTCGTTAATATCGAATATTCGTGATATTTTATCAAAAAAATTAAAATTGCGAAATTCTCGTCAACACGCGAAAACGGAGATCATTTCCTGGATTACTAAACTAATATGCACTAAACACTAAGGCCTCGTACACACGAGGGGATATGTTCGCTGAAAACGGTCTGATGGACCGTTTCAGCAGACATCTCCGCTCGTGTGTATGGGCTAGCGGACAGATTTGTCCACCCGACAGATTTCAAAGCAAGCTTTGAAATCAATCCGGTGGGAATCTGTCCGCCCGACATGTCTGCTGGTTAGTACACTTACCAGCAGACATGTCGTCCCGCACCGCTGCCGCGCCGCCGCCGAATGTATTCGGCGCATGCGTGGAAGTGTTTTACTTCCTGGTGCGGTGACGTAGCGGTGATGTGGCGGCGTCAACGTCACCGCCGCGTCACCGCCACGTCACCGCGCCGTCCGGCGGCGGGGAATTTGATCCGATGGTGTGTACACGCCATCGGATCAAACTCCCGATTGGACATATCCGATGGAAATGGTCCGCGGACCGTTTTCATCGGATATGTCCAATGGTGTGTACGAGGCCTAACTCTACTTACACAAACTTATATGACTAAACTAAAGCTAATTTTATTTTATTTTTTATACACAAAACACAGAAGGGCAGAGAACGTATTTGCGAATATTCGTTAATATCGAATATTCCTGATATTTTATCAAAAAAAAAATTTAGCGAAATTTCGCTAGTACGAATGCGAAATTGATTGCGAAATTCTCGTCAACACGCGAAAACGGAGATCATTTCCTGGATTACTAAACTAATAGGCACTAAACACTAACTCTACTTACACAAACTTATATGACTAAATTAAAGCTAATTTTTTTTTTTTTTTTTATACACAAAACACAGAAGGGCAGAGAACGCATTCGCGAATATTCGTAATACGAATATTCGCAATGCGAATATTCGGCAACATAAAAGGATCGCCTCAGCTACTCGGCCCAGGGTCTCTAATCATACCAGCAATGCTTTTAGACGTCGATAGAGATCACTAGGATGTGATCTGTTTTAAAAATAAATTTGAAAAAATACGAATATTCGCAATAGCGAATATTCACCGCGATATTTGAGTTATTCGCGAATACACGAATATGCAATATTCGTAACGAATATTCACAATGCGAATATTCGTGAGCAACACTATTAACGACCAAGTTCCAATCCAACGACCAGGTCATTAAACAAATTTTTTGTTAAACAAGGAACCACAAGTAATCAATAATTTAAGCATTCTTAAATGGGTTGTAACAGAATTTTTTTACCCCTAAATAGCTTCCTTTACCTTAGTGCAGTCCTCCTTCACTTACCTCATCCTTCCATTTTGCTTTTAAATGTCCTTATTTCTTCTGAGAATTCCTCACTTCCTGTTCTTCTGTCTGTAACTCCACACAGTAATGCAAGTCTTTCTTCCTGGTGTGGAGAAAGCCTCTTGAGGGGGAGGGGGCGAGCAGGAGTATCAGGACGCCCACTAACACATAGCTCCTTTCTCTATCTGCAAAGTAGAAAGTGTCCTGACTTGCCTGCTCGCCCCCTCAAGAGGCTTTCTCCACACCAGGAAGAAAGCCTCCCATTACAGTGGTGAGTTACAGGCAGAAGAACAGGAAGTGAGGATTTCTCAGAAGAAATAAGGACATTTAAAAGCAAAATGGAAGGATGAGGTAAGCGAAGGAGGACTGCACTAAGGTAAAGGAAGCTATTTAGGGAAACAAATAATTCCTTTACAACCCCTTTAAGAATGCTTAAATTATTGATTACTTGTGGCTCCTTGTTTAACAACCAATTTGTTTAATGACCTGGTCTTGGATTGGAACTTGGTCGTTAAGTGAGGAGTACCTGTATATATCTTGTATAATAATCATAATAAATTAACCACTTCAGCCCCGAAAAATGTAACCACTTCCTGACCAGGCAATTTTTTTGGCGATACAGCACTGCGTCGATTTAACTGACAAATGCGCGGTCATGCGATGTTATACCCAAACAAAATTAACGTTCTTATTTTCCCACAAATAGAGCTTTCTTTTGGTGGTATTTGATCACCTCTGCGGTTTAAATTTTTTGCGCTATAAACAAAAATAGAGCGACAATTTCGAAAAAAAAAAAGGAATATTTTTTACTTTTTGCTGTAATAAATATCCCCTAAAAATATATAAAAAAACATTGTTTTTCCTCAGTTTAGGCCGATATGTATTCTTCTACATATTTTTCGTAAAAAATCGCAATGAGCTTTTATTGATTGGTTTGCGCAAACTTTATAGCGTCTACAAAATAGGGGATAGTTTTATGGCATTTTTATTAATATTTTTTTTTTACTAGTAATGGCAGCGATCTGCGATTTTTATCGGTACTGCGACCTTATGGCGGACACATCGGACACTTTTGACACATTTTTGGGACCATTGGCATAGCGATCAGTGCTATAAAAATGCATTGATTACTGTCACTGGCAGGGAAGGAGTTAACACTAGGGGGCGAGAAAGGGGTTAATTATGTTCCCTAAGTGTGTTCTAACTGAAGGGGGGTGGGACTGACTAAGGGAAATGACTGATCGCTGTTCATACATTGTATGAACATGCGATCAGTCATTTCTCCCCACTGACAGGACCGGGAGCTGTGTGTTTACACACACAGCTCCGGGTTCACGCTCTGTAACGAGCGATCGCGGGTCCCCAGCGGTGATCGCGCCCGACAGCACGCGCGCGGCACCAGGGGCGAGCAGGGGGGCGAGAACGTGTGCCTCCGGCGGAGCGCGCACGCCCCTAGTGGCCTAAATGCGAAATTACGTTATATTACGTGATTTTACGCAGCCGAGCCGACCTGCTGCCGTAAAACTGCGGCGGCTGGTCGGCTAGTGGTTAATGATTGTTACAAACATTAGCAATGAAGCAAAATACAGATCTGAAAATTTCCTGCCCTGGGCTGGAATCTATGCAGACCTTCATCCACTAATCCTGGAAGGTCAGCCTTATCTGCACAAAATATGATTTATCCATTTCAACTATCTTGTCTCCATTATAAAGCAATCCTTTTGGTTGCATGCTTCATTTTTTTGGCTTAAGGCTTTTAAAGTGGAATACTGTGTAAGATAATACAGACAAGTGATATCGAGCGGGATCAATGGAAATTGTTCAGCGGGATATCGTTTTGGGGGGGCTTAGCACGACACTCACTACAATAAATTTAGTCTTCCCCAGCACTGCAAGTGTGTTAAGAGGCTCTCAGAAATCTAATTTCTGATAAAATCGTGTGCTGAGGGAATATCCCGCTGCTAACTCTTGTCAGAGAAGAACCTAAACAAGTTCCTCCAGCCAGGATCAAAATGGAGAGAGGTAAAAGGTCACCGTTGGATGTCAGAGGTCATATCAAAGCTCTGCAAGGATAAGCTAAAGAGCTTATAAATGGGAACAATAAGACCATTTTTTCCTCTCTTGTTTCCTCAGATCAGACACTCCGAGCAATAACGCACTACGGGGCGCCGAGAGAAGATGCATGGAAAGTTGTTGAGAGAAGCAAAATCATTTAGAAATTATTGATTCGGGTTTGGATTCCATTTCTTGTTATAAGGCAGGAGATTCTGAATGAGAAATATATTTCTAAAAGTGTTTCACCATCTGAACTGTATGATACGAAGGGATTTGGGATTTAATACTTTGTTCATGCCCGGTCAGCGGTCACCCTCTAGTGTTGTCTGGGGCAGATTTGTAGAATTAAGAAGTAACAACAAATGATCTGAAAATAGCAGAACTTTTTTGTAAGTTTGTATGTGGACAATGATTTTTACAAATATGCTCACTTTATCGTCGTAGAACACGTACAGGTGTATAACACGCACCTTAACTTTAAGAGGGAAGTTTCAGGAATTTTTTTTTACACAGACCCCCGGCACAATGCACAGCCCACGGCACAATGCACAGCCCCCGACACAATGCACAGACCTTCCTAAACAATGCACAGACCCCTGACGCAATCCATAGACCCCGGCACAATGCACAGACCCCCTCCACAATGCGCAGAGCCCCTCCAGAGTGCGCAGAGCCCCTCTACAATGCACAGACCCCTTGCAATATGCACAGACCCCTGGCACAATGCACAGACCCCCGGCACAATGCACAGAGCACCTCCACAATGTGCAGAGCCCCTCAACAAAGCGTAGAGCCCCTCTACAATGCACAGACCCCTGGCATAATGCACAGAGCACCTCCACAATGCGCAGAGCCCCTCAACAAAGCGCATAGCCCCTCAACAAAGCGCAGAGCCCCTCAACAAAGCGCAGAGCCCCAACACAATGCACAGACCCTGACACAATACACAGAGCCCCTCCACAGTGCACAGAGCCCCTCCACAGTGCACAGAGCCCCGGCACAATGCACAGACCCCCGGCACAATGCACAGACCCCCGGCACAATGCACAGAGCACCTCCACAATGTGCAGAGCCCCTCAACAAAGCGTAGAGCCCCTCTACAATGCACAGACCCCTGGCATAATGCACAGAGCACCTCCACAATGCGCAGAGCCCCTCAACAAAGCGCATAGCCCCTCAACAAAGCGCAGAGCCCCTCAACAAAGCGCAGAGCCCCAACACAATGCACAGACCCTGACACAATACACAGAGCCCCTCCACAGTGCACAGAGCCCCTCCACAGTGCACAGAGCCCCTCCACAGTGCACAGAGCCCCGGCACAATGCACAGACCCCCGGCACAATGCACAGACCCCCGGCACAATGCACAGACCCCTGGGACAATGCACAGACCCCTTCCACAATGCGAAGAGCCCCTGCACAATGCACAGAGCCCCTCTATAATGCACAGTGCCCCTCCACAATGCACAGACCCGCTGAACCATGCGCAGAGCCCCTCTACTATGCGCAGAGCCCCTCTATAATGCACAGACCCCCTCCACAATGCACAGACCCCTGGCACAATGCACAGACCCCATGCACAGTGCACAGACCCCGGCACAATGCAAAGACCCCTGTCACACTGTCAGCCTGTCGACCCCTTTCTTGTGCGCCACTCCTTTTTCACTCGTGGATCGGGGCTTCTGGATACATACATTGATGCTGGACCCGGTCATGTGACTGCTTTCATTGACGGTCACGTGACCACTCCTCCTCCAATCAAAAGCTACACATGAGGAGGAGGTGGAGCGGGAGGAGGAGAGCAGCCACAATGAGCAGAGTTGGTTGAGGGATTCGGAGGCTTGGATTTACGCTGAGAATTACAGCGGAGGAGTGGTGTATGACAGGGGGCTGGCAGTGGTGTTTTCTGGACTTTGGGGTTTGCTGGGTTTGCACTGTCCTAGGGCTAGGAGAGGCAGGGCGCCCGGCCTGACACCCTCCCAATGGGTGGCACCCAGGGCAGACTGCCCGGTCCATGCCCCCTGCTGGTAAAAAAAACATATATCGGTGTATAACACGTAGGCACAATTTACCCTCTATTTTCAGGGTAAAAAAGTGTCTGTCATATGCCGATAAATATGGTAATTCCTGTCAATGCACCAACATATTATTAACAACAGTATATTACTAAAATACCTCGTCATTAAAAATGTTGCATTCCCCATGTGTTCTTTTTTCTTCTACCTTTCATATCACCACTGTAACTGTACTGTCTTCCCTGATGTTGTAAAGTGCTTCGCAAACTGTTGGCGCCATATAAATCCTTTATAATAGTAATAATTTCATACTTGCCTCCACTGTGCAGCTCATTTTGCGCAGAGTGGCCCCAATCATCCTTTTCTGGGGACCCACGGCGGCTCTCGCAGCTCCTCCCCGCAATAGCTAACCCCCTCCATAGCTGCCGAGTGTATGACTCAGCCCCCCCCCCCGGCTGCAGCATCATTGGATTTGATTGACAGCAGTGGGAGCCTATGGCTACGCTCCTATCAATCTATCCAATAAAGGGCCGAGGCGAAAAGCAACGCAGGATCGCGCCCACAGAGATTCAGGGCTCAGGTAAGTAAGACGAGGGGGCTGGGAGGCCAGGCACAGCAAGGTTGTTTTCACCTTAATGCATAGGATGGGACAGGAAGTGAAGGGAAATATCCCCAATGGAACACAGATGACAGAAAATAATCACAGGGGTTATGACCTTCCCTTACTTTATCCAAAATGTTTTGCCTATAGCTCTACTTTAACCAATTCCCTACCTGTCCATAGTCATATGACTACTGCAAGTGGGATAGAGCTTTCTTTTGGTGGTATTTTATCACCTCTGCGTTTTTTATTTTTTGCGCTATAAACAAAAATAGAGCGAAATTCTTAAAAAAATTCAATATTTTTAACTTTTTGCTATAATAAATATCCCTAAAAATATATATAATTTTTTTTTTTCCTCAATTTAGGCAGATATGTATTCTTCTACGTATTTTGGTTAAAAAAATTGCAATAAGCATTTATCGATTGGTTTGCAGAAAATGTATAGCGTTTACAAAATAGGGGAAAGTTTTATGGCATTTTTATTAATATTTTATTTTTTTACTACTAATGGCGGCAATCAGCGATTTTTTTTGTGACTGCGACATTATGGCGGATACATCGGACACTTTTGACACATTTTTGGGACAGTGAAAAGTGCTATAAAAATACACTGATAAATATGAAAATCAAATTGCAGTAAAGGGGTTAACCACTAGTGGGCGCTAAGGGGTTAAGTGTGTCCTATTGTGTTTTTTTTTACTGTAGGGGGCGTGGCTGGATGTGTGACATCACTGATCGTCGTTCCCTATGACAGGGAACAGACGATCAGTGACAAGCCACAGAGAACAACGGGGAAGGTGTGTTTACACTCACCTCTCCCCGTTCTTCAGCTCCTGTGACCCGATCGGGTCCGTGCGGTCACGGAGCTCAGGACTAGGTCGCGAGCGCGACCCACAGCTGGGCTCTTAAAGTAGGGTGACCAGACATCCCCAGTTTTAGGGGACAGTTCCCTGATTGAGGACACTGTCCCTGGACCAAGTCTGTCCCTGGTTTTGTCCCCAGATTGGATTTAATAGGAGGCAGGGGCAATTTCAAAGACAGTCCGTGCAGAATTAAAATAAAATAAAATGACACCTCCCTGCTCTTACTAGCATAGGGGGGTTGTATTTTTCCCATTATCTGTGCCCCTTTCTGATGATCATATACTGGTCGGAGCGGAGGGAATATTTCTTCAGTTTCGGGCGCATGCCCATTCAGCTCCGCCCATATGTTCTCCTGCCCATTTCCTTGCCTTCCCTGGAGGAGTGATCTTCCTTCGCTCCCCATCCAGTAGTAGCCGGAGGCCGAAGAGTAAGATTTAAGAGGCTGTGAGAAGGGCGGCGACGGGCAGAGAGTCGCTGATTGTTGCCATTACTAGTAAGAAAAAATATGTCCCCGGATTTAATTTTAAAAATCTGGTAACCTTATCTTAAAGGCGGCGTACCTGTACATGCCTTTGCCCAGCCGTGCCCTTCTGCCGATGTATATCGGCATAAAGGGGTCTTTAAGTGTTTAATATCAGTTTCTAGTGCATACAACGTACAGCCTGATGTTTGAACAGTACTTGGAATTAACAGAACCCCAAGGACAGCGATATAACCCCTCTAAAAACGCCTCTAAACAAACCAATTTCTCTAAAAACTTATACAATTCCTCTAATGGGTGAGTGGCAGAAGCAGCTAAATTTTCTCTTTACATACAAGTGGGTGACAGAGGAAATTATCTTTGACAACATTCTTTGCAAACAATTTAAATAATGCTAAGATGAATGTATGCATGTTGTCGGATAGAGCTGACAGTCCCTTGCAAGTAGAACAGGCACACTGTGACAGCAGATACGCCGGTAATGAGTTGGAATAAGTCAGATTCTGCAGGGTTGATTTACTAGTCAGATAGGCTATTCACTTTGCAAGGGAAGTTGAGCTTTGCAATAGAGATTGTCCAAGAGCTTAGTGAATGGGGTAAAGATCTGCTGACTTCTATCATCCAATCATTGGCAAGCAAAAATGTTATTTTAAAACAAATGTCACGTACATGTGATAGCATGGTAGCATAGTAAGCCACCCTTTTTCAACCAGGGTTCGATGGAATCCTAGAGTTCCCCCAGAAGTTGCTGGGGATTCCTTAAACTGTGGCTGGTTAATCTCCCATCTGATGGTACCTGCATAGTTCTGGGGCCAATGCCACTTGGCAGAGCCAGCTCCATGATATCAAATGTTTTTTTTAGTTGTCTATAAGGGTGGCCAGGTGCCCAGGCGCCACAGAGGTGGGGGCGCCATAGCTCCAACGTGCTCCCCTCCCTCCTCCTTGTCTGTGTCCAGAGGCGGAGCACATGTAGTGGGTGCTGCGGTTCCCCATCCCACTTGCTCTCTCCACTGGCAACTGACAAGAGTGCATAACTCCCACTGAATCCGGGCTGGGTACCACAGCGGAGCCTAGTACTGAAACAGTGTGCATGGAGCAGTCTCCTGTCTGCCCCACCCCCTCTGCGTGTGTCGGCTCTTTTCCCATAAACGGTGTGATGAAAAGTTCTGGGTTGGCCGGAGCTGCTGCCAATCATACCGTGCACTCCAAGAAATGCTCTCCGAGTGCCACCCTCCAAGTAACCAAAGATTCTATGCATGTGACGCCCCCTGTAATGTGCTTCTGCTCCCAGCGCGCTGGAGCTACATGGATCTATTGGACAAGTACTGATCTATGGGGACACCTGATGTGGGGGGCTCTGATGGGGGGACCTGCTGTGGGGGGCCTCTGATGGGGACACCTGCTGTGGGGGCTCTGATGGAGGACACCTGCTGTGGAGGGGTCTGATGGGGGACAGATATGGGCAATTGTTAAACGGGCTGCAATGAATATGTGGGTAAATTTGGGGTGGAACGAGGTGGGGGCAGGAATTCATGTTTAAGCCCAGTAGGGCAGCCTTGGGGTTAGGTTGATGTTGTAGTCCTGTGATGATAGGGGGCTCTGATGGAGGACACTTGCTGGGGGACACTAATGAAGACTTCTTAGGGGAGCATCTCTGTGTTTGAGTCCTAGCCATAGAAACATTTGTAAGGGAAAGGAGTTAGTAAGATGACCACGCCCATGTGGGGGCGCCAGAAATATTTCTGCACCCAGGCATCTGTAAACCCTAGGATCGGCCCTGATCATGACCTCCATTGGAAGGGGGCCGAGGAATTCCTCCCACTGACCACCAATGAAAGGAGCATTTTCTTGCTGACCAATAATGAATTTAGCAGGTTACCCAGAGTTTTAAATATTATTTCAAGGGTTCCTCTGGCATAAAAAGGTTGAGAAGGGCTGCACTATGCTCTGGGGCAAATTCATTTTCCAAGTGGACAGCCTGTTTACCTTCAGTAAATCCACTGCAGTGAACCAACCCAACTTTCCAGGTACTTAAACCTTACACTATACCACTTTCTATAAGTAAGCTCACCCTCACATCTTAAAATGTTATGTAAACCTTAACAATGAATTTCTCCTATTTTTTCCCTTTTGGCATGTAAAATATAGCACTGAGCCCCAACATCTGGAACTTAGGATATTTTCCCTCATTGCCATCATCACAGGACTACAACATCAACCTAACCCCAAGGCTGCCCTACTGGGCTTAAACATGAATTCCTGCCCCCACCTCATTCCACCCCAAAATTACCCACATTTTCATTGCAGTCCGTTTAACAATTGCCCATATCTGGAAACTCCCGACGCCACTCAACTATACATATAATATTCATACACATCCTCAATGAGCACACTTCATATGAATATTGTTTTGCTAGTGCACATCTCTTGCACACAAAATGTATCCGACAATGGAACCCTTGGCTTTAACATCCTAAATGCTCTCCTATATTTTAGCTCAAATAATGCACTTCCTTGACCCACCATACTAATTGATTAAATTAAAGCCTCTTGGAGTAAACACAAAAGTAAACAAGCATAAAAGTACCATCATCCTAAATGTCAATAGAATAAATCAAATATAACTGGGACCCCAAAGGTAACCCAGAAATAATTTGGAAAAAGGGGGGGTGGGCGGGTGGACTATAGCGGTACTGCGTACAAGAAGGTACAAGGGAACATGGACTGAGGTAAAAAATTACAATTGTTTATTATAATGAACAAGTAGGACACACGTTATTAGATCATAAAAAACAAACAAAAACAATATTAAAAATGTGACACAGTGCATGCCAAACCAGGTCACCGAGGTGTTAAATCAACCCTAGGCAAGGGGAAGCGGTGAAGAGGGTGTGGTCATGCCCGTTGAATCTCAATCTCGACTAGTTTCGCAACAAAGGTTGCTTCATCAGGAGAGGTAGTCTAAAAACATAATACAGTAATTATAATCACAGAATCCATACATATAGGTAAATATGCATGATAGTGTATCACAATATTACTATACAAGTATTCGTTTTATACAGCATAAACATTGGGGATTCTAAAGATGCCAAGTGGCTTACCTGCACTGTTTAAAGGAGACCACCGAAAGCTATGAACCGCAGTTGGAGGGAGGTAGCCTCTCAAGAACGGGTAGGGAGTAGAGGGAGCCACAATATGGGCTATCCTAAAAAAGCTATGTATAAAGATGGATGTCAAATAGGATTTGTTGCATTGACTACCATAGGGAGGGAAAGGAGGGGGTGGGGATGGTGGTAATAGTGAGTGCTCAATAAAAAACTAGCCAAAAGGAGTGTAAAATTAAGTGCAAAAAACAACAAGGAAGGAAAAAGGGGGGGGGGGGAGGAAGGGGAAAATGAATGAGGGGAGAGGGCAAACAGGTAATTGGGGAAGGGAGAGGGGGAGAAGGGGGGGAGAAAACGGAGGGAGGGGGAGGGGGAGGGGGGGGGGGGGGGGGAGAGGAGAGGGTGTGAACGGGGGGGGGGGGGGGAAGGGGGGGGAGGGAAGAATGGATGGATAGGAAAACGGGAAGGGGGGGGGGGAAAGGGTGTTGTGAGTTGGTGTGGGTGGTGAGTGAGGGGATTGGAGCAATAAGGATTGGGGATGTGCTCAAGGAAAAAAGGTGATGGTGGAGGGAGAAAGGGGGGGGGGGAGGGGGGAACGGTGTAAGCGGGAGGGGGGGGAGAAAACGGGGGGAGGGGGGGGGAAGGGGAGGGGGGAAAGGAGAGGGTGTAAACGGGGGGGGGAAAGGGGGGGGGAGGGAAGAATGGATAGGAAAACGGGAAGGGGGGGGGGAAGGGGTGTTGTGAGTTTGTGTGGGTGGTGAGTGGGGGGATTGGAGCAATAAGGATTGGGGATGTGCTCAAGGAAAAAAGGTGATGGGGGAGGGAGAAAGGGGGGGGTGCGGAAGGGGGGAAAAAAAGGGGGGGGGAAACGGTGTAAGCGGGAGGGGAGGGGGGGAAAAGGAAGGGGAAAATGAATGAGGGGAGAGGGCAAACAGGTAATTGGGGAAGGGAGAGGGGGGAGAGGGGGAGAAGGGGGGGAGAAAACGGAGGGAGGGGGGGAGGGGGGGGGAGAGGAGAGGGTGTGAACGGGGGGGGGGGAAGGGGGGGGGAGGGAAGAATGGATAGGAAAACGGGAATGGGGGGGGGGAAAGGGTGTTGTGAGTAGGTGTGGGTGGTGAGTGAGGGGATTGGAGCAATAAGGATTGGGGATGTGCTCAAGGAAAAAAGGTGATGGGGGAGGGAGAAAGGGGGGGGGAGGGGGGGGGAACGGTGTAAGCGGGAGGGGGGGGGGAAACGGGGGGGGGGGGGGGGGGGAGGGGGGGAGGGGGGAAAGGAGAGGGTGTAAACGGGGGGGGGAAAGGGGGGGGGAGGGAAGAATGGATAGGAAAACGTACCAGCTTCCCCTTCTGCTCCCGTTACCAATTCCCCCGTGCCCCCCCTTTTCTTTCTCTTCCAAGCCTCCTTTAGTCCATTTTGTTTATTTTTTTTCTTTCCCCCAAACTACTTGTTGTAATAGTGTAGCACTAGGAGCTGCTGGTTAGATTTTGGTGGCATGTTACCTCTGTGAATCCACCATCTAGGGTAGTTAATGGGAGCCGTAATAATGGAATGTCCACACAGCAGGTGTCTTTGTTTACCCAACAAGGGTAAAACAGTAAAACTTGCAGTGAAGAGTAAAAGTGCATTAGAAGAAGAAAATAGCAGGTTCAGGCGTAACAACGAGGAAACAATCCTGCTTCCAACAATACTTTGTCTTCTTCGCCACTCCAGCCGGAGTGGGTTTAGTGTACCTAGACAGGCCTCTGCCACAGGCCTGGCAGCCAGAATATCACTCGGAAATTTGAGGGAGAAGGGCCTCTGCCACAGGTCCCCAGAATTTGGATTACGGAGAATATCCTCCTCGATAGACTTTTCGCTTGAATCAACTTCAGGTAATTTGTAGTTAGGTTACTGACTGACAGGCGACCAATATGCAGCCTTTCAGTGTCCGGTTCCCTCGATCCCCAATGGATCGCCCAGGCCCAGTCGATCACTGAGGCCCAAATCACGACTCAGATATCCCGAACCAATGTGGTCCCAGAACTGAGAGTGCCGCGTGGCACACGCACCCCGGCCTGTTAGGCCATAGCGCCGGGGCGCGCGGTGCAGACACCCCAAAGGTAGGTGATGCACTTCCAGATGAACCCAGAACCCAAGGCGTCTGTCTCCTAAATACCCTCTCCCAGCATGCCCAGTGAGGCTCAACCCTCCCGATTGGCTGCCGAGAGAGAGCACCAAACCCCGACTCCGCTGCTGCCACCTGTCGTCCCAGGCTGAGTACAGCACCCCGGGAACATCAGAGCGAGCCCACAACACAGCCAGACCGAGACAGAAACCCAATTTAAACAGAACAACTGGATAAGAGTTAACTAATTATGTGTTTGATAAGATAAGTTATCTGTTTGATAAGTACAAAAAAATACATGTTGATCCTGACAAATGTCCAGATAGCTTGTGAGTTCCTGTGTATTCTATAGTGTTATCTCAAGAGAAATTATGTGTGTTATGTGTTATAGAAAAAAGAAGAGGGGGTTTCCTGCATTTCAAGCAGTGGGGGCTGGTGTTAAACATTTTTTTTTGGGGGGGGGCGGCTAAACAAACCCCTCCAGGTCTGTACTCACCCCACCCCAGAAAGAAGAACCTATTTAGTCATGTGTGTCAATTTCAGCTTGAGACATTTAACTCAGTAAGGCCCCGTACACATGGCAGAGAACCTCGACAGGCAGAACAAATCGTTCAGCCCGTCGAGGTTTTCTGCCGGCCGTCAGAATCTGCGACCCGCCCGTGCCCGTGCCGCCCGTGCCGCCCAGGCCGTCGAGCAAATAGAGAACCTGTTCTCTATTTGCTCAACGGGTTTCCCGACGGGCGGGGCGAGCAGAGAGCGTACACACGGCCAAGGTTCTCGCTGGAATGCAGCTCAGTTGTGTTATCAATAGTAGCCAGTCAGATTCCTCTTTTTATACTTCCAGTATCTTAGATGAATAAGGGAAAAATATGATGGTACTAAGCAACATAGAAAATTCTTATAGACCCCCTGTTAGATGAAGCCTAGACTCCTTCACAGCCTCAGCCATGTCAATACTTCCTAATTTAGAGATGCAATGGGCTCATTTTTTTTTTTTATTTTTTTTATTTAAAGTGTATTTTGTGCGTGAACTCGGGAGAGAGGAGCCGGACTGCAGGAGTTGGGAGTAGGCAGACCCTCCCCCCGGAGGCAATCGCCATCCTTCTCCATGCCCCCGGTGGCAATGGCGGGTGTGAGGGGGGGCCTCCCACTCACCCCGCCCTACCTGCTCCACTTGGGAGCCCAACTGGGGCCCAACAGGACCCCATCGGGGCAGAGGGACTCCCCCTATGAGGGAGTGAGGGGGCCCAACCCACCAAGCCAGCCCCGTAGGTCCTTCGCCTCTCTTTAGGAGACCGCATGGCCAAAGTGCGTGCGTATTAAACCAATTTTGTGTGCGTGCAAGTGTGGTGGTTTTTGTGGGGGGGGGTGGGCGTACTAAGCACAGGCATACCTTGCATAGCACACCCACCGGGAGCCGGGCTGAGACCACCAAACTCAATTCACATGTAGCCGAGACCGGGATCCGAACCCTTGGCTGCAGAGGTGAACGGCTTGTCAGCGCAGTGCCAATCACGTTGAGCCACCACAGCTCCTGCAATGGGCTCATTTACTAAAACTGGACTAAGTAAAATATGGTGCAGCTCTACAAAGAAACCGATCAGCTTCCAGGTTGTTTTATCAAAGCTTAATTGAACAAGCTGAAGTTAGATTGGCTACCATGCACAGTTGCACCAGATTTTGTACTCTCCAGTTTTAGTAAAACAACGCCATTATGTCATCACCCATACTGCTGCCCTTTCAATAAACCTAAAACGAAGGAAACTTTTTTCAGAAGACTTTGACCTTAGGCCATGTGTTGTGTCTTATTGACATGTTTCTTTATCCAGTTCAGAGATCATATAACTGATAGACTGCCAGTTCACAACCATACATTTACAATTGTGTATACTTGAAAAATGTCTTCATTATTAAATGGAATTCCTGACATTCTACACAGCCATCATGTATTAAAACTTTTCCGGCGTTGGTGAGAACTCTATCCATTTCCAGATGTTTACGTAAGACTCTATGAAGTGTTTTGTTTAATAGCGCGTAGCAGGTGCATTCCGGTAAAGCATGACACACACACACACACTTACACACACACATGTGGTACTCATGTAACCCAAGACTATACAAACTTCTTCATACCCATTGGCCATTGTCCAGGAAACAACACAAACACGGTATAGCTGTTATATTAAATGGACCAACTGATCTTCTTCCAAGTGCACACTGTATTGTTCAAATTGTATTCATTGAAATGTCACCACACCCCCCTTCATCTGAAATACTTACTTATTAAATTCCAACTCCAGCCTGTAATTTAAAAAGTGAATATTCAAATTAAAAACAACACCATCCTTGGATACAACCCAAAAATTTGAAACAGTGAAGGAACCCCGGTTTGTATTTCAGGGAATCTCTCTCATTGCTTGGGTTCACCCCAACCACCCTTAACCCTTAAAATACTGTCAGGCACATGCTCCTTTTTTCTATTTCTCTCTTCTTTCCCTCCTTCTTCTTCTCTTTCCCCCCTATTTCTCCCACCCTTGTTAGAGTGGTTCGATTTAGAGAAATGTTATAATTGGCTCAAATTATTGCTATTCAGCAACACTGAAGGCCTAATAGCCTTCATTATAACATGGTGGAGATGCCTTGAAGCCCACTTCTGCTCTGCCTATTTGTTTGTCAGAGGGCTTAGGGGCAGGTATGTAATGGCGAGGTGGAAGCCTTGCCTGGGCACAGGATGTTCACATTAGGGGTGTCCGGGTCAGGGATGACCCCCTCGACCAACTGTCCCCTTATCCCATATGTTGAATGCTTAATGCCGACACGCCAGGGGAAATAACTCAGTTTTCTCTCATTAAGCCTACATTGGCACCTCGAAAGACCTGATAGGGCCTTGCTGCTGTTGCTTTGTTACATATCCCACCCCTTTACAATGTTTAATTTCTTGTTATAAATCATACTGATATTATGTTCTGTTTATCTAAAAAAAAAGAAACACCATTCTTCTCCTCTTTGGTGAGTTCTCCTACCGATGCAGGCCGGCTCCCGTCAGCTTTGACAGGAAGAATTTTTGCAGCGTCTGGTCATCGCTGCAGGGCCAGGGAAGTATTAGGAAGGCTGTGCAGTGAAGACGTCGGTGCTGGGCGTTCGTGGATGTACGGATCCCCTGGAGTTCTGGCAGAGCTGGCTCTCTATGCAGCCATCATGGATAAAGGTCGCTCCACCCCATTTTTTATCTGGACTACATAAGTGTATGATGTAGAACATGTCACTAAAAATAATAAACAAAAACATAGATAGATAGGTAGATATATAGATAGATAGATAGATAGATAGATAGATAGATAGATAGATAGATAGATAGATAGATAGATAGATAGATAGATAGATAGATGGATAGTTTCCTATTGGGTAGACTTCCTTTCACTTCCTGTCCCATAGACGAAAAAGGAAGTGAGAGGAAATCCATCCAAAGTGAGGGAACTAGTGTCCCCACTGGAAATTTTGGATTTTCTTTCACTTTAACTTTTAATGATAATGGTAAATTAGACTATTCTGACTCTGATTGTTGTGAAGCCATTTATCCCTTGTGAGACCTCTATGCCTGGCCTGTATAAGCAGATATAATCACTGAGGACAATCCTTATCCGATAGCTTGAACTCACCAATACCGATTCCATTCACAGAAGTTGCTTTAATCCAAACATCAGAATACATCAGATGACAGGTTACAGCAGATGAACAGGTTGTAGTATTGTGCAGTCAAAAGATGATACCGTCTGTAGCTTACTTATGCATAATACATGTGCCCTTGTTACATGAGGCCTGATCAGCTGTCTCTATTAAGCAGGAAGTAGGGTGGAGCATACACAGAAAGGAAGTATGTCATAGATCAGACAACAGAAAATACAGAATCTGTGCATTACCACAAAAGGTCACTAGATGGCAGCATGTAAACAAAACATAAGGTACATAGAAAATGGTTGAGGAACAATATGTATATATAACAAATCTATGCCCATTGGGCAGCACAAAGACAAATAAAGAGGGTGAATCTTTCTAACAGGGGCACAGACAGCGACAAAACCTGACAGGTGTCCTAAACCCTCTCTGTTCTATCCAATACGAAACAAAAATGTTTTGCCTTTAGTTTAATTTGTTATTTTTACTTTGCCCCTGCCACATGTCTTATTTCCCCTTTGGCAGAATTAGATATTAACAAGCTTTGAGCCACTGGCGCAGTCATCAATAAATGACTTGTCTGTGAGAGTTCACAGACCAAAACTACTAAATTAATTCCTTTTTAGTAGCCTGAAGCTTCAATTCTCAAATATCAGGGGAAGGCAGTTCATTTACTAAAGCGGAACTAAACTCTCTCAATTAACATTAACTTTTTTTAAAGAATAGTTTCAACTTTGTAAAATGTTACACCCATATTCAGGTGTAACGTGTCACGAACAGACCAGTTTCCCACCCCCCGTCCCACGGTTCTCTAATCTCTCAGGCAGCAGGGTTCTTCAAACCCCCCCCCGCTAGCTGTCACAATTGTCAGAAAAAATGTGGCAGAGCTGTGTCACCCATTTGCAGTGCTTTTTGAATAGAAAACTACAAGGAGGTGTCCAAACTTTTTTCAAAGAGGGCCAGATTTGATGAAGTGAACATGCGTGAGGGCCGACTATTTTGCCTGACATTCTTTGAACCATTAAAATTTGGTCTAAGCGTTCGAGCAGTAATACACTGCCCAACAAGAATTCTCTTGCCTTTGTGGCTGTGTGTGGAGAAGAGATGAGCTCGGGCGTGTTATTTGAAAATACCAGATTTATCGGCGCATAACATGCGCCTTCACTTTAGGAGGGAAGTTTCAGGGAAAAATAATGTACATAAAAATCTGTGAAGCAAAATAAGGGTCATTGCCCATCAATGCAGCCTAATCAATGCCCATCTGCAGCCTCTCCATTGCCATGATTGCAGCCTCTCCATTGCCATGAATGCAGCCTGATGGATGTCCATCTACAGCCTTGGAGAGAAGGGGGGGGGTGGGATGAGCACCAACAGATTACATACAAGAGAATCTCCTGTTTACACAGCAGCCTCTTTAATACATATTCTCCCGCCTCCTATGATAGACAGAGGAGTCGTCCAATAGCAGCCCAGGAGACGGGACTTCCTATTACAGATATCGCTGAGTAAAAAGGAGATTCTCCTGTATGTAATTTGACAGCACTTGTTCCCCCCTCCCTGTCCCCTCCAAGGCAGCGCCGATAAATACAGTATATATCCAAATTACCAGGGGGACCACATTAAACTGGAACGGGGGCCGCAATTGGCTCCCAGGCCGGACTTTATACATGCCTGCTTTAGAGGCTCCAGAAAAAAATAATAATACATAAACCTGCAGAAAAATGTCCATTTAATATTCTTTGTTAAAAAGTGAACTTATCCTTTAATTCTCATGCTATTAGCATAATAAATAGATAGGAAGGTATATTATATTTACTTGTTTTAATTATTTATTTCTTCTGGCTTTCTGATTTCTGACCATGGCCAAAATAATGTCATTCATGCCATAATTCGTTATTTAAAAAAAAAAAAAATCTTCCTTTTATCTGAAGGAAGGAGGCAGGGTTTTCCCAGCTAAACACACCCTCCTGGCTGAATGCCTGAGCTAAGGGCAAATGGATCCCAGTCAATAAATGCTACAATAATCATCTGCCTGATGGCTGCAGTTAGAAATGCTTGCTCAACAAAATAAAGCTAGGGGTCATTGATGGATGGGTGAAATTGCTTTCAATGGTGCCTAGATACAGTTTATTTCCTCTTAACACAGCTAGCAGTATATATAACAATATAGCATTTACCCTATACAAAAAAGTATGATCATCAGGGGTGGCCCGTCTATTAAGTGCGCAGGGCACCGCCCCCTCTATCCATGTCACACTCTATATGAGTAATGTATAGATTCATGCATAGCATGAATCTAACCACGGCCGCCGCCACCCCCTATCAATGCTTACGACCCCTTTCAGGGCTATGTGCGCCTAAATTATAACAGCAGGGGTGTTTTTTTGAAGTACCTGATTAAAAAACGTTACTAGTAATGGCGGTGATCTGCGATTTTTGTCAGGCCTGCGATATTGTGGCGGACATATCGGACACTTTTGACACTATTTTGGGACCATTCACATTTATACAGCGAACAGTGCTATAAATATGCACTGATTACTGTATAAATGTGACTGGCAGGGAAGGGGTTAACACTAGGGGGCGAGGAAGGGGTAAAATGTATTTCCTGGGAGTGATTCTTAGTGTGGGGGGAGGGGACTGACTGGGGGAGGTGACCGATCTGTTTTCTTTTGTACAAGGGACACAGCATCGGTCTCCTTTCTCCCTTACAGGACTTGGAGCTCTGTGTTTACACACAGAGCTCTACGTCCTTGCTCAGTCACTGCCGATCGTGGGTACCTGGCAGACATTGTGGCCACCAGCCACGCGCATCGGCATCACGTGACACGCCGGGCACAGTTTTTCCCCGCTGCGTGCCCAGGGATGTCCACCCGGCAGTTGAGAGCCGCACTGTGGACATCTATAGCGCGACTCTCAAGTGGGTAAGTTCGACGTTATATTATGTGGTTTTGGTAAAATTGTACAATAAATTTGTATAAAGTACAGTATAGCCAGCCTAGGAACTTGAGGAACTATACTGCCAGGCCATTGGATGCCTCTTTTCATTCCCATATGTTATGGTAAGCAGGGATCTGGTGTTTATTTACTCTCACGACTGTAGGTAAACCTACTAAACCATCACACTTTCCCATGATTCTCAGATACGGTAACCATTGAGCTAAGTGAAAGAGCCACTTAATTCTGTTTGCCCTTCAGGACAATGATTTGCATCATTGATAACCCAACAGTATTTTATTCAGAACTAACAAGGAATTATTAGAGACATCTGCAGTATAGTGCTAACCATTGCCGCACAGACATGTTTTTTTTTTTCTTCGTCTGGAATTTGCCTTCCATTATATGAAGCCTAATATTATCCACATTCAGCTGCCTGACTTTTATCTTGTCATATTGATCTATCCATGAGTCTATATTAGAAGATGGAGTCTGGATCAGTAAAAGGTAACCGCCATTAGAAAAGATAGCCGAGGATAAAATAGGCAAGGCAGCAGGACACTTAGCGCCTGGAATTGTACAATTTGCAGACAAGGTAAGTGACAGGGATAAGTGTCCCCTTCAATGCAAGATGTTACAAAACACGGACTGCATCGATACCCTCATGACCTCTCTTCACAATATTATACGCTTTAAGATTGATTTTTTTTTTCCACGTTTTTTCCTGCTGAAATAGATCTAAGTAAATGCTGGCTACAAATCCTCCTCGGCCTAACAATTTACAGGTCCTTTTTTTTTTTTTTATATTATTTGTTTTCTCTTATATGAAGTTTTCAAAATAATAAAAAAACTTTCTACAAGAGCCACACTAGTCAAACTATTTTGAGGTTATTTTTTAGATGTACAAGGTCCTCCTGTGATTGATCACAGCTTGTTGATTTCTTAGACATGGGGGTGATTTACTAAAGGCGAATAGGTTCTTCACTTGGTAAGTGAATACTTAGTGACTGTGGTGAAAATTCACTGTGACTAAAATCCACAATCACGTGCAAGGCCTCGTACACACGACCGTTTTCCTCGACAGAATCCATCAAGAAACTTGGTGGCAGAGCTTTTTTGCCGAGGAAATTGATTGTGTGTATGTTTTTGATCGAGAAAACCGACGTGGAACTCGACGAGGAAAAAGGAGAACAAGTTCTCTTTTTCCTGGCCGGGAGTCTCAATTTTTCATCGTGTTTCTCGTTGGGCTTGTTTTTCGACGAGAAATACGTTCATGTGTATGCTTAGAAACGCGCGAATGCTCAGAATAAAGTATGAGACGGGAGCGCACCTTCAGTAAAATGTGAAGGGCAGAGCTTGAGTCTGGAGCTATAAAAAGATAAAAAGAAGAGGGTGCACCAGCCTTGTGCATTATGCAAATGCAATAAAACAAGCTACTCACAAACATGTGGACCACAAATGCTTCTAAAAGCCATCAAATTGTGGCAATCAGTCCTGGAACCAACAGTCTCCAGATAGCAAAGGGGAGGACATGAGGAATGCTGCTTACTGATGCGGTTTAAAGGAGTACCTTTTTCCTCAGAGTCTCCTTTGAAATGCGTCAATCAGCAGCATTTGTATAATGCACAAGGCTGGTGCGCCCTCTTCTTTTTACCTTTTTATGACTATTAGGATATCTCCTATCCTGGAGGGCAGCAAAGCCAGAGACTCAGGGCCAGATTCTCAGAGGCGCTACGACGGAGTATCTCAGATACCCCGTCGTATCGCTGTTTTTTTTGCCGGGTATCTATGCGAGTGATTCCTTGAATCACTTTGGCATAGATATGCCTGAAGATCCGACAAGTGTAATACAGTTACACTTGCGGATCGTAGTTGTAATGACAACTCCGGCCACTAGGTGGCCTTTACGTTGTTTTCTCATTTGCCTATGCAAATGAGGCTACTACGCAGATTCCCGAACGCTTTTACGCCGCCCCGTCGTCGCGTACGTCGTTTTCGTCCACGTAAGGTTACCCCTGCTAATATGAGGGGTAACCTTACGCAGTACCGTCGGATGCCATCAGGTGCCGTCGGATCCAATGTTAAGTATGGCGTCGGGTCAACGTCGGCTTTTTCCGTCGCTTACGTCGTTTTACTAACTCGTTCGCGAATAGGGCATTGCGTAGTGACGATCACGCCGTTTTGACGTTGGTTTCAACGACGCTTTCCGACGTGAGCTGGAGCATGCGCACTGGGCTTTTTCCCCCCGGCTGGCGCATGCGCAGTTTGTTCGACGCGGGGGCGTGCTTAATTTAAATACAAGCCGCCCCCTTTGAATTACGCGGCCTTACGCTGGGCCATTTACACTATGCCTCCGCAAACTACGGAGCAAGTGCATGGAGAATACGGCACTTGCTCTGTTACGTTGCGGCGGCGTAGTGTAAATGGCTTACGCTACGCCAGCGAAATTATATGAGAATCTGGCCCACTATCTCTTGAGCTATAGACCACTTGGTCATCACACTAATGCGCAAGAGTGTTTGATTGCTGTTACAGTACTTGAGTATGGAGCATTTTAAACTTTTTTCTTTCAATACTAAGTGGAAAATTTTATATTTAACAAAATGAAAAAAAAACTGAAAAAAAAAAAAAAACTGAAGCTGGTGAAAGTCTTTAATAATTCATAGAACTTGATACAGACGTACAACAGCTTAGTAAGTGTCACATATTTTCCAGTGATATAGTAATACAATGACAGGTACAGACATGTATCTTATTTCATATGCTCAAAGTAGATAAATATTTTTTTTCTTAAGAATGGACTACTGAGCTTGTACTTATTTGTTCATGTTTTCAGAAATATCATACCTTTAACACTCAAATATGCAAGATATGAGAAAAGGTTTAGAAAAGTATAAGGCAATTTTGGGAGAAAATTATAGGTTTGATAAAAGATATTACCAAAAATGAGATAAAAAATTATCCATGGATAGTACTCTTCCATCGAGGTGAGGAAGCGGCAAAATCTTACAACAAATCCCTCATACCACATTTGTTAAACGTGGCCAAAAGGTTGATCCCAAAAAATGGAGGTGGAGTGCCCATCTATATGGGAGTGGGTCGACTCAGTAGAAGAGACATATAATATGGAAGGTCTAAAGAATAGTATTGAGGAGGGAAAAGTAGGACACAAAGAGAAATGGGCGCATTGGAAGGAATTCAAGAAAACCTGGAGTTATGCGGAAAATCTAAGGGCATAGACCTAAACAGGGGTCAGAGTAGGAACGTATGGTTGTAAGAATAGAAATTAGGAGGTAGCAGGAGATGGGGGGGGGATTTATATATTGTGGGCCAGATTCACAGAGCCCTTACTCCTGTCTAACTCGCATTAGACTGGAGTACTTTCAAATTACGCACGTTTTTTCACTACTCTGAAACCTCAAACCATGAAAATACAGCTGTGGGTTTCAATCCAACTGGCTTACGTGTTCGTACGCCTTCGGATCTACGCTGCAATAAATTTGCGGCCGCTGGGTGGAGTTCCCGTCGTTTTCCGCGTCGGGGTATGCAAATGAGCTTTTGCCGACGATCCATGAAGTTACGAACGTCAATCGCAATCTCTTACGGCATCTTTAGTCATTTTTTTGTTGCGTAAAATTATACCAGCTTTTTGCTGGTCTAATATTAGACAGCCCATATTAAGTATGGCCGTCGTTCCCGCATCGAATTTCAACGTTTTCCAACGTCTTTTTTTATTTTTTACGTAAGTCGTCCGGGAATAGGAATGTCCGTAAACGATGCTACTCAAACAAAAAATGATGTAACAAAGTTATTTCGCACAATGCACGGCGGGAAATTTCTGAACGGAGCATGCGCAGTTCGAACGTCGCGGGGACGCGCCTAATTTAGATGCTTCACGCCCCCTAATCGCGTATTTCGATTACGCGGCGAGAAATACACTACGCCGCCGTACCGTAAGGGACAAAATCTACCAGAATTCGGCGTATAGCCTGGTAAAATACGGCGGCGTAGTGTATCTCTGATACTCTGCGCCAATGTAATTGTATCTGAATCTGGCCCTTTATTTCTCTTTTTCTTAAATGTTTGTATATGGTCATATATATCCTTGTGCTTTGGAATTGCATGGGAGTAACTATGATTAGAATTTGTTGATAATATACAAAAAATAAATAGAAAGGGAAAAAAAAAAAGAAAAGAAGAAGAAAAAAAAAGGGAAGAAATGAAAAAGGAAAATGTCAAAAAGGGAAATAGGAAAAACCACACATGATGCGAAACCATAGCAGAGAAAATATAAGCAAGCAAACTGTGAGCAAGTCTCGTGTTTTTGGTGGAGTCTGAAATGGTTATGAAAAAAAAAGAAAAGTATAAGGTAAGGCAAGCTCTTCTATATGTCACCAGAATAATAGAGAGAGGGAAAAGCGTAGGTGTTAAAGAATGATAATGGGTTGAGTGTTCCTTGGATCTGAAGCGTATGGAAGGTAATGATTTGTAGATTATTCATGTTTTAGTTAAACCTCCTGTCGGGGTTAAAATTCTTCTCGTATATATCCATTTATATAAAGAGGAGTTATGTCTATCATGGCAAAGGATGACCAAAACTGAAAAATTTTCCTTTGTCAAAATTTTTGCAAAAAGAAAACATTTCAGAAAATCCACAAGTTGTAATTAAAGTCCAACCCTGCGTTCCTCCATATTGTTCTTCCACCTCTTTCCAGAGGATGCCACCAGCAATAATGTATGATTTTTTACCTTTTTCAGATGTCTTTAGACCTGTCCTTTTCCTCTTTGAATCTTCTCATGGTTGGTGGGCAGTCCTTGATGATGCAAAAAACTGTGACCCAGTCTGATGCCTCGTACACACGATTGGAATTTCCTTTGGAAATTCTGACCCTGTGTATGCCCATCAAAGTTTTTCCTTTGGAAATTCCAAGGAACTCCATTGTTCTCTTTTCCTCCATCGCAATTCCGATATGAGTTTGGTCGGGGCAAAAGCCTGATCGTGTGTACGAGACATTGATCATCACAATATGATTTCAGGGTGCCGTGTTGATTTTTATATTATTTTACCTTTTATTTAATCACTTAAGACCCGGACCATTATGCAGGTAAAGGACCTGGCCCCTTTTTGCGATTCGGCATTGCGTCGCTTTAACTGACAATTGGCGTCCTTTTTTTACCACAAATAGAGCTTTCTTTTGGTGGTATTTGATCACCTCTGCGGTTTTAATTTTTTTGTCCTATAAACAATTTTGAAAAAAATGCAATATTTTTTACTTTTTGCTATAATAAATATCCCCAAAAAATATAGTTTAGGCCGATACGTATTCTTCTACATATTTTTGGTAAAAAAATCGCAATAAGCGTTTATTGATTGGTTTGCGCAAAAGTTAGAGCGTCTACAAAATAGGGGATAGTTTTATGGCATTTTTATTAATATTTATTTTTTTACTAGTAATGGTGGCAATCAGTGATTTTTTCATGACTGCGACATTATGGCGGACACATCGGACACTTTTAACACTATTTTGGGACCATTGTCATTTTTACAGCGAACAGTGCTATAAAAATGCACTGGTTACTGTAAAAATTACACTGGCAGTTAAGGGCTTAACCAGGAGGGGGCGCTGTAGGGGTTACGTGTGACCTAAGGGAGTGTTGTTACTGTGGGGGGGCGTGGCTGTGTGTGTGACATCACTGATCATCATTCCCTAAAACAGGGAACAGACGATCAGTGACACACACACTAGGAAGCACGGGGAGAGGTTTGTTTACCTACTACGCAGACTTATTCCGTTTATTCCCAAAGAAGACATATCGGTCGTGGTGGGAGCAATTGTTAACTCCAGACTGGACTATGCAAACGCTCTTTACCTCGGACTCCCCAAGTACCAAGTGGCTCGTCTGCAAGTCGTTCAGAATACGGCCGCCAGACTTGTGACTGGGAAAAAACCCTGGGAATCCATCTTACCTTCACTGAGAGCCCTTCACTGGCTTCCAGTTAAAGACAGAATTGCTTTTAAAGCTCTCTGTCTAACGCATAGATGTATTCATGGGAACGCTCTCCATTATTTATGCGAAAAACAAGACCACAATCCCAATCGCGTTTTGCGATCCACCAATCAAAACCTGCTCCAGATTCCGAAAGCCAACTACAAGTCCAAAGGAGATAGAAGATTTGCGGTCCAAGGTCCCAGACTATGGAACGCTTTACCAACCAGCATTCAGTTGGAAGAGAACCACTCAGTGTTCAGGAGAAAGATCAAAACTCATCTCTTTTGATATCAAAGGAGACAGGAACAACAAGCGCCCAGAGGCGATTTAGTTCGCATGTGCCGCGCTATATAAGTTATCATTAATTTATTCATTCATTTACACTTACCTCTGCCCGTTCTTCTTCTCTATGACCAGATCGCGGGACACCGGCGCGATCGGGTCCGCTGTTCCCATGGGGACAGTCACTGAGAAGAGGACCGGGTCATGAGGGTGCTGCCGTCGACACGCTGCGCGGCCCGTTTTGTCAACGTATATTGTCGTGCGGCGGTCCTTAAGTGTTAAATCTGTTAAATCCGTGCAGCCACTTTCTGTCTACATACACTTACTCCAGCCAAACTCTATGGCCCAGATTCAGAAAGCAATTACGCCTGTCTAACTGGTGTTAGACAGGAGTAATTTCAAATTTCTCGTGCCGTATCACTAGTTTGAATCCTCAAACCATGATACGGCGGCTTCGGGCTTCGATCCGAGAGGCTTACGTCTTCGTAAGCCTTCGGATCTACGCTGCGATATATTTGCGGCCGCTGGGAGGAGTTCGCGTCGTTTTCATGCGTCGGGATATGCAAATGTGTTTTTACGGCGATCCGTGAAGATACGAGTGGTCTTCGCAATCGCTTTCGTCTATTTTTTTTTACGTACTGTTAGACCAGCTTTTTGCTGGTCTAACGGTACGTAGCCAATGTTAAGTATGGCCGTCGTTCACGCGTCGATTTTTTTTTTTTTGACGTAACTCGTCCGGGACTAGGATTGTCCGTAAACGACGCTACTCAAACAACGAATGACGTAACGACGTGTTTTCGCGCAATGCACGGCGGGAAATTTGCGAACGGAGCATGCGCAGTTCGATCGCCGCGGGAACGCGCCTATTTTAAATGCTTCACGCCCCCTACTTGCGCAGATGGATTGCGACGGGAGAAATACACTACGCCGCCGTCGTTTACTGGACAAAATCTACCTGGATTCCACGTAGAGCCAGGTAAAATACGGCAGCGTAGTGTATTTCTGATACTCTACGAGAATCTAATTCTCTGTGAATCTGGGCCTATAATCCTAGAAATGTCACCCCTTTAACCACTTAAGGACCCCCGCACGCACATATACGGCCACAGAATGGCACGTACAGGCACAAGGGCGTAAATTTACGTCCCCGCCTGAGTGCGGTTCGGGGGTCCCATCGGGACCCCCTCCGCGGCGTGCGGGGGTCCCCCTACCTCTGGGAGCGATCCGGGATCTGCGGGCGGATGTCGGCGAATACCCGCCCCCCCGCGATCGCTCCCAGCCAATGGGAGCGCGCTCCCAGACTGTCACTTCCTCCTCCTGTGTTTACACAGGAAGGAGGAAATGATGTATTCTCTCATCGCAGCGCTGTTTCCCAGCGCTGCTGATGAGAGAAGACATCACAAGTAAGTGTGCACCAACACAACACTGACACACACTCACATAGGCATATTAACCCCTTGTGATCGCCCCCCCCACCCCCCTGTCACAGTGTCACTGAATGCAGTGATCTAATCACTGCATTTAGTGTCAGTGTAACAGGCAGTGTAAACAACAGTTAGTGTTAGGTTCAGGATAGCCCCCCCACCCCCCCTAATAAAGTTTTAACCCCCTGATCACCGCCCTAGTTAACCCTTTCACTCCCTATTGCCAGCGTCACTAAGCGATCATTTTTCTGATCGCTGTATTAGTGCCGCTGTTCCCGCTAGGTAGCTATTTTTTTTTATTGCGATTTTTTTTTTTACTAAAGACATGTGGCTAAATAAATTTTGGCCTAAATGTTTGACTAAAATTTAGTTTATTTGATTTTTTTTTTTAACAAAAAGTAAAAAATAGTGTTTTTTTTTCAAAAATGTCGCTCTATTTTTGTATATAGCGCAAAAAATAAAAATCGCAGAGGTGATCAAATACCACCAAAAGAAAGCTCTATTTGTGGGAAGAAAAGGACGCAAATTTTGTTTGGGTGCCACGTCGCACGACCGCGCAATTGTCTGTTAAAGCGACGCAGTGCCGAATCGCAAAAACACCTTGGGTCATTTACCAGCGTATTGGTCCGGGTCTTAAGTGGTTAAATGAAGCATTGTTTTTTTCCATTTCATACTTTCATGACTGTATGTCTTTTTTACTAATTCATAAATGTTTCTAAATAAATAATCTATTGATACGAGTGTACCGACATAATATAATTTGCTCTTTTCAGCACGACACAAAACTGCCAACCTTTTGCAGAAAAGATCAGGATTATGCTCGCTAATTGGAAAATGAAAACCGTTTCAAATATGATTTCATAACAGAATGCCGTTGAATATCACAGCACAATATATGGAATGTTTTGCCTTTACGGAAATAAAGATACAAAATGGCTTCTCGGCACAACAGTGATTAAACCAAACTCTCTTTTGTCTCCAATCAGCGAGCTGTTGCTTCATCCATGAACAGATGTTGGCTGCCTGTATTTCATATGGAATCTTTTCAAATCACATTTCCGACAAATTCAGAAGTGAAAAAAAAGAAAAACTCATTGTGAGACAACAAGGCTCTTTTATTCTGAGGTAAATGAGGTCAGTTTTATCTGTTTTCAGGTAATTGAGCGCCATTTGACAACATTTCTGTCGTGGAAGGTACAATGTGTTAAACAGACATTACTGCATATTTTCAGTGTGTACCTTTTATGTTATATATTGTACATGTTCTTATAATTTATACGTGTTTTATTATTATTACGTGTGCCTGAAAGTAATATTTGGTGACATTTGTATTTACATGCTTGTGCCATATTTTTATTATTTTAACTCTTAGGCCTCGTACACACGACCATTTTCCTCGGCAAAATCCATCAAGAAAAATGCTGGCAGAGCATTTTTGCTGAGAAAAACGTTGTGTGTATGGTTTTTCGTTGAGAAAACTGTTGTGGATCTCGACGAGAAAAAAAGAGAACCTGCTCTCTTTTTTCTCACCGGGGGTCTCAATTTCCTGGTCGTGTTTCTCGTCTGGCTGGATTACGACGAGAAATACGTTCGTGTGTATGCTTAGAAACCCGCACATGCTCAGAATAAAGTATGAGACGGGAGCGCACCTTCGGTAAAAGTAGCGTTCGTAATGGAGATAGCACATTCGTCACGCAATAACAGACTGAAAACCACGAATCATCTCTCGCCAAACTTTTACTTAACACGCAGTAACATGAGAAAAGCAAAAGCAGCCCCAAGGGTTGTGTCAGTGGAATCAAACTTCCCCTTTACAGTGTATAGTGCCGTCGTACGTGTTGTACGTGACCGCGTTTGAGAACAACGAGATTTTGTCTCGACAGTGTGTATGCAAGGAAAGCTTGACAAGAATCTTGTCAAACTTGACAAAAACATCGTTGAGGAAAACAGCGTTCCTTTTACGACGAGATTCTCGGTCGTGTGTACGACACCAAACCGTGTTTTCCCAAAAATAAGCCCGGGTCTTATATTAATTTTGGCAACAAAAGACACAGTAGGGCTTATTTTCAAGGTAGGTCTTACTATGTAATGTGCTGTCTTCTCTCCCCCTCTCTCTCCCTGCCTGACAGGAATCCCAAGTGTGAACCGAGTTAAAATTCTTGTAAAATCCTTTAACCACTTGTCCTCTGCCCACCGTCAAATGACGGCGGACGGAGGACTCCATTATCCTGACATCACGTCATATGACGTGATGTCCCTTTAAAGCCACGGGCGGGCGCGCGCGCGCACCCGCCGCTCTGCTGGGATCCCGTGCGAGTGCCCGGCGGGAACGATTTCCGTCGGGCACACGCGATTGCTCAGTAACTGAGCGGGGACGTGGAGCTCTGTATGTAAACACAGAGCTCCACGTCCTGTCAGGGAGAGAGGAGATCGATTGTGTCCCTTGTACATAGGGACACAATCGGTCACCTCCCCCAGTCACCCCCCCTCCCCCCACAGTTAGAACACTCATAGGACACACATTTAACCCCTTCCCCACCCCCTAGTGGTTAACCCCTTCACTGCCAGTCACATTTATACAGTAATCAATGCATATTTATAGCATTGTTCACTGTATAAATGTAAATGGTCCCAAAAATGTCAGAAAAGTGTCCGAAGTGTCCGCCATAACGTTGCAGTCCCAATAAAAAAATCGCAGATCGCCGCCATTAATAGTAAAAAAAAAAAAATGACATAAACTATTCCCTATTTTGTAAACACTATGGCCCAGATTCATAGAGCAATTACGCCTGTCTAACTGGTGTTAGACAGGAGTAATTTCAAATTTCGCGCGCCGTATCACTAGTTGGAATCCTCAAACCATGATACGGCGGCTTCGGGCTTCGATCCGAGAGGCTTACGTCTTCGTAAGCCTTTGGATCTATGCTGCCATCTATTTGCGGCCGCTGGGAGGAGTTCGCGTCGTTTTGATGCGTCGGGATATGCAAATGTTTTTTTACGGCGATTCCCGAAGATACGAGTGGTCGTCGCAATCACTTTCGTCTATTTTTGTGTACGTAATGTTAGAGCAGCTTTTTGCTGCTCTAACGTTACGTAGCCCATGTTAAGTATGGCCGTCGTTCCCGCTTCGAATTTATTTAATTT
Organism: Rana kukunoris; assembly: GCA_029574335.1. Taxonomy (NCBI): domain Eukaryota; kingdom Metazoa; phylum Chordata; class Amphibia; order Anura; family Ranidae; genus Rana; species Rana kukunoris. The sequence goes on from CM056055.1 coordinate 198,508,372, forward strand.
TTTTTTGTTTACGTAACTCGTTCGGGACTAGGATCGCCCGTAAGCGACGCTACCTAAACAACGAATGACGTCACGACGTGATTTCGCGCAATGCACGGCGGGAAATTTGCGAACGGAGCATGCGCAGATCGATCGCCGCGGGAACGCGCCTAATTTAAATGATTCACGCCCCCTACTCGTCTATATGGATTGCGACGGGAGAAATACACTACGCCGCCGTCGTTTACTGGACAAAATCTACCTGAATTCCACGTAGAGCCAGGTAAAAAACGGCGGCGTAGTGTATTTCTGATACGCTACGATAATCCATTTCTGTGTGAATCTGCCCCTATAAATTTTGCACAAACCAATCGATAAATGCTTATTGCATTTTTTTTTTACCAAAAATATGTAGAAGAATACGTATCGGCCTAAACTGAGGAAAAAAATATTTTTTTATATATTTTTTGGGGATATTTATTATAGCAAAAAGTAAAAAATATTGCATTTTTTTAAAAATTGACGCTCTATTTTTGTTTATAGCGCAAAAAATAAAAACCGCAGAGGTGATCAAATACCACCAAAAGAAAGCTCTATTTGTGGAAAAAAAAGGACGGCAATTTTGTTTGGGAGCCACGTCGCACGACCGCGCAATTGTCAGTTAAAGCGACGCAGTGCCGGAAGCTTAAATTTTGTCTGGGCAGGAAAGGGGTGTAGGTGCACAGTAGGCAAGTGGTTAATCAACTCTATTACAGTAGTATATAATGTACAATGTGTGTGTTTCTGTAATATAATTGTGCCAAATACCTGCGTTATAGCGCCACTCTGCACTTTTGTGACCCGCCAGAGCTCTCTTCCCCACAATTATATTACAGAAACACACACATTGTACACTATATACTACTGTAATAGCGTGGGTTATATGGTTTTACAAGCATTTTAAACTAGGACTTATTTTCGGAGTAGGGCTTATATTGTAGCCCTCCTAGAAAATAATGGTAGGTCTTATTTTTGGGGAAACACGGTATGCAGATTATGTAATCCCCCCTCTAGTGGTCAGACAATGTTTTGTGTTTCAAAAATGGACTTTGAACAAATTTTGCACTATAATAGAAGAAACAGCTTATAAAAGCTATCTATTACCTGTCTGGTCAATGCTGGAAAAAGTTATCCCTAGGAAAATGTTTAAATTTTGTTTGCCGCAAGTGCAGTTGAAGGTTGGTACACTATGAACAAAAAAATTTAAACTATAAGCTGGCACTAAGGAGACAACTCAGAACTGTTCCCACTGTGTACAATACTTCCAGGCAGAGCCCCCCTGCCACAAAGCACCAACAACCCCATGTTGAGGGCATGTGGCCTGTTATTGTTCAGGAGGAGGGGCACTCGTTTATCACCCCCCTTTCCTGATCTGCCGGGCTGCACGTCTGGATAAGGGTCTGGTACAGCTTTTGGGGGGACCTTGAACTGTTTTTTTTTTTTACTTTTTGGTGTGGGGTTCCCCTCCAAATCCATACCAGATCTGAAGTGTCCATTTATTAAAAGTCAGCAGCTACAGTATTTGTAGCTGCTGGCTTTTAATATTTTTTTTAGGCGGACAACCGCTTTAAGGGTGCAAATGGGCCCCCCTCCATTTTGAAATCCCCCTTCTGTGACAGCATGCATGTGTGCCCTGTGACAGTGTGACTCTCCCACAGTAACTGTCTCTTTTGAAATCTGTGTGGTTGTCCAGGACTTTGACCGCACAGCCACATCATTCATTCACAGAAGCCCGTAAAGGAAGGGACTACAATACGTTGGACCTGTAGTTCTCAATGGGACACATGTGCAGTAATCACAGCACTTGTCCAAAGGCAATTCTTCCAGCTCCACAACTGAAAGTCTGCACCTCGGTACAGACATAGAGCAGGAGGAAGAGTATACAGGAGCCTGACATTGCACCCGCCATTCAAATACCGTGGTTGCAATTAGACATGTGCAATTAGTTTCATTACAAATTAGTTTTTAACTAATTTTGACAAATTCGTTAATTCGGAAATATCAGAATTAACGAAAACCCGTTTAACACATTTTTCCAAATATTCTAAGATTCGTAAATTTTAAATTTTAAAATCCGAAAACCCAGAAATTCTCAAAAATCTGAAATAATAACTAACTAATAATAACTTAACTATTACTAACTATCAAAATATAAGAATTGGAATTTCCTTTCGAATTTGGCTGTTAGTGAACCTAATGAATACGGATTTATCCGTAGTTACAAATTATCCAATATAACACATGCCCTATCCAAACGAATGGAACATAACAAATGAATAATAATAAATAACAATAATAATACAAACTTTTTTATCATTATTATTATTATTTTTTATTAATAATTTGTTCCGTTCAATTCATGTAGATGCGGCATTCGTTTTTTCAGATAATTTCGTAACTTTGGATAAATTTGTATTCATTACGTTCACTAACAGCCAAATTTGAAAGGAAATTCTAATACCTATAATTTAATATCTAGTTATTACTAGTTAGATAGTTATTCTTTTGAATTTTCTTTTGAATTTTTGGATTTTCTAATTTACAAATTTTCAAATTTACTAGTTTAGGAATTTACAAATTGCGATTATAAGGAATAACCCGAAAAACAAAAACAAAAAAAACAAATGACATGAAAGTGAACAATGACAGTGCACATGTCTAGTTGCAATGCTTTGCAAAAAAATAAACATATATGCACATTTATTATTTTTTTGGTGGATAGATTCTGATATAACTTCAACAGCTTTTATCTCTGTATCTGCTGATCATTTGAACCTGTTGCTATAAAGGTAACCACAGTTTACAAATTTTTCATCCTATGTTCAAGGACGACTACAGACAACAATTTTTAAGATTTTTTTTCATCTTTAATCAACACATAAACCATGTCTTTCTTTTACTTCTTTACCTCTGCTAAAAGCTGCCGAGATGTACAGCCCACTTCCGGCTCCCGCTGCATCGGAACAGGGTCTATGATTGACAGATTGGGTGTTGTGCCTCCGCCCCCTCTCCCACTTACCTTGCTGTGCCATTCAAAAAGCTCAGCTACAGCGTCATCACAATACACATTAAAAGCTTTCATCAAAGCTTAAAGGGCTCTCGAAGTAGTAAAAGAAATAAATTATTTATGTGTTGATTAAATATTTTTTTTTTTAAATATAAAAATTGCTGTGCCTAAAGTTAGGCTTCCAGTATGAATTGCTCAGGCCTGTGACAGTTTTAACTTAACATATGTGTAAATGTTACTGAATTGCATTGTAGATTATTAACAACTGCAGTAATTTTAATACAACACTTAATTCAACCTTTTTTTTTTATCCTCTGTTGCATCTCAGTACTGCTGATCTCCTGCAACCGCTTTGCAGCCACTTCTTTTCTACATGCACCCCAGTGATGGCTGCATGGCATTTCTCAGTGAAGGTTTCCTGATGTTGATAACGGTGGACCGTGCCCTTGTATTGTGTGTTGAAATAACCACTTGTTATTAGGATGAGCTTGTTTGGGGTCTGAACCCAGAAGTCAGCTGATCCTGGGCCAATGATCTGCAGGTGTGGATTTCCCCGCCCTGCGACTGACACACACAAGGGGCCAGGGATACCATAACATCATCAACATAATATGAACACATGGGCATATTAGATTACCGCTTGCCGACTGTCAGAGGCGGCTCTATAACCTCCCTGGCGGGATGATTATTTCAGATTTTAGATGCTGAAAGCGGTACAATTATTTTACTATTGTGCTGGTTTCACCTGAGAGCCCGACGCCCTGTACTAACAATCAGGACCTGGATCTTCTGATTCTGGGTCACCTGATCACTGTGGTAGCCTCTCATTGGCTGCCATAGTGGTCAGTCACCGTGAAGCCCTCCCCTGTGTTTTTTTCTTTCTGTGAATGACGAAGGAGGATGCAATGTATCTTTCATATTCCTTGCAGAAAGAAAAAAAAAAGTGTTTATATTTTTTTTTACATTAATAAATAATAAAAAATAAAATAAAAAAATAAAGAAAAATACCTAGATCAAGGTTTGATCTAGGTCAGTGCCAGGGTTAGTGTTTGGGTGAAGTAAGTGTCAAAGGTCAGGGTCAGTTTATTTTGGACTGTTTTTTTTTTTTTTTAATTAGCATCAGTGTTAGTTACAGTAATATCACCATGTTTTAGGTAGGACAAAAAAACAAAAACAAAAACAAAAAAAAAAAACACAAAATGCTTCTTGGCTGTTTTATGGGTACAAACAACAAATACCATACACATGCAGTATGTAGTATCGTTGAGATCGTCAGGAGCAGGAGAATTTATTTTGGCTTGTTCTTTGTTAGTAGAATGGTAGTAACAAGCAGGGCCGCCATCAGGAATTATGGGGCCCCTTACACAGCTTCAGGCATGGGCCCCCTGGAGCAAAGAACCGGGGGGGGGGGGGTTTTAGCCGCCCCCAAATTGAGAAGTGGGAGGCTGCCTCGAATTGGGAAGCGGGGGGGTGCCACGAATTGAGAAGCGAGGGGGGTGCTGCCACTGCAAACTGAGGTCGGGGGGCTTTGGGTGCTGACGAACAACAACAAAAAGTTGGGGGGGGCGGTTGCCCTGGGGACCTCTGGGCCCTTTAATAAAAAGATAAAAGAAAAAAAAAGAAAAAAGAATATATGAAAAAAGAAATTAAAAATGTTTTTTTTTTTATAAAAAAAATAGGGGGGTTGCCATCTGGGCCCTGGAGACCTCTGGGCCCTTTAATAACAAAAAATATATATAAAAAGTAAAAAGTTAATACATTTTTTTAATAAAAAAAATACAGGGGGTTGCCACCCTGGGACCCTAGGGACCTCTGGGCCCTTTAATAAAAACAAAAAAATATATATATAATTATTTGTTTATATAAAAAATAAATAAAAAAAAGGGGGGTTGCCATCCGGGGCCCTGGGGACCTTTCGGGCCCCTTACAGGTGTACTGCCTGTACCCCCCTGATGGCGGCCCTGGTAACAAAAAGAAACACAGCTACATTTTATTTTTTTACTATTTTTGGCCCAGTATTCCTTTGATAATAACAAAAATAACATCAGGAGATATCCACAACTATTTACTACTAAATGAAAGCCAAATTTGATATAATCCACTGGATGCACAAAGTAGTTGATGATATGATATGTACGTTTTTACTAACACGTGTCGAAACTGCTAAATTGTGCTTAAGCATTTTTTTTTGTTAAAGGGTCACTAAAGGAAAAACAAAATGTGCTGAAATGACTGTTTACAGGGTATAAAGACATAAAAGTTAACTGATTCCTTTAAAAATGATTAAAAATAAATAACAATCAATCATATAATCAACCTACAGTTTTAGTTTCGTTTTTGCTGCTGTTTTTAGTTTCGTTTTTGCTGCTGTTTCCTATACAGAGCCTGAGAGCCAATAGTGATGGTTTGTCTAAAACCCCTCAGCCCAATCTACTTTCAGTTTACACACAGTAATCACACCTCCTTGATTAGTGACCACAGTGAGAAAGCTCCCAGCACTGTGGTTATAAGAAAACAGACAACCAGGAAGTGTGGAGATCAGAGCAGGATTACAGCAACATCAAAGCAAAAATGAACAATGAGGACATGAAAACAGCACTGCAGTAAGGTAAAGGAAGCTATTTAGCTAAGAAAAAAAAAATAGTGACCCTTTAAGTGTCAAGGGGTTAACATAATACAAGTTATATAAGATTTTAGTAATTGGGGTTAAATCTACTTTTAGGTCCTTTTTCATAGTTTGTGTTAAATTCAGATACATTGTGTGCTTATTTCATTTTACAATTTAAAAAAAAATCTTTATTTTATTTTTTTAATAGTCATGTCCAGCTAATATTGCTGTGACATCAAAAGAAGCATATATGTATTTAACATGGGTCAATACTAAATGGTAGCCCTCAATTTAGACAGAGGCTTTACAATCCATTAAGTTTCAGGCCTAAACTGTTATGGATTTGACAAAAGCATTACCGTTATATTCCAATTTTTTTTTTCTTTTTGTTGACTCAGACTCACTCTATGTCAGCAAAACCAAACATTTTGGCTTGAGGCCCAGGCTCCCGCTGTCTATGAAGGAATCGTAGCTGCTTCTTCCACCATGACAGTAATGAGAAGCCGGTATTAGCGTCATTTGCATAATTGCGATTTTTAAAAAGTTGTCCTCTTTGTCAGTGGGAGACAACCAGTCTCGATGATGCGGCCAGAACATTATTCTGCGCGTTTTGTACTATCAGCAGTTATTTATGTAAATCCCATCATTACGAAGGGGTCATTTTCCAATTTCCCACCATTAACTGACTTCCCTTGACAACAAGATTTGGGGAAAAAGTTTGAAGCAATGAGGAGATACGCCGTGTCATTCAACGGACCATCTGAATTGTCTTGTGAAAAATCATCTTTTTTTTTCCTGTTTTTTGACTTTTTGAGGAGCTGACAAGCCAGATGACAGAGGAAAAAAGATAGGACAATCTCTTGTTTTAGAGATGAGTTGCCAAACATGTGGGAGATCAAACAAGCAAAGCCCGGGAGCTTTTCAGGAAGAATTTTATTTTATTTTTTAAAGCAGCACATTTATTTTTTATTATTTTTTATTTCCCTTTTTCTGAAGATGTTTTTCTTCTGACAAATAAATAATGAGTAAAAATACTACGTATGAAGTATTATAATTAATTTTTCAGATTTCTTAGAATGCATTTGAAATGCCGCTTATAATAATAGATTGATGTACTTTTTCTTTATTTAAGGAGCACAATAGAAATATTTTTTTTCAAAGTCCCATAAGTTCTAAACAAAATGTACATAAAATAAAAAATAAAAAATAAATCATAAGGGTCTATTTATAAACATTGGAATTGTCAAGTACATCTATTAGTCAGTTTAATCTTATTTTATTAACCACTTCAAGACCAGGCCTTTTCCTGAAATTTTTTGTTTACAAGTAAAAATCGATGGGCCAGATTCAGGTAGAATTAGATTCCCGCAGAGTATCAGAGATACTCTACGCCGCCGTACTTTACCTGGCTCTACAAGGAATTCAGACATTTTGGCTTGTAAGGTACGGCGGCGTAGTGTATTTCTCCCGGCGGAATCAAACTACGCGATTAGGGGGCGTGAGGCATTTAAATTAGGCGCGTTCCCGCGGCGATCGAACTGCGCATGCTCCGTTCAGAAATTTCCCACCGTGCATTGCGCGAAATCACGTCGTTACGTAATTTTTTTTTTGAGTAGCGTCGTTTACGGACATTCCTATTCCCGAACGACTTACGGAAAAAAAAAAAAAAAAATTGAAAGTCGACGCGGGAACGCCGGCCATACTTAACATGGGCCGCGTAACGTTAGACCAGCTAATAGCTGGTTTAACTTTACGTAGCAAAAAAATGACGTACGCGATTGCGAACGACGCTCGTAACTTTGTGGATCGCCGGAAAAAGCTAATTTGCATACCCCGACGCTGAAAACAACGCGAACTCCACCCAGCGGCCGCAAAAAGATTGCAGCGTAGATCCGAAGGCGTACGAAGACGTAAGCCTGTCAGATCGAAGCCCAACGCCGCCGTATCATGGTTTGAGGATTCAAACTAGTGATACGGCGCGCGTAATTTGAAAGTACTCCTGTCTAACACCAGTTAGACAGGACTTACGGCTCTCTGAATCTGGCCCTGTATCTTTTGCTAGAAAATAACTTTGAACCCCCAAACATTGTATATATATATATATATATATATATATATATATATATATATATATATAAATATATATATATATATTTATATTTATATTTTTTAAGCAGAGACCCTAGAGAATAAAATGTTGTTTCAATATTTTATGTAACACTATTTGCGCAGCAGTCTTTCAAACATTTTTTTTGGGAAAAAAAAAAAACACTTGAACGAGTAATAAAAAAAAACTGTAACGTTAGTCCAATTTAAAAAAATATATATGAAAGATGATGTTACATCAAGTAAATTGATAACAAACATGTCCTGCTTTAAAATTGCGCACACTCGTGGAATGGCGACAGACTGGGGTACTTAAAAATTTCAATAGGGGACATTTTTTTTTTTAAGGTTACCTGTTTAGAGTTGCAGAGGGGGTCTTGCGCTAGAATTATTGCTCTCACTCCAATCGTGGTGATACCTCACATGTGAACACCATTTTACAATGCGGACACAACTTACAGATGCGTTCGCTTCTGCGCCTGAGCTCCGATAGATTGGGTGCTTTCATTTTTTTTTCTTAATTATTTTACTTTTAATTTTTACACTGTCCATTTATTTATTTTAATGTAAACATCCCTTGTAATACACATAAGCATGACAGGTCCTTTTTATTTAGAGACCTGGGGCCAAAAAGACCCCAGGTCTCTCATTTACATAAAAAAAAAAAAAAAAAAAAACGTAATTTTGATTTTAAGTAAAAAAAAAAAACCCTGTGGCTCTGCCACAGGAGTGACGACAGAGGTCGCTCTGGAGCTCCAAGACATAGAGCTCAGGGGGGGCAATCTTGCCCTCACTCGGCTTCCTGCTTATCAATCTGCCACATTGGATCGGTTCCGAGCTTACAGGCTGTTCCGGTAAGCTCGGAATTGACTGGGAAAAGGCAGAAGGGGGTCACCGCTGCCTATAAATGTGAACTGCATTAACAGTAGCAAGGTCATCTACAGTGCAGAAATAAGCAGTAATAAAGCTTGATTTCCAGAACACATGAACTATGCTGCCAGAGTACATTAAAGTGATTGTAAAGTCTCTTTTTTTATAACAAACTTGGTATACTTACCTCCTCTATGCAGTTGGTTTTGCACAGAGCAGCCTGGATTACTCCTTTTCTTGAGTCCCTCTTTGCTGTTCCTGGCCCCTCCCTCCTGTCGAGTCCCCCCACAGCAAGCAGCTTGCTATGGGGGCACCCGAGCCGAGTCACAGCTCTGTGTGTCTATTCAGACAAGGAGCCCTGACCCGGCTCCACCCCCTTTCTCTTCTGATTGGCTAATTGATTGTGATTGACAGCCGTGGGAGCTAATGGTGCCACTGCTGTGTCTCAGCCAATCAGAGGACAGTCCTGGATGGCTAAAGCAGGCCATACACGGTCGAATTTCGAACAAATTTTCTTTTCAAAATCAGAAAGTTCTTTTTTTGTGATCCGATGATGCCACCATTGATTTTCGAAATTCGGCCGACCAAACTTTCATGTTGCCGGGAATATTCATTTCTCTCCAGGAATATTCTATTCTCTCCGGAAATATTAGTTTCTCTCCGGAAATATTCGTTTCTCTCCGAGAATATTCTTTTCTTGCACATTGCAAATTTTTCCTTGTATTACATTTCTCGCACGATTCTCCCATCATTGATCAGAAAATCGTTTGTTTTTCAAAAAATTTCCAACATGTCGAATTTCTCTAATTTGTTTGCCGCACGAAAATTGGCTGTTGCTGCAGCCCACTAACAGTGCGAAATTCGTACAAACATTCTTTGATACGATTTTCTAAAGAAAATTCTTTCGAAATTCGAACCGTGTATGGCCGCCTTTAGACACTCGTAGACATCGTTGGAGAAGGTAAGTATTAGGGGGTGCTGGGGTGGCTGCTACACAAGGAAGGTTTTTATCCTAATGCATAAAATTTATTAAGATAAAAAACCTTCTACCTTTACAACTCCTTTAATGTTGACTATCATAGGCATAAACCTTCTCGATATGCACTGTCCATGGAAATGAAGGAAAGGGTAGAAGGGAACAAAGATGACTTGCAGGGTGTTTTTTTTGGGAGGAGCGGTCCTTTAAGCTGTTCTTCTGCCAAATACAGTTGGGGCCCTTTAAGAAGCGTTGGTGCACTTAACCACAGTTTCGATAAATTAACAGGCAGGTACAGGTGCAGTAAAATTGCAGCAAAGTTGCAGTATAGGTACAGTTTACACACGATATACCTAATGTCCTGCCCCCAGTAACTCATTCCCTGCTAGCAATGTGAACAATAGACATTGCCCTCTCACCAGTTCCTGTGGTGCGGCCTTGACATTTCGCTAGGGCTCCCTCAGTCTCTCCACAGAATGCCTCTGGAGATTCAGCAGAGGGAAGTAGAGGGTGAGAGCTGAAGATGCCCTGATCTCCCTGTGGCAATGGTGCAGATGCAATCAGTGCATTACCTTGGATGCCTCTGCTGGTCTATCCTCTCAGCAGTCTGGTCATTATGCAGCAGATGTGCTCTCATCTGTTTCCTCAGTGCCAAGAGAGAGGATCTAGCTCAACAGTCTCAGAAAAGCTGCTGCACTCCTCCATCTTGCCCCAGTGTATCATGGGAATTATAGTGCAAAGGGTCCATAAGCTCCACAATATGGCTTACTTTCTGGACTTTAAATCCCATGACCCTCAGCGTTCTGCATAGGAATCCATAGGCTTTTCTGGCTATAGTTCTTTCTCTGCTGACTGGAGGGAATAGTGCAACACAACATTTAGCATTGCAGCAGAAAGTGAAGGTAAACTGATTGTAAACAGGGAAATGTCTCCTCCATATTTCTGTAATCCAGCACCTGGCTACACCATGTTTGCCCCATAGTTTTGCTTACAATTAGGCTTTAAAGCTGTCTGAGTTGAAAAATGTAAAAAGGAAATACTTTTATAGGGAAAACATGTATAATTACCTGTTCAACTGCCTATTCCTTCAATTTCTCCTCTCTTGCAGAGCTATGGCATCTCCAAATCCAACACTTCCAGCTGTGTCAGATGTCTTGGTCCTCCCACCGGCCCCTATATCACTACAGGACACAATACTAATATGGAAGGTACTATATTGCTTGGCACAGCATGCCAGGATCCAACACTCCAGGAAGTGTCAGGCCGGGTTCACACTTGTACGACAAACCCTCCAACATTGGGAGCTCATGTCGCATTATGTGTGAAAATCAATGTTTCCCTATAATAGCTATCTTAACTGGTCTGACACAAGTCGGTCCGACTTTGAAAATGCTCCCTGCACTACTTTGGTCCGACTTTGATCCTACTTAAGCCCATTGAATATCACTGAAGTCGGATCAAAGTTGGATCGCTGTCTTAAGTTATCTGACTTTGGCATGCAACTTGTGCTCTGATTATCTTGAAGGAGAACTCCGTGCCAGAATAAAAAAAAAAACGTAATGGGTTCCCCCTCCAAGAGCATACCAAGCCCTTCAGTCCCCCCCCCCCAAATCCATACCAGACCCTTATCCGAGCACACAGCCCGGCAAGCCAGGAAAGGGGGTGGGGACAAGCGAGAGCCCCCAACCCCTGAACTGTACCAGGCAGCATGTCTCCAACATGGGGGGGGGTTGGTTCCATGTTGATGATAAGGGCAAGGGCCTCTTCCCGACAACCCTTGCTGTTGGCTGTCAGGGTCTGCGGGCAGGGGGGCTTATCAGAATCTGGATTCCCCCATTTATCAAAGGGGGCCCCCAGATCTTAGCCCCCCAGCCTATGTTAATGAATATGGGGTACATTGTACCCCTACCCATTCACCTAAATTAAAAGTTTCAAAAATAAATCACAGTACACAGTTTTAAGTAATTTATTAAGGCAGCTCTGGCGACTCTTCTGACTTTTTCTCCCCTCTCCGGCTCTTTTCCCTCTTCTGGCGACATCTTCTGCCTCTGCCATTTCTTCTAGCCCTCTCTGGTTTTCCCCCTCTGTCCGGGGACCCCACGCTGTTTTTTCAGCGTGGGGATCCCCCTTAAAATCCATGCCAGACTGGAGGGTCTGGTATGGTCTTGGAGGGGGAACCCATGCCATTTTTATTGGCGTTGTAGTTCCCCCTAAAGATTAATACCAGAAACACAGTGCATGGCATTGTCGGGATCAAAGTCAGATCCCCGTTCATTGAAGTAGGACGCATGTCATTCTTCAAGTAGCAGGGCAAAGTCAGATCCACAGTTGCACGACTGTCGTGTCGTACCAGTGTGAACCCAGCCTGAGCCCAGGTTCACACTGGGCTGCGGGAGTGAAGCCGTGTGAGTTCAGCTGAACCCGCACAATTTCACTCCCGCTGGCAGTCCTGATTTCAGCCGCGATTTCAGAAACATCTGTGCAGGTTTCTGCACAGATGTCAATGTAAATCGCTACCCGAAATTTCAGAAAAAAGTACAGGAACTACCTTTTGAAATCGGTGCAGCGACGCAGATGCGGCGTCACACCGATTAGGGCGGTGCCATTGCCGACAATTGCCGGCAAATGCTGCCGATTTGAGATGAGATTTGACATCTCAAATCGCATCTCATATCGTACCAGTGCGAACCAGGCCTGAGCCCAGGTTCACACTGGGTACGATTTCGTTCGATTTGAGATGCGATTTCACATGTGAAATCGCATCTCAAATCGGCGGCAATTGCCGGCAATGACACCGTCCTAATCAGTGCGACGCCGCATCTGCGGCGCTGCACCGATTTCAAAAAGTAGTTCCTGTACTACTTTTTGCAATTTCAGGACGCGATTTACATTGACATCTGTGCAGAACTCTGCACAAATGTCTCCTAAATCGCGCTGAAATCGGGACTGCCAGAGGGAGTGAAATCGTGCAAAATCAGCTGAAATCGCGCGATTTCACTCCCGCAGCCCAGTGTGAACCAGGGCTTAAACATGAAGATTCTTCAGGCGTCATTAGGAACAGGTGAATACAAACCGTCTTCCTTTGCAGGTGGTGTTTTTTTATGCTTCTTTTATGCTAACCAAGCAAAAGAGCCACTTTAAGGCACAGTTTTGACTGTTTTACATTTTGAGAACAGTAAATATGATTCAGCATTAGGGAGGATGTTGTTAACTCCTGTGAGGGAATTCTCTGCAGCTTTTCATTGCCCAGATCCAGCCAACAATTGCACAAGTCCCACAGCTTGTTTAGCACACCACTCCTGAAAGGACTGTGTTGATGCTAAATAAGCTGAGGGACTTGCGAAACAGTTAGCTAGGTTTGCTCACTGAAAGACTGCAAAGTGTTTATTTAGCACATAGCATTCCTGCTGAGGAACTTAATAACAGCCATGTGCATACACTCTATCTCTCTGTCACTTATTGTAAACCATATTTACCATTTTTTTTAAAAGTAACACAATAAAAAGCTACATCAAAAAATGGAACTCCAGCTTTTAGTTTCTGATTGAGTACACGGCACAAAGTAAGGATTTCCCCAATGGGATTATAGACGGCAATCAAAGCCTGATAGGAGATCTTCTTTATCCCAACTCTGCTAAAAATGTTATTTTTTATTGCTGTTTGTGTACTGGAGATATTTGGAGAGATATACCCTCAGAGAAGTACGGCTGGTCTCAGGAGATTACTATAATTGGTCCAAAATTCGAGCCATGGGTAACCCTGCCAATGTTACCCAACTCAACGAAATTAAAGGAAAAAATAATAAATGCACATATTTCTGAAGAAAAAAAATATGTGCATTTATTATGTTTTCCAGCAGGAGCCTGGAAAGTAATTTGCACCCACAAACATTGGATCAGGGGTGCAATGTGGGCTCCTGCAGAAATATTCTCTGGCTTTCAGACTGTGCCTCTGTATGGGCTTTCTGTTTTAAAAGTGGAGGACATGTCAATAGGCTACGAGAGCGCTCCTCAGTGCCCAAGTACAAGTCCATCTGCCTCAGTGGCAGACAGTATTTGTATTTTATTAATTCACAGGAAATTAAGAATGAATAATGTGGCTGTGTGGTCAGAGCTCTCTCAATCAACATTCCTTTACCTTACTGCAATCCTGGTTTCATGTCCTCATTGTTCGTTTTTGCTTTGAAGTTGCTGTAATCCTTCTCTGATCTCCACACTTCCTGCTTGTCTGTTTCCTTATGAAAAAAGTCATGGGAGCTTTTCTCTATGGTCTCTGATCAAGGAGGTGTGATTAATGTGTGTCTAAAACCCCTCAGAACCAATCAGTTTCATTTTAAAAACAAACACTGCCCTGTATTGGCTCTGTGTTTCTGTACTTCACAGAAGCATGAAACTAGATGAAAAATGAAACTGAAACTGCAGGCACATTATATGATTGATTTTTATCTATTTTTAATCATTTTTAAAAGGAATCAGTTAACTATTATGTCTCTATACCCTGTAAACAGTCATTTCAGCAAAAAAAAATGTTTTCCTTTACAACTCCTTTAACTATTTTTAATCCTTATGCTGCTAGCCGTAAACTGACCATACATGGATCAAAATTAATCAAATTCTGCCACTGTGCAGATCAAATGTCGCTACAGTGTCCGAATAAGATGCTGCCAGTGTGCCAATCAATTGCCACTACTGTGCCCCATCAGATGCTGCCAGTGTGCCCATTAATTGTTGCTACTGTGCCCCATGAAATGCTGCCAGTGTGCCAATCAATTGCCGCTACTGTGCCCCATCAAATGCTGCCAGTGTGCCGAACAATTGCCGCTACTGTGCCCCATCAGATTCTGCCAGTGTGCCCATCAATTGTCACTACTGTGCCCCATCAGATGCTGCCAGTGTGTCCATCAATTGCTGCTACTGTGCCCCATCAGTTGCTGTCCGGCACTTACCTGTCTCGCAGTGGGTCAGCGGCGGTCTAGTGCACGTCCTCCACGTCTTCTTCAGTCCTCTCTCAGGCATCCAATCACAGTGCCTGATGTTTCAGCCAATCAGGTGACCCAGCAACCTGATTGGCTGAGAGGCGGTTCAGTGTTAGCAAAGTGAATTCCTTCGCTCTGCTAACACACAGCATGGCTCCCACTGTTCACTGTTTTGGGGCCCCTTTCAGAAAAACATCCCCGCCACGGTAATTTGGGTGTTCTGCACCCTAAAATGTGCCGGGCACCTGAATAGGGTGTGTCAGCAGCGACTATAGATAAACTATAGATAGATTCATGCAATTATGACGCAGATTGACGCAAGTTTAGTGGATATATGAACAGAGGGGTTGCATCACCAACTGCCAGGATCTGAGTGGAGCAGAAGCGGGGTACGCACCTCTTAAAGCTACGCTGGTGAGCGACTGTTAAGACTCAACACTGCCAAGGATCCCAGGTGCTGGTTAGAAGTACCTTTCTTGATGACTACGAGCTCTGCCTGTTAGTGCTCAGTTGGAAATTCCTCCACACACCATCCCCAGGATTTAAAGGCCGCGGCTGGGCTATAGCCGATCGCTTACTTGGCTTGCCTTCTGGTAAGCGACCATCTAATTGCTGGTGAAGGGATCACTTAAAAGTTTTCATCTGTCACAGTGGTGGTGTTCTGTTCCTATACATGATGTACTTTGGGAGAGATTGATGCTGAACTTTTCTGTCAAGGGCTTATTGTCACATCTGCTCAACCCCAAGGGAGAGTGGTGATCAGCACCCCTCTGTATAATATTGATTTAATTAATGTACTGTCATTTATTTGTGGCGCGGCTATGCTTTTGTTCTATAGAGTCTCCTCTGGTCTTGCACCCAGCTCCCCTGGCATGCCGCCTCCAGATATCCACTGTGTCACACTCGCCGACCTTCTCCTGCCCTGAGTTCATGGTAAAGAACTTAACCTGACATGCATTCCAATCACTTCTCCGGCCCCTCTGTTCCAGGACACCTGCTCCATGACTGTGTAAGGACAAGTCTCCCTGCCAGCTCCCGGGCTCCTCCGCAGAGACGCGCACCCCCCCAGATGGGGATGGGCCTCCTGCTGTGATCTAGCACTACATTCTTCGTGTCTCCCAGCCGACAACTCCCCTCCAGTGGGCTGGACCTGAGCTTATGAATCCCTGCCAATTCCAGTTGGGGATTGGTCAAAGCTCCTTGCATGAGCTCCCTGCCACTCCAGCTCCCAGCCCTGCCTTTCCTCCAGAACATTCTCCCTGGAAGCAGGGGAGGTGCCCAAGAACTGAAGCACAGGTGGTCACGCCCACTGCTACATTAACCACTCTCTGCCCCCAGATCTAAACAAACAGGCCTAGCCCGAAACATAGGCCTGCCTTAATTTACCTGCATGGCAGCTACCACACTAAAATCCTTACCTCTAGCACCTACCTATGGTAGAGAGTGCTACATAAGAAAACAAGAACGTACAAAGAACATGAAGTAAAAGAGAAAACAGTGTAAACTACACTAAATACACACAAAATCACTCTAAATAAAAAAAAGAGTGGATCTTAATTTTTAAGCAAATTTTGCAGCTCAATAAGCAATAATTACTGTTTTCATTTCCTCATAATGTTGGGAAATTTCAAAGATTGCACAGCATTCCTGAACAAGCAAATATCTTTTCCTTATTGGTCACTGAGGACTGGAGTTGAAAGTCCCTGATGTATACATTATATTTCCTTTCCCTTTTAATTCCCCATTAGTAGATCAATCTCTGAGGTCAGGTGGATGGATACAGATCTTTTTTTACAGTAATCACTGCCATACATCCAAACATTACTCTGGTCTCTCCCTAAAGCCTCTAATTGCCTTGATACATAACGAGACATTGCAAACTCTGCTGCCTTCTCTATCTATCAAGCGAATGAAAGCGCGGGAGCAGAGTATTGATCGGACAAAGATTTGGTTTCCACTTACACAATTAGTCATGAATGAATTTATACATGTGATGAAGTGGTGTTTGGAAAGGCCGGCCGATCAATATTACTCGAAGGAAGAGGTCGAACGACCCAAACATTAATATAAATCTTCCATATTGCGAAACATGTTAGTTTGCGCTTATAGTTTTCAGTCGTACCATGGCGGCTCAGTAAGAAGAGCTCAGCGAAGAAAATTGCCAATATCAATAAATCAGTGTCAATATTAAGTTGTGTTGGTGCAGCTCAGTTTTTTTCCTTTATTATTTTTTTGGTGCTGTCTCTGTTAGGGAGATACACTGTCTCTATTTGTTCTGGTGACCACCATCACCTGGGAGGAAGGCTGGGGTGAAAACCAAATTTTTAAATGCCTACAGAACAGGAAAAAAGGGCGAAATTCTTCACCAGTTCCAAATGCAACTGCCTAATGCCTTGTACACACAATCAGGATTTCCGATGCAAAAAGTCAGACCGAATTTTTTCATTGGATATTCATTGGATATTCCAAACGTGTGTGGGCCCCATCGGACTTTTGTCCGTTGGTCTGTAGGAAACTCAGATGGAGAAGAAACCATGCATGCTCAGAATCAAGTCGACGCATGGTCGGAAGCATTGAGCATAATTTTTCTCGGCTCCTTGTAGTGTTGTACAGTGCGTTCTTGACGGTCGGAATTTGGTGTCACAGTGTGTATGCAAGACATCTTGAACGTAATTCTGTTGGAAAAATCCATCTGAGTTTATCCCGACGGAAAATCTGATTGTGTGGATTAGGCATTAGAAGACTTTTTCCTAATTTTAAGATATTTCTTCTCACCTCCTGTTATCTTTACAGTTTGGATGAGCCCGAGTTTGGTCCAAAGTCGCATTCAGCCAAATCTGGAAAGAAGTGGTCAGTGCCAGCCCAATCGGCTGTGGTCTGAGCATTTCCTGTCCAACAGCTGCATGGGCAAAATGGGTCCAGAATGATTGTGATATAACTGACCTAATATGGCCACATGGCCATGTTAGGTCAAGGATATTGACCTGTGGGGCGAGCAATGCCACAAAGGTGGCTGTTTGGGCCAGCACTGACAGCTTCAGTCTGGGTTCAGCTGAACATGGCTTTGGATAGAACCCAAGCTCATCCCTACACTCAGGGATGTATTCTGGCCTAGGCCGACAAGGCCCAGGCCTTGGGCGGCACTTTGCGGGGGGGCGCCTGGCCGGTCCTCTTCCCATGGCGTCCCTCTGTCCTCTTCCCACGGCGTCCCTCTGTCCGTCACTCATGGCAACCCTCTGTCCTTCTCCCAGGGCATCCCTCTGTCCTCTTCCCATGAATATGACAGGGGTGTGGCTTTGACAGGAAGGGGTGGGTCATATTTAAATTAGGGGGTGCGCAAGTTTAGTCAGGCCTAGGGCAGCACAAAACCTAAATACACCTCTGCCTACACTACAGCACAGTAATTGAAGGGGCATCTTCCTGGCGGGACACAGATAGAAAGAAAGACCTGACAGGGTTCCAGAGTTGCTCAACAAGGGTTACATGGAATCCTGGAGTTCTTACATAGGTTGTTAGGAGTTCATTGAGCAATGAGCAATTTTTGCTTCTCAGGTTCCCACTGACACCAATGATCTTTTTAGGTATCTGTAAGGGGGTAATTCTGCCCAAGAGTGAGGAGCATTCTTCCTACTGATGTATCGTGAGCTGTAGATATAGTAATTTTTACCAGGGGTTCCCCGAGACCAGAAAGTTATTATTGTGTTAAAATTGTTCATAAAGTCTGCTATACCAGTTGACTTTTTTGGGCGTGAGAGGGATGGAGATTGCGCTGGAAAAGTCCTGCATAGAAGTCCATGGGAAACCACCTTTGATCACGCTCAGTGTGAGGGACGAAACATGCTAGGTGGTAACTACCACTGATGTAATTTCCTGTCAATGTAGCGCATGGTGGAACGCACGTCAATGCATTACTTCTGGTCCAGCTGATTTTAAATAAATGGAATTACGCTATGTGGATCCCTTCTGTCATTCCCTTTACTTGTGAGAGTAAACCATCTCCCTGGAGCATTATTACTACAGTAAAGGAGTGGTCTTAGAGGAGTAATACATGTCCCAGGAATCCAAAGAGTGCTGCTGCTCAAAAGGAGCGGTCCCAAATGAGGAATAAAAGTCCCAGCAAAACCAGGACAACTGAGTATCAAGCGCATATGACTATCATTTCATATGTTAGGCCTCGTACACACAACCGTTTTCCTTGGCAAAATCCATCAAGAAAAATGCTGGCAGAGCATTTTTGCAGAGGAAAACGGTTGTGTGTATGTTTTTCGTCGAGAAAACTGTTGTGGATCTCGACGAGAATAAAAGGGAACATACTCTCTTTTTTCTCGTCGGGAGTCTCAATTTCCTCGTTGTGTTCCTCGTCGGTCTGGTTTACGATGAGAAACACGTTTGTGTGTATGCTTAGAAACTCGCGCATGCTCAGAATAAAGTATGAGACGGGAGCGCACCATCAGTAAAAGTAGCGTTCGTAATGGAGATAGCACATTCGTCACGCTGTAACAGACTGAAAATCGCAAATCGTCTCTCACCAAACTTTTACTAACACGTGGTAACATGAGATTAGCAAAAGCAGCCCCAAGGCTGGCGCCAGTGGAATCGAACTTCCCCTTTATAGTGCCTTCGCACGTGTTGTACGTCACCGCGTTTGAGAACGACAAGATTTTGTTTTGACAGTGTGTATGCAAGGAAAGCCTCGTCGAGGAAAACAACGTTTCTTTTACTATGAGATTCTCGGTTGTGTGTACAAGGCCTAAGACGCCACAACTGTTGGTGAGTGAGTGGGGTAAATCCCAAGGTTTGGTGTACCTTCCATCAACCTAATAGATGGAGACAATTGTGGTAAGTGTGCTGCCTAACTAGTGTGCTACATTATTATTATTTGGCTTCTTTGCCTTCACTCCACTGACTAATTTCTGAAAGATACATGTGGATACAGTATGGACTTTTTTTTTGCATGTGTTTATATTAATTTGTTATTTATGCCTGGTAGTGTTTAATTAATCAGTGCTTTATTGTTTGTTTGCAATTTTGAGGGTTCAGAACCTTACCAAAGCAGTAGCCTATTATAATAATTTGAGGTTTACTTTCTGGTTTAATTGTTTCACATAAGTTAATATCACACAATTTTTAGCTTTTTATCATAGTGTGGGTTCTAAAATATTATTTAATGGGAAGCCATGGTTAACATACACAAAAACCACAGGTACACTGCACTGCACCTGCACTTTGGCCAGACCACAGCGTAGCAGTGTGACACAGTCCTATAGGGCAATTTTCTGGGAACCATAGTTGTGCGTAGGGGGATTGTCGTGTGTGCCTGGGCACCAGGGCCGATCCGCCCTATATGCTCACTATGCAAGCCGCTTAGGGCCCCGCAAAGCTGCGGAGGGCCCCCCAAATTACTAGAGGCCCCGCCTGGTAAGAAGTAATTTTTCGGTCCCTTACCCTGCTTATCAACTTGCTCGCTGCATGGGAGAAGAGGTGAAAAGTCAGCATCTCCCGCTTCTCACTTTAATGTAAGATGTAATTTCCATACCTCCCAACTTTTCAACTTCAGAATGAGGGACAAATGAGCATACCTCCCAACGAAGTTGTTGAGCGGTGGGGGGAGCAGCGGATCGGAGTTGTTGAGCAGTTGAGTTGTTGAGTTGCTCAACAACTCCGATCCGCGCTCTAATAGAATGTATCAAATAACTGACTCCATTTTAAGTAGAAATTAGCTTTTCTATATGTTTTGACATAATTAGCTTAGCTAACAGTTTGCATAGAGTCACACCCTGCTACTGTTAAGTCATTGTGATTAAGCATGAAGCAGCCTGATTGTATAAGCAAAGTCATCTTTTAGCCATTGTTAAAACTAAATTCAGCTGGTTTAAATCTTGATAAGAATATACTGAGTTTTGTGTAAAACTTACAGACATATGCAATAATATGCAGCCCCTCCTATCTTTCATCTGTATATAAGTCTGTTGAGAGAATACAGTTTTAGAGATCTTATGAACAGCACATCTATCTCTGTGTCATTTGTCTCTCCGGATCCGTGGGTCATTGAAGCTCTTCTTTCATTAACTGAAATACACCTGGGTGGCAGTACCTGTTTACCTCTACAGAATGGTGGCAGCTGTGTGGGGTGAGATAATCATCTTTGGTAAGTAAAAACTTATTTGTCTTTTAGACGGACTGTTTTCTCTTGCCTTAGCTCTGATTTAAATTTCATCTTAAACTAAATTTATGTAGAAGAGGTGTATGAGCCACGCCTTGGTGTATAGGGGATTTTTTGGGGAAATCCGCCTTTGAAAGTACCTTTGAGAAGGTCTTAATTGAATAATACAGTACTGTACAGTCCTTTTTGGGGAAGGAGCTGAAATAGTTAATGAGGATTATGCTTCAGTGACCCAACCTACTTTCGCTTTTCTTTCTTTCTCATAAAGTATAAGATAATTTGTTTGTGTGGGAGAATGAAGTCTGTAAGGTAAGACAGACAGACTCTCACTGTCACTATTTTAATATGGGTCTAGATCATAGTAAAAAACCTCCCTCATATCCTAATCCCAGAGAAAATTGTAAAGATTATGTAGCCAGGGTTTGTAGTACAGATTATGAACTTATAAATCCTTGGGTTTGTAAAGTATACACCAGTTTACCTAAGGAGGAAATACACTTCCAGGCAGGACATTATGCTGTACAACAAAGAACCCCAACCCCACCTGCACAGGTAGGAGGAGTATCTGTAGGCGGAGCGCCCACATCAGGTGCACTGCCTCATAGAGCTTCTGTGGTCACCCAAGTAGATCTTGTATCACAAAATCCTGTTTTGGGAACTCCTGGAGGCTCACCTCAAGGTGGGGTTTCAGGAGATTCTGATTCCCCTGTTTTTCCCATCAAAAACGTCTCCACCTGGGAACGAACAAGGTTCTGGTCAGGAGGAACAAGTAGATAGTTCCGTAAGAGAAATGTTTCTCAGAGGATTAACAATTGTAGGATCTGATACCATGAATACCCCACTCGTACGCCCACAGGGTAGCCAGATGGAATTAAGAAATCTACCAAATAGACAGAGGAGACTAGATGATGATGAGATAGAGGGAACGCAAAACTATCCTTTACTGACAGGAAACGACATGTTAAACAAGGTGATTGATATTAAAAATATCAACCGCATTGTTAAAAATTGTCCAAAACCAACTGAGTCTGCCTCTGCAACCTTGAAAAAGGCTTGTAAAAGGAGAAATTATACACAGGAAGATATGCGATTGATTGTAGATGGTGTCATTGGACACACATCCGCATTTGATTGGACTAAAGTAGCATCCATAAATGATATTGAAGATCCAAAAATAGTAAAGGCTGATGCACATGAATTAAATACTGAAAGGGAAAAAAACACCACGTGGGATCAATTAGAAGCGGAATTAAATAATGCCTTTAAAAACAGAACTTCCCTTCCTACTGCCATAGCTTGTAAACAAAAGTCAGGAGAAAGTGTTTTAGAATTTTGGAAGAGATTTATGGCTGTGTGGACACAGGAAGCTGGATTATCAATACTACCGGATATGAATAGTCTGATGATTCAGATTTTCATTAGTAACCTAAAACCACAACATGGTTTAACGGTTAAGCAAATAATTTCTGATTGGCCTACAAAGACCATACCGGAATTCACAGAGAAGGATTCAGCAGGATGTTTGGAGATACCGAAAAGTTCAGGTACACTTTTCCAGGGAGGACTCCCACAACAGCAGCAGTCCCACCTGGGGAATGGCACACAGCAGAATAGGGGTAGGAGCAGAGGGAGAGGAAGAGGTCGAGGCCGTGGTTTCCCCAGGACACAGCCCCCAAAAAGAGGTTGTTTTAACTGTGGGGACTTGGGTCATTGGAGAAACCAATGTCCATATGTCATACCTTAACAAAATAGCACACAAGTTACACAACCCCCACAAACCCAACAACATCAAGGGCCAAAATACCCCATCCCCAATGAGGATACCCGGAAGATAATATCCCAGCATTTCCCCTGGTTTCATCCGCTTATTCAGAGCAACCAATTATTATGTTGCATGTGAATGGAATGGAAGTACCATTTTTCCTCGATTAAAAAGCCACACTGAAACCGGGAGCCTAACCTATTTATCAAACAATATCCTCTTTCTAAAGAAAAGGAAGAGGGGGTTGTGCCTATGATTGAACATTTCCTGAAACATGGCATAGTGGGAAAAATCACTGGAAACAAATGGAATACACCAATTAACCATGTAAAGAGGCCTGATGGTTCTTATAGATTTGTGCAAGATCTTAGAGCTGCAAATAATTTATTTGTCCCTATAGCTCCTATAGTGTCTGATGTGCCATGCCTTCTTACTTCTATACCATCCGATGCAGAATATTTTTCTATTATTAACCTTACAAATTGTTTCCGTCCCTGTGGACGAAGAGACACAGCCTATTCGTGCATTCTGTTTTCAAAACCGCCAAATTACATGGTGTAGAATGCCTCAGGGCTATGTAGACTTCCCTGTAGTCTACTCAGTTGTGCTCCAGGCCACTATGCGGTCCTGGACTCCCCATCATGGTTCTGTCCTACTCCAATATGTATCCCAAGCCAGGTAGCCTGCAAAGAGAATGGTTTAGGTCTGCTACATTGGTTGGCAGATAATGGTCATAAAGTTTACAAAAATAAACTTCAGTGGTGTCAAGAAACTGTTGAATACCTTGGTTTTAAACTCACAAAAGGTGAAAGGAAAGTCAGTCACAAGAGAGCTGCGGCTCTCGTGGGTCTAGCCCGCCCACAGACCAAAAAGGATATGCTGTCCTTCCTTGGCATGATTGGTTACTGTCGCCAATGAATACCTGACTGTTCCTACTATGATAACATTTTGAGACAAACCACAGGTACCGACATGTCAGATTGTATAAAATGAAATGTACAATGCTTTTGTATACCTTAAAGCTTCTATAGTAACAGATCCTGGTCTTGGCCTATACGAGTATAGCAAAGGGTTTCACCTATTTACTAGGGACAACTGTAAAACCATGGTGGGAGTCCTAGCGCAAGAACATGGGGGCAAACTGCGGCCTATTGCTTTTTTCTCAAGAGTAGTGCCTATGCCGGTTCAGGGTATGTCGGTGTGTCTAAGAGCTCTTGCATCCTGTGCTATAGTTGTGGAAATGGCCACATCTTTCACTTTAGGTCACCCAACATATGTCCGCACAGCGACAGAGTGGGTGTGAGGTCATTTTTGCTCTCAAATCCTAATTTGGAAATAAAATATGCCTCCTCACCTCAGGCCCAGCCCTATTCCTAAATGCTTTCTTGGGATTAAAATAAATAAAAAAATGAGTAACATTAATGTATTTATGTATTTAAGCATTACAGCAGGACACCTCACTCAATATGGATATGTGCTCAAGTTCAATCTCGGGAACTCAAAATGTGATTGAGATGGGTCTTGCTCAAGACTTTCTCAAGACCAGATGACCATACTTATCATGCTGGATATGCTATGGTCCAGCTCCCTGACATTGTACTCGAGGCAAATCCAGTCCCATTTTAATCTGCACAAGCAGCTTCCAAACAAAAGACCACTATTTAGATGCCTTCTCTAGCCCCTGAAATACCTTTATTTGATCAAACACTTTCAGATTTACAAACATATGCCACTGAAACTGACATAAAACAATGGAACATTGCAGGTGTGCAGAAAAGTCCAGAGTCTGGGCTTATCTGCAAAGAGGGGGAACCATGTATACCTATAGCTAGTGCCCCATTGTTTATCTCTCAGTACCATGGGGTGGGACATAGAGGCTGGCAGATGACATATGAATTACTGGATAGGGATATTTTCATCGCAGGTCTTCCCTCTCTTGTGAAATCATATGTCTCTAGATGCATCACATGCATCCGGAACTAACCAAATAAATCCACACAAAGCAAAACACGAACACTTGATATATCCATCCTCACCATTCACTCATTTACAGATTGAGTTCACCCACATGCCCAAATTAGGCAAACGACAGGAATATTTACTTGTAATAGTAGACATGTTCTCAAGATGGGTAGAAACATTCGTAACTACAAGAAAAGATGCTCAAACAGTGGTAAAAAAATCTGCTCGCAAGAAATCATCCCTAGATGGGGATGCCCGCTCCAAATAAATTCTGACAATGGTCCTGCCTTTATTTCAAAAGTGTGCCAAGATTTAGTGAAGAAAAAGAAAAAAACAGAGGGCGCCTCCAGGTTAAGCGTTGCAAAGCTTTATTACAATACAGATGACAGTGTAGACTTACATTAAAAACAAGTGGAATCCAACATGTAGATTCGATCGGGAAGTTCTTGAATGGGGGGAGATGTGGCATCTTTCCAGGCTAGATGTATTGCTGATCGTGCTGCCGGGTGAAAACTCCTAAGTCTCACCGTCCATAGAGCAGGTTTAGTGAAAGCACTTAAAATTGACTGGAAGTTTCACATTCCTTACCATCCTCAAAGTTCAGGGATTGTAGAAAGAATAAGATCAGGAAGGCTACAGGTGGAACTTTTACCAACTGGAAAACTGTGCTGCCGACAATTCTAGCAGAGGTAAGAATGACCCCAAACAACAAGACAGGTTATTCTCCCTTTGAAATTCTTATGGGCAGACCATTTCCCACTCCCTGGGCCAGATAACCCTTAATGTTAGAAAGAGGGGATCTTGATCTTATTCAGGAAGAATATGTAAGAAAATTAATTGAAACGTTGGACAAAGTTGAAAGAAATGTCGCTCGCACCTCTCCTTTTTCTTCACAGGAACCAACACACCCCTTTAAGGTCGGTGACCTCGTAGTGGTCCAGCAGCTGAACCAAACAAAAAAAAGCAGGAATATCCTTTTGGACCTCCAACCACCGTGATCGCAGTAACCAGGACAGCCATCCTCGTGGAAGGACAACAGTCTTGGATCCATGCCAGTTGGGTAAAGAAGGTCAACCAGGACCCTAAGAGGCAAGGCAAAGATAAAGACAAAGGAGGTGAAGAAAGTAGTGAAAATCCTCGAATACTGAGTGAAGAAAGTGGTCAAGTCTCTGAAAAAGATGACCTCGCTTATTTCATCATAGACTTCTGGGGAGGCATTTTGCCTCCTGTTCCTAATCTCTCTGATAGTGTTGCTACCTACATGGATTGTAACTCACTGTATTTATCATCCTGAGGACTTGGGAGCCCTTAAAATCATATGTGGGTCACCCAATAACACCATCAATAATACACATATCAGACACAAGAGAGATACACAATCACATAATGAAGGAGTTAAAACAGATAGTTTTACAAACATGTTGCTACTGAAATTTAAATATAGCTATGCCCAGAAGTCTGGATATGAAAAATGTTGGATATGTAGTAAACTCCATCCTAGCACTGCTAGGATCCCCCTAATGGTAGTACCTCTAAACTTCACCCCCTCCTAAATGGCACACATCCTGTCGTCCTTACAAACGTCACAAAAACGCTTTCAAACAATACCCTTATTTTCCAAAATATTGGTAGAAGTCATTCCCCAGACTGGTGTTTTAGGTTGGGAAACTTCACAAAGGGAGCTGAAGTGTGTCAACAATCTAAAATTAACTTTTCAATGACTTCAATTGAAAACCCTTTCTTCCACACTTCAGAACCTGCCCTAAATACCACTCTAATAAACTTTCTCATCTCCAGTTCCACTTCCACAGTAGGAAAATTATTGTCAAGTTTAACCTTTTCCAGTCTTTCTGATGAAATGATGACAATATTCAAATAACGATCCTTAGCTCTAGGAAACAGTATTTATATTTGTTGTGGAAAAATCTGTCACTGCCCCTCCCCCTTTGTATTCCATGGACAATTGCTATGAAGCTGAGATTATCTGTTTATTGTTCTATAGTTTTATATGCTTAGGATAATGATACATTTATGGGAAAGTAGCCCAGGTGAATGTAGGGGGTTTCAGGGTTTGTGATTATCACCTTCGTGATAAAAGAGGGGATTCTAATAGAATGTATCAAATAACTGACTCCATTTTAAGTAGAAATTAGCTTTTCTATATGTTTTGACATAATTAGCTTAGCTAACAGTTTGCATAGAGTCACACCCTGCTACTGTTAAGTCATTGTGATTAAGCATGAAGCAGCCTGATTGTATAAGCAAAGTCATCTTTTAGCCATTGTTAAAACTAAATTCAGCTGGTTTAAATCTTGATAAGAATATACTGAGTTTTGTGTAAAACTTACAGACATATGCAATAATATGCAGCCCCTCCTATCTTTCATCTGTATATAAGTCTGTTGAGAGAATACAGTTTTAGAGATCTTATGAACAGCACATCTATCTCTGTGTCATTTGTCTCTCCGGATCCGTGGGTCATTGAAGCTCTTCTTTCATTAACTGAAATACACCTGGGTGGCAGTACCTGTTTACCTCTACACGCGCCCCCCCACCGGAGTTGTTGAGCGGGGAGGGTTCTGCAGATCATAGTTGGTGAGGTGGGGGGTTTCCGCAGAACAGAGTTGTTGAGCGGGGAGGGGTTCCGTGGATTGGAGTTGTTGAGCGAAAGGGTTTACCGCGAAGCGCGGGACCGCGGTAATCACGGGACTCTAGCCCTGATCGCGGGATTTACCAGGATCCAGCCAGGATCCGGGACGGTTGGGAGGTATGAATTTCCGTCAGCTGAACACTCCCTTCCCCCCGCTTCTCAACTTTAATCTTTAATGTGACATGTCACTGTCGCCAGTCCCCCCCGGTTCTCAACTTTAATGTGACGTGTCAATTTGCTTAGGGTCCCAGGGAGGTCAGGATCGGCACTGCTGGGCACACCCTAATCACCCAATACAGTTCAGATTCCCCCTGCTGATATTTCACCAAAGCTCCGTTTTTTGTTTTTTTTTATTAAAAAATGAATACAATTGTAAAAAATAATAGAAAATTAATATATATATATATATATATATATATACACACACACACACACATACATACATACATACAGTACATATATATATATATATATATATATATATACGCACACACGTGTGTTTGAGTTTTGGGGCGCATACCCTAATGCAATAGGTAGCGCAGACCTATGCTGGGAAATAATGGAAAATGCAAGCAAATCTGGGCCCGACTTTCATAACATGTGTAACAAGCAACATTGGCTGCCAAAATGCACCAATGATTATTTTCTGCTGTGAAGTGGCTGCAAATCAGCGCTGCTCTTATGCCTACTCTTTATAAATAGACTCCTATAATAATGATTCCTGTTCAGCGTAATGGTTTATTGAAAAAGATTGTCTATCATCTACTTTGCTATAGAAATTGTTTCTCTAATTGTCTTATACAAACAAGCTTTTCATGTTTAGATTCCTATTTACTATTTGGAGAGAATGTGCCATTGCAGGCTTTTCTACGTCTATTAAACCATTCTTCTGAAACCCAATATAGAACACAAGTCTTGCAAAATAGTCAGTATGTGCATAAAAGAATCTCATCTTCTGAAAAGAATTAAATCCATAAAATGGCTCCATACCTTATGAAAGTAATGCTTGTGCGTATAGCTCAAAAGCAACAATTGGATTATAGCTTCACTTGCCTGCTAGTGTGTTGTTGTACGTAATGCATACTGCCTGGCAATCATATGACATAACAAGGTTAGTACATTTAAATAGATGTTCTGAAATGCACACATTCCTACCCTAATCTCCTCCATTAATGTGGACCTGAACTTAAGAAGTGAAGATTTGCTGTGTTAAAGGCAGTGGCGGCTGGTGCTCCAAATTTTTTGGGGGGCGCAAACAAACTGAAAAAAAACCCACCATCAATTGCAGCCACTGTGCCCATCAAACACAGCTACTGTGCCCATCAAATGCAGCCACTGTTTCCGTCAAACGCAGCCACTGTGCCCATCAAGCACAGCCACTGTGCCATAAAACGCAACCACTCTGCAATCAAAAGCAACCACTGTACCCATAAATTGCCGCCACTGTGCCATCAAACGCAGCTACTGTAACCATCAATTGCTGCCAGTGTGCCCATCAATTGCTGCCACTGTGCCCATCAATTGGTGCTACTGTACCTCATCAATTGCTGCCACTGTGCCCCATCAATTGCTGCCAGTGTGTCCCATCAATTGCTTCCAGTGTGCCTATCAATTGCCTCTACTGTGCTCATCAATTGCTGCTACCATGCCCCATCAATTGCCTCTACTGTGCCCATCAATTGGCGCTACTGTGCTTCATCAATTGCTGCTACTGTGCCCCATCAATTTCTGCCAGTGTGCCCATCAATTGCCGCTACTGTGCCCCATCAATTGCTGTCATTGTGCCCCATCAAGTGCTACCACTGTGCCCAACAATTGGCACTACTGTGCCCCATCAATTGCTGCCATTGTGCCCCATCAATTTCTGCCACTGTGCCTATCAATTGCCGCCAATACGCCCCATCAATTGGCACCACTGTGCCCCATCAAGTGTTGCCCAGTGTGCAACCTCCGCCCGGCACTTTCCTGTCTCGGGTCACGGCGCTGTCCTCAACTCTCTGAGTCTATGTCTTCTCCCGCCCTCTGCTATAATTGGATGCCTGATAGCCAATCACAGCGCCTGTCGCTTCAGCCAATCAGGTGACAGGTAACCAGACCAGAGCACCTGATTGGCTGAGAGGCGGATCAGTGTTAGGAAAGTGATTTATTTGCTTCCCTAACACAACACTAAGTAAACAGCAATTGCACAGCATTGCACCCTCTGTTTACTATTTTGGAAGCCTATTAGAGCCTATGGCTCAAATCAGGCACTTCCACAAAAAAACTGCCGCTGTAATTTAGATACCTGGTGCCCGACAAGGGACCGGACACCTGAATACGGGGTGGAAGCAGCGACCATAGATAGATTCATGCAATGAGAGAGACGTGACAGGAGAGAGGGGGTGGCGCTCCAGCGCCCTTTATGAACGCACTGCCTCTGGTTAAAGGAAACACCTAGAACTATTGATTGTGACCAAGCAATACCCTTGAAAATATATATTTTGTCTGGAATTCCTCCAAAGAAAGAGCGGTGAGCTTCCTGGTATGTGAATGTGCCTAGAGACTCCTGTACCCACAGCCTCATAGTTGTATATCTGTGTTGCAGAACTAAATCACTATTGCCTCTGACTGAGTCTAGTCTCAAGAGATTTGGACTGAGATTTGGTAATGTCACTATTGTGTTTCTCACTGTTCTCCTTGCTGGAGGTTATGACATGAGGAAGCAAAGTCCTGCTCTAACAAGATGACTGCCACCACACAGACACATGGTCCAGAACAAGGCATTTGAAGTCAGGGATGGGAAAAGATCACTTCTAGGGAAACTACAGTCAATAATAATGACTAGTCCTTGGCATAGCTGTTTTTTGGTACAACTTTCATCATTCAGTTCTCCTTTAACCACTTCAATACTGGGCACTTTCCTCCCTTCCTGCCCAAGCTGATTTTCAGCTTTCAGCGCTGTCACATTTAAATGACAATTGCGCGGTCATGCTGCACTGTATCCAAACTAAATTTTTATAATTTTGTTCCCACAAATAGAGCTTTCTTTTGGTGGTATTTGATCACCTCTGGGGTTTTTATTTTTTGATAAACAAATAAAGAAAATTTCCCGAAAAAATAAATAAAATAAAAAAAAAGTTTTTCTTCGTTTCTGTTATACAATTTTGTAGAGAAGTATGTTTTCGCCTTCACTGATGGGCATTAATGAGGCTGCACTGACGGACATTGATGAGGTGGCACTGATGATGGGCACTAATATGCAGCACTGATTGTCACTCATAGTTTGCACTGATGGGCACTGATAGGCTGCACTGATGGGTACTTATGGTGGCACTGATAGGCAGGACTGATGGCCACTGATAGGTGGCAAGGTTGGGCACAGATGGGCATCACTGACAGGCATCACTGAGGGACACTGTGTGGCACCATATATGGGCAATGATTGGCAATCTTTTTGGGCACAGATTTGCATCCCTGGTGGCTATAGGTGGCATCCCTGGTGTTCTTGGGTGGGCATCCTTGGGGGGGGGGCTGCACTGATAATCATTCAACGCAGACCCCCCTGTTAGGAGAGCAGCCGCTCAGCTCTCCTCTACTCACTTCCGTTTTGGAGACCACTGGTTTACAGTGAAAACTTATGCCGCGTACACACGACCGTTATTCTTGTCATTGAAAAAAATAAAAAATGTTATCAACGTGATTCCTCACAAGCCTATTTGCATACACATGATCGTGAAAAAAAATGCTCGAGCAAAGAGTGGTGACATACAACACGTACGACGGCACTATAAAAGAGGAAGTTCCATTCGAATGGCGCCACCCTTTGGGATGCTTATGCTAATTTCCCCGTCTCATAACTTGCATCTGAGTATGCACGTTTTTTCCCCCCTCGTTAAAGCGTACACACGATGTGAAAAATGACCATGTGAAAAAAAAAATAGAGCAGGTTCTAAATTTTTAATGCCCATTTTTTACGTCAAGAAAAATGCTCACACGGCTGTTTTTAACGACCAATTTAACCACTTATGGACCGGACCAATATGCTGCTAAATGCCCAGAGGCGTTTTTACAATTCGGCACTGCGTCGCTTTAACAGACAATTGCGCGGTCGTGCGACGTGGCTCCCAAACAAAATTTGCGTCCTTTTCTTCCCACAAATAGAGCTTTCTTTTGATGGTATTTGATCGCCTCTGCGATTGTTATTTTTTGCACTATATACAAAAATAGACCGACATTTTTGAAAAATTTTTTTTTTACTTTTTGTTATAAGAAAAATCGAATAAACTAAATTTTAGTCATACATTTAGGCCAAAATGTATTCAGCCACATGTCTTTAGTAAAAAAAAAAATCGCAATAAAAAAAAAACTAGCTACCTAGCGGCAACAGTGACACTAATACAGCGATCAGAAAAATGATTGCTTAGTGACACTGGCAATAGGGGGTGAAAGTATTAACTAGGGCGGTGATCAAGGGATTAAACCTTTATTAGCGGGGGGTACGGGGGCTACCCTGGACCTAACACTAAATGCCTGTCACACTAACTGTCACACTGACACTAAATGCAGTGATCAGTAAATATATGATCACTGCATTCAGTGACACTGTGACAGGGGGGTGGGGAGGGTGATCGGGGGGGGGGGGGTTAATGTGCCTACATGTCCTGGTGTCAGTTTAGTGCTGTGCAGACTCACTTGTGATGTCTTCTCTCCTCAGCGGCAGTTGAAAATACCGCCGAGAGGAGAGATTACATCACTTCCCCCTTCCTGTGTTTACACAGGAAGAGAGCGGGGGCGTGCGCGCATTGGCTGGGAGCAATCCGGAGGGGGTGGACAAAAACGTACAGCCGCCCCCTCATCCCGGATCGCTCCTGAAGCCACGGGGACCGCCGCAAGTACCGGGGGGGTCCGATCGGACCATCGATCCACGTCTAGGCAGGGACGTACAGGTACGCCAATGTGCCTATACGTGCCATTCTGCCGACGTATATGTACATGCGGTCCTTAAGGGGTTAAAAAAATTGCATTTTTCTCGTCATGAAAAACGGTCATGTGTACGCGGCTCTAACAAGCTTAAAAAATAACAAAAAAGTGCAAGGTTTCTATTTTTCCTCACGTGAGATTTTAAAGGAACTCACCACCAAACTGAGGTCCACATGGTGTGTAAATAACACCCCCCCCCCCCCTCCAGTGCACTTCTCTTTCATGTTAATCTCTCTTCTCAGTGCATCTTAGAACTTATCTAGTTTCCTCTTCCTAAGTGTGAGAATTCCTATAGACTCCTCCAGTTCTTCGCATGCCCCAGGAATGTCCTGCCGTGGAGCTAGGATGTGATTTTAAGCATTTGAGTCAGTGGAATGAAGGCAAAGAAGCCAAATGATAATTGTGTAGCACACTAGTTAGGCAGCACACTTACCACAATTGTCTCCATCTATTAGGTTGATGGAAGGTACACCAAACCTTGGGATTTAACAATGTTGACCGTTGTGACTCCACAATGGCATAATACAGTAATAGATGCGGAAAAGTGATAGAAGAGAACCCAACAGATATAATTCCATCCAGCTGCATAGGCCTAATTCACCATAGACAGATCTGTGAATGAAAAATAGTCTAACCACTTCAGAAGATTCTCCGTGTCTACCTCCCGAGGAGAACCATTCATTGGCTCTGTGAGACAGATGGGATATTGCTGACAGGTGACAAGATTAAACCCACCACTCCCTCCTAAAGAAATATTGGCAAGCTGTGATTTTTCCATCGAGTTCACACGTCTCAGCCGAGTCAGATTACCTGTGGCTAAGAAGGACGGTGGTTGTAAGCGGGATCACAATAAAGCCTGCAGCAACTCAGGTGGAGTAAGGCAAGGCTTCTTCTCTTTCTAAGATTCTTGTGGCTTCAGAAAACTGATATTTCAGGAATCTCATAATCTGTCCCCAGAGAGATGAAGAATGAGGGTGATTTAAGTTCTTTTCAGTCTATTCCATTTTTCAGTGACTACCCCTCATACAGGAAAAGTATGATAATAAGTAGAACCGTCTCCTGCTAGTGCGGAGTATGGCATTACAGATACAGCTGGAGACTACCTGTGGCTCTCCATCTGCTGTGGAACTACAAGTCCTGACTTATAGTTTAAAGGACAGGACATGCTGGGACTTAAACATCCGGGCCAGATGGAGAATCACAGTTTGCTATCCTTAGCTTGAAAGGCTCATGCAGAGTGTAAAGGAGAACTCCAAGAAGAACCCCAAATATAGTCATGGAAGGAGTACAAAGAGGAAAGCAATATACCCAGTAGGGATGAGCCGAACACCCCCGCGTTCGGTTCGCACCAGAACCTTCGAACGGACCGAACATTTGCGCGAACATTTAGAACCCCATTGATGTCTATGGGACTCGAACGTTGGAATTCAAAAGTGCTCATTTTAAAGCCTAATATGCAAGTTATTGTCCGAAAACGTCTTTGAGAACCCGGGTCTTGTCCCAGGGAACATGTATCAATGGTAAAAAAGTTTTAAAAACGGTCTTTTTTTTCAGGACTTCTGAAAAAGTGACCGTATTTAAAACTTTTTTTCCATTGATGCATGTTCCCTGGGGCAAGACCCGGGTTCTCAAAGACGTTTTCACAGGCATACTATAGACACCCAGCAGGTACAATATTTAAAGGAATTCATTTTTTTATTATTTAAGCATCATTAAAATCACTGCTCCTGAATCGGGAGCAGTGATTTTAATGATGCTTAAATAAAAAAAAATACTTTAAATATTGTACCTGCTGGGTGTCTATACCTGTGATAACGTCTTTAACTACTTGTCCACCGTCAAATGACGGCGGGCGGAGGACTCCATTATCCTGACATCACGTCATATGACGTGATGTCTTTTTAAAGCCGCGGGCGGGTGCGCGCGCGCACCCACCGCTCTGCTGGGATCCCGGCGCGAGTGCCCGGCGGCAACGATCGCCGCCGGGCACACGCGATTGCCCAGTAACTGAGCGGGGACGTGGAGCTCTGTATGTAAACACAGAGCTGCACGTCCCTGTCAGGGAGAGAGGAGACAGATTGTGTTCCTTGTACATAGGGACACAATCGGTCACCTCCCCCAGTCACCCCCCCTCCCCCTACAGTTAGAACACTCATAGGACACACATTTAACCCCTTCCCTGCCCCCTAGTGGTTAACCCCTTCACTGCCAGTCACATTTATACAGTAATCAATGCATATTTATAGCAATGTTCACTGTATAAATTTAAATGGTCCCAAAAATGTCAGAAAAGTGTCCGAAGTGTCCGCCATAACGTCGCAGTCCCAATAAAAAAAATCGCAGATCGCTGCCATTAATAGTAAAAAAAATAAAAATAAAAAATGCCATAAACTATCCCCTATTTTGTAAACACTATAAATTTTGCGCAAACCAATCGATAAACGCTTATTGCATTTTTTTTTACCAAAAATATGTAGAAGAATACGGCCTAAACTGAGGAAAAAAAAAAAATTTATATATTTTTTGGGGATATTTATTATAGCAAAAAGTAAAAAATATTGCATTTTTTTCAAAATTGACGCTCTATTTTTGTTTATAGCGCAAAAAATAAAAACCGCAGAGGTGATCAAATACCACCAAAAGAAAGCTCTATTTGTGGGAAAAAAAGGATGCCAATTTTGTTTGGGAGCCACGTCGCACGACCGTGCAATTGTCAGTTAAAGCGACGCAGTGCCGGAAGCTTAAATTTTGTCTGGGCAGGAAGGGTGTGTAGGTGCACAGTAGGCAAGTGGTTAAATAGCACAATAACCTGCCTGCCAGTAAATTAGGAAGAACTGATCTAGCTAAACTATACAGTGTATATATATATGCACAACTCCTGGGATGTATATATATCCTCTACACACTGTAACATTAACTGACTAGCCTGCCTGCTCTATCTACCCGTCAAAAAATGACACTCTTTCTGTTCTCTCTAACCACAGCCGCAACACACTACACAAGGCCGACCTGCAGACGGCCTTTTATATTGTGGGGCGTGTACTAAACCCCATGAGCCATAATTGGCCAAAGCCACCCTGGCTTTGGCCAATTATGGCTCTCCGTTTTTTGCGCGCTGTGATTGGCCAAGCATGCAGGTCATAGTGCATGCTTGGCCAATCATCAGCCAGCGATGCCGCAGTGAATTATGGGCCATGGCGCGTCACTCGAATTTGGCGCGAACGATCCGTTTTGTTCGTATTTCGACGAACGATCAAACATACGTTTGATTTGAACACGAAGCTCATCCCTAATACCCAGGTCTGCCTTTATGTTTTCTTTGGTTATGACTTTGTTTGTCCCTTTGGCGTTACCTTCTGATCTGTTTCTGTTGGGTAATCCAGCTTTGACTCTGATTGCTGTTGGCTTTCTGAATACAGTAAAATCTTGAATTGTGAGCATAGTTCGTTCCGGAAACATGCTTGTAATCCAAAGCACTTGTATATCAAAGCGTATTTTCCCATAAGAAATAATGGAAACTCAGATGACTAGTTCCACAACCATTTATTCATAAGTCCTTCAGTTTATAGTCCATATAAAAAGATTATAGCAATGTGATAAGTTGTGTAACCATTAAATGTTTATCCACAAATGGAAGCCTCCACAAGGGGATTAGAAGCAAACTCTAGCATGAGCTACAGAGTATAAAAGAGAAGAGAGGCGCCTCTAAGGCCTCGTACACACGATCAAATCTGTCTGCTGGAAACGGTCTGCTAGACCTTCCCAGCAGACAGATTCGATCGTGTGTACGGCCGAGCCGACGGATTTGGCCACCCGACAGATTTCAAAGCATGCTTTGAAATCTATCGGGTGGGAATCCGTCCGCCCGACATGTCTGCTGGTTAGTACACTTACCAGCAGACATGTCGTCTCGCACCGCCGCCAAATGGATTCGGCGCATGCGCGGAAGTGTTTTACTTCCTGGTGCGGTGACGTGGCGGTGTCAACGTCACCGCCATGTCATCGACACGTCAGCGCGCCGTCTGCTGGCGGGGATTTTGGTTTGCTCGTGTGTACACGCGAGCAAACCAAAATCCTAACAAACAGATTAGTTCAAATCGGTCGGTCCGACCGATTTGAACAAATAGATTGCCTCGTGTGTACGAGGCCTTAGTGTAGTAATATGGTTACATCATTAAACCTCAGAGGTGGCTCTGTCCTGCCGGGAGGCCGTCTATATACAGCCACCAGCCGCACGACACTGGGAGGCGTGCCCGCCACAGGCCCACGCCCACGCGCCCGTCACACAGGTGCTGATGCGCACCCATGATCGGCAGTCACAGAGCCAGGGACGTGGACCTCTGTGTGTAAACAAGGAGCTCCACTTCCTGTCAGAGGGAGGAGACCAATGGTGTGTCCCTTGTACATAGGGACAACCATCGGTCACTTCCTTAGTCACCCCCCACAGTAAGAATCACTCCCAGGGTACATATTTAAACCCTTGATGCCCCCTAGTGTTAAGCCCTTCCCTGTCAGTCACATTTATAAAGTAACCAGTGCATTTTTATAGCAGTGTTCATCAAAGCAGTGTACCAAAAATATGTAGAAGAATACGTATCGGCCTAAACTGAAAAAAAAAAAATATATATATATATATATTTTTTTAAATGAGATATTTATCATAGCAAAAACGAAATTGTCGCTCTATTTTTGTTTATAACGCAAAAAATAAAAAACGCAGAGGTGATCAAATACCACCAAAAGAAAGCTCTATTTGTGGGGAAAAAAAGGACGTAAATTGTGTTTGGGAGCCACGTCGCACGACCGCGCAATTGTCATTCAAAGCGTGACAGTGCCGAAAGCTGAAATTTCGCCTGGGCAGGAAGGAGGTATATATGCCCAGTAAGCAAGTGGTTAATCATAGTTTATGATTAAAACAGGTCGAGAGATCTGAAAGCGAGGCTTGAAGCGCTCGTGGAAGGGACGACATCAATGACGGTGCGGAGGACGGTCTATGTGGACAGCTTTACCCGGATGCCTGCATACTTAGACGAGCCTCTTTTAATCATCAACCATGTGAGTCATGGCACACAAATAGCCCTGTCCAGCAATAATGTAGAAATTTTGTTTTTTCACGTTGTTTTGTTAGTTTTGTTCCGAATGGAAATTCGGACAAATTTAACTTTTTAGGAAATTCAGATGTATTTAAATAAATCCAAAATAACGAAAAACTCAATTTGAATTGTTTTCTAATCAATTTTAAATTCACATAGTTTTCAAATTTGAATTTGAAAAGATTTCCAATTTCCAAAGAGAATAAAATAGAATGGAAATCAATGAATAGATTTTTTTTTTTTTTTTTTTTTTTTAGAATTGAATAGAAAAGAATATAAGAGAAAATAAAAGAATAGAATATAATAGAGTAAAACAGAACAAAACAGAAAAAAAACAGAATTGAATAAAATAGAAAGAACATAACCATCTTCTGAAATTCGAATTTCAAAAAATGAATACATAAGAAAAGAAAACAATAGAATAGAAAAAAAGAATAGCCTAGAATAGACTATAATAGAATAGAAAATAATACAATTAAAAATAATAGAATAGAAAGAATATAACTATTTCCCAAAATTCAAATAGAATCAATTTGAATTTAAATAAAATAGAAAATAATACATTAGAATAGAATAGAAAATAACAGAATAGTATAGAAAAAAACAACATTATAGATTAGAAATATAACCATCTTTCGTAATTCAAATTTCAAATAGAATACATTTTAATAGAAAATAATAGACTAGGATAGAATAGAATAGATTATAAAATAATATAATTTAAAAGAATGGAATATAATAATCATGTAGGAAAAGAGTAGAATTAAAAAAACAATAGAATAGAATAGACAGAATATAACTATTTCCCAAAATTCAATTCAGATTATTATATTCTTTCTATTTTATTCTACTCTATTCTGTTTCTATTTCTATACTGTTATTTTCTATTATAATCTAATATTTTCTATTCTATTCAAATTCAAACTGATCCTATTTGAATTTTGGGAAATGTTTATATTATTTCTATTCTATTGTTTTTTTTAAATTATATTAATTTCTATTCTTTTCTATTCGAATTTCAGAAGATGGTTAAATTTGTTCTATTTTATTCTATTCTTTTATTTTATTTTATACAATTTGTTTCTATTCTATTCCATTACATTCTGTTCTGTTATTTTCTATTCTATTTTGTTCTGTTTTACTCTATTATATTCTATTCTTTTACTTTCTGTTATATGCTTTTCTATTATTATTATTTTTTCTATTCTATACCTTTATTTATTTTTTTTTCTATTTTATTCTCTTTGTAAATTGGAAAACGATTAAAAAACTATGCAATTTCAAATTGGAAAACGATTCTAAAAAATATTTGAAATTGATTCGAAAAACTAATTCAAAAATGTTAATTGATTCGGATACGAATAAACAATAACAAATTATGAAAACAAATTAAATGAATCTAATTTAAGTAAAAAACTAATTGAAACAAAAGTATTTTTTTCATTCTGCACATGTCTAAAAGACAATGGGCCAGATCCACGAAGCATTACGACGGCGTATCTCCAGATACGCTGCCATAATTCCAAATTTGCGCCGGCGTATCTTTGTTTTGTATACACAAAACAAGGTACGACGGAATTACGCTAAGATAAGTTTATTACGCCGTCGTATCTTAGTTGCATATTTACGCTGGACGCTGGGGGCGCTTCCATTGAATTTCCGTGTAAAATATGCAAATGAGATAGATACGCCGATCCACGAACGTACGTACGCCTGGCGCTTTTTTTTACGTCGTTTGCGTTAGTCGTTTTCCAGCGTAACGTTACCTTTGCTGTATAGAGGCGTACCCAATGTTAAGTATGGACGTTGGGCCAGCGTCAAATTTTCCATCGTTCACATCGTTTGCGTAAAGCGTTTGCGAATAGGGATTCGCGTAAGTTACGTTCACGTCGTTTTCATTGACTATTTGCGACGTGATTTCGCGCATGCGCCATTAAAAAAAAACGTCCTTTACATGGGGTCATGATGATTTACATTAAATCACGCCCACATCTTACTGATTTGAATTGCGCGGCCTTACGCCGCAACAATTACACTACGCCGCCGTAACTTACAGCGGAAAATCTTTGTGGATATGGATACACCGCCGTAACTTACAGCGGAAAATCTTTGTGGATATGGATACGGCGCTGTAACTTACAGCGGCGTAGTGTAACTTAGATAAGCTACGCCAGCGGCACTTCTTTGTGGATCTGGCCCAATGATTTTCCTAAACCCTGTCTCTGTGATTAACTGACTGAGGGAACATGGGAGAAATGGGGAGGGTCTAGGACTAGGACTTAACCATTATGTTTTACTTTTTGCTATAATAAATATCCCCAAAAAATATATAAAAATACAAATTTCTTTCTCAGTTTAGGCTCTCTGCCCCTCCGCCCACTAAGTTCTGGAACCTTCAGGGAGCTTCTAGAAAACCAGGGGAAGGCGACAGAGACTGCAGAGTAGGGTGACCACATTTCCAAACTACAATTCAGGGACACCCACCTTCCCAAAAATCAGCTTGTGCTGTAACGAATCACAGCACAGTGATTGGACACAATAGGCGGGTTTATGATTTCTTCAATCACAAGCAGGGGGCGGGGACTGTGCTCCTCCAGGCATTCCTGGCCAGGACAAGTACTGTCAGCGAGTAAATCGGTGATGTGGCAGCCTTTTTTGGGGGTATCAGAGGGGGGGGGACAGGGTGGCTGTGTCAGTTACATTCCAGGACACTGTATTGTCCTGTAATGAAGGTGCCCGGGACAGACCTGCAAAATGCGGGACAGTCCCGGGCAGGGCAGGACTTAGTTTGGTGGGGCCCCCTGGGCTTAATAATCGAAGGGGCCCCCTGCAGCAAAGAAGCAGGATGTGAGTTGTTACCGCCGACCGATCATAGTTGTTGTTAATTTGGATCCGCCGACTGATCTATTGAAGTTGTTGAGGGGAGGGGGGCAGTGCGCTGACCCAGCATACTTGTTGAGAGTGGGGATGCACCGACCGGACCATCCACCAAAGTTGAGCGGGGGGGTGTCGAAATTGCGGTAGGGGGTTTCCACCCACGATTTCCGCGAAATTGGAGGAGGGGGTTGCCACGACTGCTGCTTGCGGGAGGGGGTTGTCGCGAATGGGGGGTTGCTGCGTTTGGGCCTGGGGCCCCCTTTGGACGGGTCCTATGGGCTTGAGCCCAGTCAAGCCCAATGGTAAGTCCAGCCCTGGTCCCCGGGCAATCCGGGACACGTGGTCACCCTACTGCAAAGCCTGACAGCTAACTGAACAATTGAACCCTGGCTCCATTGGCTACAGAGGAGCCCAGCATAAATATCATCTCCTATTGTTCCTCCTTGTGATCAGTATGCTGAGGGACTGGCCAAAGGCCGGAGCATTAGGAAGAAGATTTGAGCACCGGCTGCTGGGGGATTTAGGTAAGTAAAAGTGCTTATTATGGTTTCCCTATGTATTTAACCCTCACGGTGCGGGGGATC
Source organism: Rana kukunoris (assembly GCA_029574335.1). Taxonomy (NCBI): domain Eukaryota; kingdom Metazoa; phylum Chordata; class Amphibia; order Anura; family Ranidae; genus Rana; species Rana kukunoris. Next base: position 198,548,982 of record CM056055.1, read on the forward strand.
TCCACAGCAAGGAAAATTCTCTTCTTTTTCCTCGGAGTTCAGCTTTAAATGATAATGACATTGGCTGCATGCAGTATAATTTATGAAACAATTAGACTTTGCATATGATAACAATCTTGCACCGACGTTCTGTTTTTTAAGCCGGTGACCGAAAAACAGCCAGGCTTTCCCCTTAGGCTAATTTCGAGATTTATCCTAATTAAAAGTCAATGATAATTTTACACTTTTTATGTGTAACACATGCTTTTGCTTTGTATTAGTATAGCTCTGTACTTTATTATGGAGGTATTGGGATACGCCGCACAAAAGAAATTCAGCTGAATATTTCTGTTAGATCTAATAAGCAATTCACTGTGTGCAGAGGGAACCTCACCAATCTAGAACCCTAATAAATTTTCTGCAAATTAAAAGACAAAGGTGACATCTTCTTCAGGATATACAGTATGGCCCGGATTCACAGACAGCAGGCGCACATTACGCCGCCGTAACGTATCCCCTGTACGCTACGCCAACGCAGCGCAGAGAGGCAAGCATGAAATTCATAAAGCCAGTGCTCCCAACGTTGCACCAGCGTGGTGTGGGTTTCAAAGGCGCATGCCGGCGTAGGTGGAAGTGGGCGTGATCCATACAAATGAGACGTGACCCCATGCAAATGATGGGCCGAGCGCCAGACAAGTACGTATAACTGCGCATGCGCCGTGACCGCATGGACCGTGAACGCATCTCCCTGCGCATGCTCACAACCACGTCGGAACAACTGCCTAAGATACGCCGGATCACTGTGTACGCCGTTAACGTAACCTACGCCCAGCTAGACACACGTCCAATGTAAAATACGCCGGCTTGTGTTTCCTGGTGCAGACCTGAGCATGTCTGTTGCTGAGTTACACCTCCTTTATGGGGAATAACTTTACACCGGACGTACAACTTACGTGCGCCACGCATAGCATGCGTCGGGCGCACGTACGTTCGTGAATCGCCGTATTTAACTCATTTGCAAGTTTGAATGGCTAATCAATGGGAGCGGCACCATGCACCCAGCCTAAATGTACGCCCACCCTATGCCGGCATAAGCAAGTTACGTCGGCGGGGTGTAGCCTGGTTTTAGGCGCATCTCTGTTTGTGGGTCTGGTGCACAGATACGACGGCGCACACTTGCACTTACGTCGGCGTAACTTGTTATACGTCGGCGCAAGTGCTCTGTGAATCCAGGCCTAGGTCTTTAAGCTTTCATACGCTCCAACTGAGCCCTTCTAAATGCCCATACACACGATCGTATTTTCCGACTGAATTGTGTGAAGACAGGAAGTTGACGGAAAATCCAACCGGTTGTATGCTCTATTAGACAATTGTTGTTGGATTTTCTGACAACAAATGTTGGCTAGAATGCTTTAAACTTTCCCGACAACAAATTTGTGTTGTCGGATTATCCGATCGTGTCTACACAAGTCCTTCGGAAAAAAAATCCAAAGTACAAACGCGCATTCTTGGAAGCAATGCTAACCATAAGACAACATTAGCAGAAGTTACCCAAAGGGTGGTGCCAAAGAGCTGAAAGAACACGTAGTTTCATGTTTGTTGGCCGACAATTCTTTGCCGTTTGTATGCAAGACAAGTTCATGGCCAATGCCCTTCGGACAAAAAAAATAAAATTTGTCTGCCGAAAATCCCATCATGTGTACCAGGCTCTTGGTATGCTGGTGGTAGGATATTTCAATGAAACTGTTGTGTACAGGGCTTTTTTCCAGCGGGAATGTGGGGAAACGTGGGGGAACGCAGTTCCGGCACCTTCTGAACTGACTGTATGTAATAACAAGGGATGCTGGGGTGTGCTGCAGGGTATTGATGCTTACTGCTGTGGATCTATTTTTGCAGGGGGTCTATTGTTGCTGGTGGGGGACCTATTGTTTCTAGAGGGGGGTCTTATGTTGCTGGGGGGTCAATTGTTGCTGAAAGAGATCTACTTTGGGGGAGGGGTCTATTGTTGATGGCAGCCAGAAAGTCTATTAATGCTGGCTGTATGGGGATCTGTTGATGCTGTCGTGAGTCTATTGTTGCTGGTGGGGAAAATTTGTTGTGGGTGGTCCATTGTTGTTAGGGGGATCTATTGTTGCTGGCTGCAGGGGATCTATTTTACTGCTTTTCTTGATATCATATTCCATATAAATTACTTAGCACCGCAAAATGATACTTGGTTCAATATTGTCTAAAAGGGGCGGTACTGGGAGGTGGGTAGGGGGCGGAGAGAAGGGGTGACTCGGAAAGGGGGAGTTCCTGCACCTATTGTCTGAGAAAAAAAGCCCTGGTTGTGTAGTGGTGGAACGCAACTACTTTTTTACTTATTCCCTATGGTTAAGTCCCTTAATTTGGCTGAGTACTGCACTGGTCATCTAGAAAACACCTGCAATGCAAACAAACCAGGCCTAACCAGCACTCACTAGGATACTTTCCAAACCTTTCTAGACTTAATTCACAATGAACCCCACCAAAGCAGGACCACTTCCAAAAGATGATCCTACGTAGGTTAGAGGAAGAAGAAGCAGTCCACCATTCCCCATTGTAGATTCCCTTGATTGAGCTGAGTACTGCACTGGCCATCTAGGGAACACCTTCAGGGCACATGAACCAGGTCTAACAAGTACTCACTATGATACATAACCACCCTTTCTAAACTTAATTGGCAATAAACCCCACCACAGCATTGATGCAAATGGCCACTTCCAGAAGATGAGCCTACTTAGGTTAGAGGAAGAAGAAGCAGTCCACCATTCCCTATGGTGGAGTCCTTGATAAGTACTGCACTGGTCATCTAGAGAACACCTACAGGGCAAACCGGCCAGGCCTAGCCATCACTCACCAGGATACTCTCCCACCCTTCCTAGGCTAACTGGCAATGAACACCACCAAAACGCTAATGCAACGGGCTACTTCCAGAAGATGATCTTACATGAGTTAGAAGAAGAAAAATGTGTCCACATGAAAAATACATTATCAAGTATCTACTGAACAATGAAAGCAATGATATTTACATGTATCAGCCACCTGTGAAGGTGACATCACGCAGCTTGCCGTTGCAAACAGTTAAGAGTGGAGTGAGAGTAGAAATGAGAGACAAGTCCCCACAGAAGAGATGTCGTAGAGTGCAGCATCCTTTGCCAAGAGGGTGCAAGTAGTCCCACAAATGCATAACACCCCTTAATTTCTCCAGGCTTCCCTTTTAAAGGGAAGTTAAATGGGTAGGATCCAACTGACTACATGTTAGTCTAGCTTGTTGCACCCACAGAGAAACCTCAAGTCACAAACTCTGGGTGGCAAACTGCCTGTTAGTACTCTATTTACATATGCCCAGCTTTCATAGTGGCAGGGGCAGGCTGGCAATTCAGGCTTAACTAATAGTTTGTAGCACACCCCGTAGGAGCCGCTAGTGAATGTAATCCTATTTTCCCATTTACAGCACACATAGTCAGACACCCAGATTTTGTCTCACTCTTCCACTGGCTTTGAAGAACAGCAATTTATTTTTGGGGGGTTTTATTGGGAATGATGAACTGGGAAAAATCTTTCAATGGGGACACTAATTCTGGTGACCACCAGGGATTTCCTCTTTTTGGAAAGATTTCTTATTACTTTCTGTTTTGGCTATGGGACAGGAAGTGAAGGTAAATCTCCCAAATGAAACACAGATGGCAAACAAAAAAATAAAATTGAAACCCTCCATTACTCTATCCAAATAATAAAACTAAGTTGTATTTTAACCCCAGCAACTTGTAAGCTTTTTAAAGGCAGCGTTAAATCTATTTTAAGCAAACATGCAGAGCTATAAATATTTTACACATTTTGGAAGAGTGAGCTAATTGTGCATTATAAAACAAGCTTAGCATACGTGTTAATGTGCTAAGCAATGTAAAGGTGTGTAAAGGTGTAGTCACACATTTCGATACGTATGTGCATTGCCTGCTGTGTTACATTCGGTGTCATCCTTTAAAAGCTCACAAGAGTATAGAGGGTGGAAACTTGCCACAATGACTGTGACAGCGAACATAAATGGGCATGCCGAACACTGGAAACTTTTGTTATGATATATGATAGGAGGTGAGCTACCATCTAGATCAGCCTTTCTCAACCTCTTTACCGCTGGGGAACCCTAAAAATAATTTTCAGGTCTTGGGGAACCCCTGATAAAACCCATTCATTGGGGGTCAGTGGGAAGAATGCCCTTTTTTACAGTAGTGGTAAGTATACCCCCCTTACAGAGAACTATGAAGATCATTGGTGTAATACCACTGGCTCCTCCAAGTGGAATTGGCTCAGAACTATGTAGGCACCATCAAACAGGAGATAAATCAGCCACAGCTCAAGGAACCCCTAGCCACTTCTGGAGGAACCCTAGGGTTCCACGGAACCCTGGTTGAGAATGGCTGATCTAGATAAAGGAAGGCCTCTAGACTAGTGTTGCTCACGAATATTCGCATTGCTCATATTCGCTACGAATATTGCATATTCGAGTATTCGCGAATAACGCGAATATCGCGGCGAATATTCGCTATTTCGAATATTCGTATTTTTTCAATTTTTTTTTAGAACAGATCACATCCTAGAGATCCCCATCGACGTCTAAAAGCATTGCTGGTATGATTAGAGACCCTGGGCCGAGTAGCTGCAGCGCTCATTTTATATTCCCGAAAAATCGCAATGCGATTATTCGGCAATAGCGATATCGCGCGATTATTTTGTATTGTAATATATCACGAATATTCTGAGCCAATCAGAGTGCTCCATTCCGCATTTCTCGAAATTTCGCAATTATTTTATATTGTAATATATCACGAATATTCTGAGCCAATCAGAGTGCTCCATTCCGCATTTCTCGAAATTTCGCAATTATTTTATATTGTAATATATCACAAATATTCTGAGCCAATCAGAGTGCTCCTTCCGCATTTCTCGAATATTCGCAATTATTTTATATTGTAATATATCATGAATATTCTGAGCCAATCAGAGTGCTCCTTCCGCATTTCTCGAATATTCGCAATTATTTTATATTGTAATATATCACGAATATTCTGAGCCAATCAGAGTGCTCCTTCCGCATTTCTCGAATATTCGCAATTATTTTATATTGTAATATATCACGAATATTCTGAGCCAATCAGAGTGCTCCTTCCGCATTTCTCGAATATTCGCAATTATTGTGTATTGTAATATATCACGAATATTCTGAGCCAATCAGAGTGCTCCTTCCGCATTTGCCGAATATTCGCAATTATTGTGTATTGTAATATATCACGAATATTCTGAGCCAATCAGAGTGCTCCATTCCGCATTTCTCGAATATTCGCAATAATTTTATATTGTAATATATCACGAATATTCTGAGCCAATCAGAGTGCTCCATTCCGCATTTCTCGAATATTCGCATTCGCATTCGCAATTCGCAATTCGCAATTCGCATTCGCATTCGCGATAGCGAAAATTCGCAATGATTTCATTTCCAAAATATATCACGAATATTCGTATTTAGCGAATATATCTCGAATATTCGACTATATATTCGTGATATATCGCGAAATCGAATATGGCATATTCTGCTCAACACTACTCTAGACGTGGTGTATCTGGATTTTGCAAAAGCATTTGACTCAATTTCCCATAAACGTTTACTGTACAAAGTAAGGTCTGTTGGCATGGGCCATAGGGTGAGTACATGGATTGAAAACTGGCTACAAGGGTGAGTTCAGAGGGTGGTGATAAATGGGGAATACTTATAATGGTCAGGGGTGGGTAGTGGGGTCCCCCAGGGTTTTGTCCTGAGACCAATCCTATTTAATTTGTTCATAGACGATCTGGAGGTTGGGGTAAGCAGTGCAATCTCTATATTTGCAGACAATACTAAGCTAAGCAGGGCAATACTTTCTCCACATTTAATGAGGTGGGAAAATTTAAAATATGCATTTGGGTGGAAAAATACAAATGCAATTTATATACAGGGGGAGAACCTCTGTGGGGAATCCAGAATGGAAAGGGACATGGTGGTCCTAGTAGATGATATGCTCAGCAATGGCATGCAATGCCAAGCTGCTGCTAACAAAGCAAACAGAATATTGGCATTAAAAAGGTGATTAACTACAGAGATAAAATGATAATTCTCCTGCTCTACAAGTCTCTGGTCCTGCCGCACCTGGAGTATGCTGTCCAGTTCTGGGCACCAGTCCTCAGGAAGGATGTGCTGGAAATGGAGCAAGTGCAAAGAAGGGCAACAAAGCTAGTTAAGGGTCTGGAGGATATTAGTTATGAGGAAAGGTTGCAAGCACTGAACTTATTCTCTCTGGAGAAGAGACGCTTGAGAGGGAATATGATTTCAATTTATAAATACCGTACTGGTGACCCCACAATAGGGATAAAACTTTTTCACAAAGGGAGTTTAATACGACACATGGCTACTCATTAAAACTAGAAAAGAAAAGCGGTTTAAACTTAAACTACGTAGAGGGGTCTTTACTGTAAGAGCGGCAAGGATGTGGGATTCCCTTCCACAGGTAGTGGTATCAGCGGGGAGCAGCGATAGTTTAAAAAAAACTATTAGATAAGAACTTGAACGACCACAACATACAGGGATATACAATGTAATACTGACATATAATCACACATATAGTTTGGATTTGATGGACTTGTGTCTTTTTTCAATCTCACCTACTATGACATCTCTATTACTTTAACCATTTGGCAACAAGTTGCTGCTTTGTTCTAATAAATATGAGAACCTGTTCTAAAGCAAACCAACAAAATAATTATACTCATCTGGGAAATGTTGCCATCACTATGACTATTTTTTGTTTATTTTTTAGTACATTTTACAGGAAAATTACTGCATTTTTTTTCACTGGACAGTGGACACAAGTGCAATGATTTATCTTTTGGTGTCACTTTGACATTTTTACTTATTTGCTGTATCATATTTTTATTTTTGTACTGTGATTAAACTGCTAGACTGTTCTTCAGAGCCAGTAGAAAAGTGAGAAAAATTCTGGGTGTCTGACTATGTGTGCTGTAATTGGGAAAATAGGATTACATTCACTAGCGGCTCCTACGGGGTGTGCTACAAACTATCAGTTAAAGCGGAGTTCCACCCAAAAATGGAACTTCCACTTATCCCACTCCTCACCCCCTTACATGCCACATTTGGCATGTAATTTTTTTTGGGGGGGAGTGGGGGCTTCAGGAGGAGTGGGACTTCCTGTCCCACTTCCTCCTTCCGCCGAGGGGCTGGTTAGGCGATTAAGCTAAATCACCTACAGCAGGCTCTCCCTGTAGGCGATCGCCTAGGACACTGACAGGTCCCATGCGATCGCCTGTCCAATCAGCGGTGGGCCGCGCCGTGCGCGCATGCGCAGTGCCGCTCGCGCATGCGCAGTGGGTGCCCGGCCGTGAAGCCGAAGGCTGTCACGGCCGGGTGCCCACAGTTACAATGAGGACGCCGGCCGGGGAGGGGGGGAGAGGAGTGGAGCCCCGGCCGGTGCGTCGCTGGAACGCTGGAGCAGGTAAGTGATTGTTTATTAAAAGCCAGCAGCTACACTTTTTGTAGCTGCTGACCTTTAATAAACATAAAACAAGGCTGGAACACCCCTTTAAGCCTGAATTGCCAGCCTGCCCCTGCCACTATGAAAGCTGGGCATATGTGAGTGTGAGTGTGCACCCTCTAGTGGACACCTGTGTTTGTTGCACTCTGTATGCCTGTCTAAACCACATTACCTCCAGAAGATGTATCCCCTTCACGACCAGGCCATTTTTTGCGAAATGGTATTGTCTTTCTTTAACTGACGGTCACGCGGTCATGCGAGACTGTACCCAAATAAAAAGTGGTATTTTTCTATTTTTTCTATAGTGGTATTTGATCACCTCTGCATTTTTTATTTTTTGTGCTATAAACAAAAAAATATATATATAAATTTACTTTCTGCTATAAAACCTATCCAATATAAAAAATAAAAAAAATATTGAATTTCTTTATAAATTTAGGCCAATATGTATTCTGCTTCAAATGTTTGGTAAAAAAAATCCCAATAAGCGTATGTGGATTGGTTTGCACAAAAGTTATACCATCTACAAACTAGGATATTTTTATTTATTTATTAATATTTGTTTACTAGTAATGGTGGTGAATTATATTTAAAATGGACCCACTCGGATCGCACAAGATTAAGAGATGTCCTAAAAGCAAACACCTTTTGTTCATTAGCGGAGTTACGGGAAAAATACGGTACAACACCACGGGATGGCTGGAGATACAGACAGCTCCAACGCTTCATAGAATCCTTCCCAAAACCCCTTTCCTCGGCTAGTAGGTTAAATCCATGGGAACGATTAGTTGACCAAGATGGGATAAGCAGACAGGGGATCTCTAGAATATACAGGATGCTGATAACCTCTATGGACGATGGGTTAAGGTGTCCCTTGGGGAGGTGGGAGATAGAACTGAACCAATCAGTACCGGAGTCCAGAGATGCTGAAAGGAAAGGTTATAGACTATGTCCACTCTACCTCAAGGGACACAAGGATAAAAGAAATTAATTATAAGTTATTGACTAATTGATACTAGGTTCCATCCAAGATACATAAGATGAATCATGATTTATCACCTCTATGTTGGAGGGAATGTGGTAAGGAAGGAACCCATGCTCATATATAGTGGCAGTGTAGCTCGATCCAGTCATACTGGATGGAAGTATTCGATTTATTTAAAAAGATTGATGGGACAGAAATAGAATTAGACCCCTGGAAATTCTTGTTCCATGCGATTGGGGGTTCTAGGAAGCAGTATAGAGCAGCACTTACTCCTTTCCTGCTGAATGCAGTGAAAGCACAAATCCTGAAACATTGGAAAACAAAGAAAAACAAAGGAAACACCAATTATAAGGCCTCAAACACACAACCGTTTTCCTCGACAGAATCCATCAAGAAACTTGGTGGCAGAGCTTTTTTGCAGAGGAAAACGGTCATGTGTATGTTTTTCATCGAGAAAACTGTCGTGAAACTCGATGAGAAAAAGTTATTTTTTTCCTTCGTCGGGAGTCTCAATTTCCTCGCCGTGTTTCTAGTCGAAAACCAGCCCGACGAGGAACACGACGTTCCTGTGTATGCTTAGAAACCCACGCATGCTCAGAAGGGTGGCGCCAGTGGAATCAAACTTCCCCTTTATAGTGCCGTCGTACGCATTTTACGTCACCGCGTTTGAGAACGACAAGATTTGGTCTTGGCAGTGTGTACGCAAAGAAAGCTTGTCAAATTTCTCGACAACCCTGACAAGGAACTCGTCGAGGAAAACAATGTTTCATTTACGACAAATTCCTCGGTCGTGTGTACGAGGCCTCAGGGATTGGTTTAGAGAAATAGATAGAACGAGAATTGTTTGGTTTGCCTGTCATGTTCCGACGGGCCTGGATGGGAAGAAGGAGAAGGATGGGGAAAAAACAAGAAAAAGGAATGCAGGAGAGAAAAATAAGGACAAAGAGAAAAATAATTATTTAATAAATGTCATCTGGTCTGACTATCTTTGGTCACAGAAGTCTAAAGATCTTTAGATCCAAAAAAGAACAAGGTAAATACCGTATAATATATATATGATTGTAAAAATTCTTCACCAGCTACATGTAGAGCACAAATTACAAGATGACAAATAGAACTGAGCAACAGTCAAGCTTTATTCTTTTGGTTTATTTAAAAAAGTTATCAAGTTTAGCTGGAATGTGACTTTAACTAAGCCACATTTTCATCATTTAGCAAATAAGAAATGAAAAAGACATTGATTGTGATCACAATGTGCAAGGGAATCCGGTTTGTGATAGATGGCCTTTTGTTCCATTAGCAAGTCATTAAAGCAGTAGTGCGGTACTGAAAAATAAAATAAAATAAAGGAACAACTTTTGGCTGTCGATAAGTAATTTTTTTAAACCTTTTTTAAAACGTTCATGCATAAGGAAGTAAAATGTTAAAACAGAACAGAACCCTCCCAATATCCCTTTGTACCTCTTTAAATAGCCATTTTGCCGACATCTTTGCGATCTTTTATGTGATTTCTCAAACAATACCTTCCCATAAAATTAAAACACAAAATAAGCAGCTTTACCTGAACAAAAGATGGTGCATACATTAAATATTCTCAAACATTCTTCTGATTAATAATGTTTAATCCCTAATCTGTGCCGTTCATTGTATTAAAAATAAGGCAGCAAAGGGTATTCAAAAAAAAAAAATTATCATTTGTTAAAATGCAAAACACTATCAGTCTATTGTGGCTTAGGGTGTTGACTTTAAAGTAAATCTTAAAAGAAAATTGAAGGAAACCTGTCATAAAAAAAAATGGAGGACACAGTTCACAAATACTGGGCTGCCATGCCTGTCATCTTGATTCAATGCTTTGAGTCACTATATACAGTGGAACCTTGGATTATGAGCATAATCCATTCCAGGAGAGTTCTAGTAATCCAAAGCACTCACATATCAAAGTGAGTTTCCCCATAGAAGTCAATGAAAATGAAAATAATGTGTTCTGCATTGACTTCAATGGCCTGCAATACCATATGTGGTCAGAGGTGTGGGGGGGGGGGGCGCTGGAGAGCCTCGGAAACATGTGAACAGTACTCCAGTAATACGAAACAAAGCACATTCCTCTGCTTCGGTCACCACTCCGCTACAACCCTGATTTCAGGGAGCAGGCTCCCAGCATTCGCTCAACGCTCTTCGAAAAAGGTTAAAAGGTTAAGAGAACTTCTGTAACTTATATGCCTATATGCATGTCATGCTGGTCTTCCAAGGTGCCACACATGATAGGAAAAAAATGAAAAGTAATAAATAAGTCATGTTTGCCTTTTTTCCAAATATCCAGCTAAGAATAGATGTGTGGTACTAGGACTCAGGACCGTTTGAAGGAATTTGGGGGCCCCAAGCAAAATGGGGGCCCCCCAAGCCCCCCCCATACTCAAAGCCTACGTTAGCGCTACACTAATTTTTTACACACATGTTCTTACTCCCCCCCCTCCCTAGTCCCTATGTTTTTCTATTCTCACCTCCCCTTCTTCCCTGTAGACTGCCGCTGTAGCGTGGTTGAGCTCCTCTTCTTCCTGTCAGTCCGGTGTCCCCTATTAGATAGTGCCCGGGCCGGGCCAGATACCGCGTGGTACAGGAGATTCAGTTTCTTGTGTTCACAGCCGGACTAACAAGAAGTGAGCAGTCATTGTGCACTTCCTGAATTTCGTGTACCAGGCGCGGTACCCGACCGGACTGACAGGACTCCAGGAGGAAGGAAGAGGAGCTCGGCCACGCTACAGCCTGGGAAGTTGGGGGCCCCTTGAAATCTCGGGGCCCCAAGCAATTGTTTGTTTTGCCTGTCCTGTAGCAATGGGCCTGCTAGGGCTGAATGATTAGTGCTCTTAACTTGGAGCACTGGGGTCTTGATTTTAATATTCACCTGTAAGTGAAATATAGAGTGCTTCTGCCTCATGGGTCTTTAGAGTGTGGATGAAGATAACACGTAGAATGTGTGGAAATTGCACTAAGGCAGCTCTTCGGAGAGTAGAAGCAACTCTGGCATAAGAAGAATGGACAGAGAAGGCGCCTCTAAGCGCAGTATGCCAGTGACACACAATTTAAAATCACTTACAATAAGGTGGTGTAAAATAGGTGCATCAAGTTTGTGCATTCCCGGTGGGGGTCCTGCTGATATCATTCCAACTCCCACTGCTGTCCATCATCTCAGGGGTGGATAGATTTACCTGGTCAAGATCCAGAGAAGTCCGGAGTAAAACATAAAATGCATAGACGAAGGGCGGACATGACAGGGTTAACAGTGGTCCATTGCAGGAGAGTTATGAGAGAGGGTATGCGATTGGGTACAGGAGAGAGGGGGAGGAGCAAAAGTTTTTTCTACAGAGAAGTTGAGGTTGTGGCAGTGGCGGGTGGCGGTCTTTGCGGGTGAATGAAGAAATCTTGGAAACAGAAGAGTTTGGGACCCGTTGGTAGTATAGGTCCCGTTGGAGGTATTCCAGCTAATGGTGGTTTAGCTGCAATTTTATTAACGGGTGCACTGCGGTCAGTGGTTTGTTGTTTCCAAGCTAGTATGTCAGCTGGAGGCCTATTTCAGTTAAAGGTACCACAGTGCCAGATTGGATCGTGTGGCAAGATTGTTTTATCTCCTGCAAAGACCAACACAAGTATTTGATTGATGGGGGTGGTGTAACAGATGTTTATACAGTTAATGTTAATTTACTTGAGTTGTTAATAAAATGGCTGCTACGGCCAATTTACTCCAGCTTAGTGTGGTCTCTGTTTATGGGTAAAAGGTATGGGGAATTGGGAGCTGGTGGTTGGTCTGGCAGATAGATGGTAAGCATGTAGCATTTGTTATACATCTGTCATACAATTGTGTTGGAAGGCAACATGAGTTAATCTGGGATTTCGCTTCCTAGTTCATACAGCGAGATGACCCCAAGTTGTAAGGACATTCAAAGCTTTGAAACATAACATAATCTGCATAGCAAGAGGGCTTGGCTTCTGCCCACCTGGGGTGATACAAGCTTCAATAACAATGATCAAAGGTCAGCAAGCTATTGGAGATTATATGGGCAATACTGCCCCCAGGGGCCAAGTATGGCAGGACAGTCAATAATATAATGTATTAAGGAGGATTGTATTGTGAACACTATATTTGGTCCAGAAACAAAGAGGGTTGGCAATGGGGGGAGTTTGAATGAGTCTGTGATTGAGTTTTTGTAAAAAGGGCTGTTGGAGAGAGCTCTGTCTCTTTTCGCTGGAAGGCCTTTGCCATGAGGCTGTCGCTTGAGAGCCTCATGGGGATTGGGCCTAGCCATGATGCTTAGTCCTTTTCTGTTAACATCTGAACTCAGCCAGTGAGGGTTTAACCAAAGGAGGCGATAAGTCTTTTTGATGATGCTGTTATATGTTGTAGATATTTGCTGTTTAGTTTTGTGATATTCCTATTTTCTTGGGAAATAAATGTAACATTGTCTAGTTAACATTATATCATTAGGCCTAGCATACTCTGATGGTAGTCTAGCAGTCATAGGGATGGACTACATCTATGCAATAGCTACATAGGCTACAATAGTGTGTATATTATATCATTATAAGTTTTACTTCAAATAGTCATGGTCCTCCTGTAAGGCACAGGAAAAACTGTCTGTATTTTGGCCTAAATAAACAGTATTGAAGCTTTTATAAATTGATATGCATCGGGTTTGTGTATGTCTGGTGCGGTTCCTGCTGATATTATTCCAAGTCCCACTGCTGTTCAGCAGATAGAGGGTGGATGGAATAACCTGGTCAAGATCCCAGTCCTCCTGGTAAAGCACAGGAGGAACTGGTTGTATTTTGGTGAGCCTAAATAAACAGTATTGATGGTTTCATATGGTGATTGGTTTCCCCTCCTTTTTGTTTTGGAGAGTTGGAGTTGACAGTATTCTAGTTGCATATCAAAACCAAGACCCCAGTGCTCCAAGTGAAAAGCACTAATCACATCGCCACGGTGCTACACGTCTATCCTTATCTGGATATTTGGAAAAAAAGGCAAGCATGACTTATTTATTACCTTTCATTTTTTTTCCTACCATGTATGGCACCTTGGAATACAAGCATGACACGCATATTGGCATATAAATGACAGAAGCTCTCTCGACCTCTTTAACGACACGCCAAAAATGTATATCTGGCTTTTTGTGTCTTCCAGTCTCTGTATAATGTCAGTCACTTCATCTTGGGAAATCATTGTCTGGAACAGGCATCTCAAGCTCGGTTTCTTGAGCGGAATGAAGAGAAAAAAAAAAAAAAAACTTCAAGTGTTGCTCCACTGGGAGTGTACACAATAATATCTACACACAGCCTGCCTCCCAGTCATAGACTTGACAGTTGTTGCCTATGGGGATATATTAAATGGTGGAGATAGCCTGACAAATATTCTGCTTGACTTTTCCCTCACCATTCACAGGACAAGTGCGACTATGGGGATTACAAACGCCTCGTCTATCCCAGTATTTATATGCAACATGTACTTTTTTTTCTTCACTAAATATGCACAATCATTCATTCTAGCCCTGACCTCGACAGAGGTGAAATGTAATTTCATATTTGGCTGAAACTGTTTGTAGGAGGGAAAAAAGATCACAGCTCAACCTGAAACAGAGTTGGGAGCTTGGAACAAACTTCAAACATGCTCATTTTTCTATTTAAACCAAGATTTTAGTCTTATTAATCTCTACATGTGTCAAAACTTACACCAGTAATAGCCCTCGAAACTATTAAATTGTGTTTGAAACCTGTCTCGTACTCTTAATGCTTTTTTTCCTGCTTAAGAAAGCTTTTTTTTTTTCCATGCCCTGCAAGTTGTAAGCAACTCCAGGCAACCTGTCAGGACTCTCGGGGAACTGCCAATCAATGAAGAGTTAACACCAGTTGGGTTACACAGCAATGGCGCTAAATTCAGGATGTTTTATTTAAATTCATAGTCAAGTCAGCATTACAAAATTATATTATTAAATTGAATTTAAAAAGCACCCTTTTCTTCCTGTAAGTAAAAATATGCATATTCCTTGTGTGACCTATAGTCAAGGCTGCTGAGCCACTGCTTGGAGGGGGGAGCTGAGCTGCTCAGTTACGGCTGGAAAGGGGAAGCAGAAGGAACTGAGCTGCTGAGTCACTACTGGGAAGTTGGAACAGGGGGAGCTAACCTAAATGACTTTAGGCCACCATTTGCACGTAATGGTTTTTGTATATTCACATGGGCAGCCAATTGAATTCAATAAACGTCTGTGACGGTAGTCGAACATATCTCCGTCATCCATTCCCTTCTTCTCCCATAAAATAAATCACCCAATATTCCACGAGTAGGAATATCCCTGGAATCACCGAATAATCCACACATGAGCCAAGGCTTAATGTTGGATGTAACAGGACACACTTTATTGAAACCCACAGCACACTTTTATACAGGATTTGGAACATCCCGCCCCCAAAAACCGCTTTCCTATTGGTCCATTGTAAAGTATGCAGTCTACACTCAGGTCCTCCTACCATGCAAATGAGGACTTGAAAATGACCCAGCAGAGATTGGTCAGAAATCTTTAACTAGAAAGACTGCTATGTGTATTCAGACAAAAGCCCCAGGGGGGCAATCAATGTACACAATAGCCACCCACAGAACAATGGGACCGTCTGGACAGTTGAGTCAGCTTCAAGACAGAGAGCTGGCCGGTGGTGGACATTAGCATTCACAATGACATTCTAATTGAATTCACACAATAAGGTCTTTCAAAAGCCTGTCTCACTTAGCACATCAACAGCCCTTTACACAGAGGAATGAGCCCTCTTATTGACCGGTTGTGGTTTAGAATAAACCAACAACTTTTAATATTTCAAGATATCCTGCCATACATGATTTATCAGTAATGTAACATCTCATAGAATTTATGATATAATTTCTTTGTCACCCTATGGCCCTATTGGACATAAGGTGACCCTAGACATAGGAGGATCTAAGTCTGTCACATTTCTCCCCCATCAGAAGATGACTAACAGGGTCCCAGACCTCCACCTGGTCTGGACATGCGTTAGTCGGACAAAGTGAATTCACATGTCCGCATGACCTCCAATCTTGGCTACAAGGTGTAGTTGATACCAGTAGAGCAGGGGTGTCAAACTGGCGGCCCTCCAGCTGTTGCAAAACTACAAGTCCCATGAGGCATTGCAAGGCTAACAGTTACAAGCATGACTCCCACAGGCAGAGGCATGATGGGACTTGTAGTTTCGTAACAGCTGGAGGGCCGCCAGTTTGACACCCCTGCAGTAGAGGGAACCCCAAATGGGTTGACTCCGAAGTCAGTCAGTAGTTCCAGTCCTCCGATGCTGGTATCCATACAGTACCCCAAATCACTTGCTCCAAACCGAGCATTACTCACCCCGCCATCCTCTGCCTCTCTCAGGGAACACGTCTGCCGCTGGGGAGAGGCCTGGACTAGCCCTTCTCCCTGGAGTCCTTTCAGCCGCTGGAGAGATGACAGGGTGGCTGGGCTCAGTCCATCATGCTGTTGGGGCTCTGGGCCAACTGGACACCATTTATAGGGTATACCAGTGAAGACTGAAGTCCCACCCACTGGTGTGAGGTGAAAATCCCCCAGTGCTTGCAAAGCAAAGCCGACATCCTCCTGTTTCAGTCTTGTACCATTTTTTGGGGTTGTGCCAGTGGAGACTGAAGTCCCATCCACTACCCCAGGAACCCCTTCTTCTGTTAGGTGAAAGCAGAGGCCCGGGGCACTCTGCTCTGTTGCCAGCTCTTCCGCTGGGTTGCTGTGAGTGGAGACCACAGTCCCATCCACCGATATCCGTTCAAGCTGTAGTGGGGTGCAGCCGCCAGTAGCATCTTGTCCTGCTGCCAGTGATTCTGCTGGGAGTAAGAGCTTTACCACCTCAGCTGGTTGCTGGGTAGGGGGGCCAACCCCCCCCCGGCTCCCTGGAACTCCACAGTTGGTCCCGGTGCTGGGCAGAGATGGCTGGCACTCTGCCCTGTTGCCAGCACTTCTGCTGGGGGTGCATAATCCATAACATCCTCTGAACAGTCCATACATTCTGTAATCTGTGGCTGGGGAGTGATCGCCATCTTCTCACCCTGAGCCTCCGAAACTGCCACAGGGGTGGGGCAGAGGTCTTGAACCCTCTGTCTGGTGACCAGCGCTTCAGCTGGGGAAGTTCCTTGTAACTCCACAAATGCTGCTCTTGGTGCTGGGCAGAGCACATTGAAGTTTGGCCCTGATACCAGCTCTTCTGCTGGAGGCCCATCAGGTTGTTTTTCCTCAGCAGAAAAATCTATTAATCCCCTGTCTCTGGTGTCTGAGGATAGGGGTTCACCATCTCCTGTCCATGGAACCCAGAAGATGCTATAGGTACTGAGCAGAGGTTAGCAGAGCTCGGCCCTGCGGTCAGAACTTCAGCTTTGGGAATGGCAATCTCCAGGTTTTCCACTGCTGATTCACTGGCATACTGCTGGACAGGCACATTCCTCCATTCAAGATCGTCCCATGCAGAAACGGGATCATCAAGGTCAGTCGCACTTGCTGCATCCGCCATATAACCTCCTGGTCCATAGCTGCAGGGGCAGGTTGGAAAAGCACACTGTTACCCTGCCACATGGACGATTCTTCAGCCAGGATTTCCGCATTGTCCACTGGTAGTTCCCGATAGTCCCAGGCAAAGGGAGCCCGGCCCTGGCGCTGAGCAGAGTCTAGCAGCTGTTTGTAGGCGATTTCCAGGTCCCATTCCCGAGCGGCCAGAAATTCCAAATCTTCCTGTAGCCAGTGCGCTTCCGAGATATTCAATTTTTTCTCTCTGTGCTCCATTATGTCCTCCAAGCGCCACTCCCGATCATCCCCAAAGTCAGGATCACTGGACATCCTCCAATACAACAATCCCAGGCCATCATAGTCATAGCCTTCTGTGGGGCTGTCATCCGCTGACCACGGGCACTCTTGGGCTACATACCACCGGAGGGCTCTGTAGCTCTCATCCAGCTGCATCTCTGCCCGGATCAGCCTGTTTAATTCCGCTATCCACTCCTGCTTCGGTTGTTCCCCCAACAACGGCATTCGTACATCATACTGGGGCCAGTACATTGTATAGATGTAGGGCAGAACCTCACCTTGGTGTTGCTGCTCCAGAGCTAGCGCTTCCTTCCAGAGTTGGCAGCGAATCACATCCGCCCATCCCAGCAGGACCTCCTCTGATACAGGTCCTCTATGCTGTATCCGCATCTCTTGTAATCTTCTTTGGAATTCCTCTTCCATGGAGACTGGTGTCTGCACCTCTCCTATCTCTTTAGTTGGTGCTGCTGTGCTCTACTCACTGTTTGGAGAATGTGCGGCTGCTTGTTGGACTGCTGCCAGTTTTAACTGTAGCTCTGCGTCTCTTATTTGTTTAGCCTCCTCCGCTAACAGGTTCATCACTTTCAGCACCACATCCGCCATTGGGTTCGGACCAAACCATGCTAATTTCTCTCTTATTAGCTTGTTGGCTGGTGATTCCTCCTCCTGAATCACTGGTGTCTCCATCTCTTGTACTGCTGGCGTTGCTGCAACCGAGTTCTCCTGGTCTAGCTCCATTAATTCTGCTATGATGACATGCTCGGTTTTGTTGCTAGCAATCCTTCCACGAACTTCCAGTAGTTCTTTCAGTGTATTTCTTTTAAGCCGGGTGTACCAGTCTTCCATTCACTGTTCCCAGTGTCTGCTTGGAATCCTGGTGTAAAGGAAAGTAGAAGGGAAAATCCCACTGCTGCCACCAGTTGTGATCCATTCCCTTCTTCTCCCATAAAAGAAATCACCCAATATTCCACGAGTAGGAATATCCCTGGAATCACCGAATAATCCACACATGAGCCAAGGCTTAATGTTGGATGTAACAGGACACACTTTATTGAAAACCACAGCACACTTGTATACAGGATTTGGAACATCCCGCCCCAACAACCGCTTTCCTATTGGTCCATTGTAAAGTATGCAGTCTACACTCAGGTCCTCCTACCATGCAAATGAGGACTTGAAAATGACCCAGCAGAGATTGGTCAGAAATCTTTGAATAGAAAGACTTCTATGTGTATTCAGACAAAAGCCCCAGGGGGGCAATCAATGTACACAATAGCCACCCACAGAACAATGGGACCGTCTGGACAGTTGATTCAGCTTCAAGACAGAGAGCTGGCCGGTGGTGGACATTAGCATTCACATTAGACAATGACATTCTAATTGAATTCACACAATAAGGTCTTTTTAAAAGCCTGTCTCACTTAGCACATCAACAGCCCTTTACACAGAGGAATGAGCCCTCTTATTGACCGGTTGTGGTTTAGAATAAACCAACAACTTTTAATATTTCAAGATATCCTGCCATACATGATTTATCAGTAATGTAACATCTCATAGAATTTATGATATAATTTATTTGTCACCCTATGGCCCTATTGGACATAAGGTGACCCTAGACATAGGAGGATCTAAGTCTGTCACAACGTCCCTACACAAAACGAATGGGGCAAAGTAGCTTATGTACTTTCCAGCTTTGTGCATTTTTCATCTGAGTTTGCAACGTTTGCCATGCATTTTTACATGCAACATATGTGCATCCTTTTTGCCTTGTTAGGTGTGCCACTAACAATAAATGGCAACGCAATTGCAAACTGGATTTTTGGGGGCTGTTTGTAATTGTGTGCAAAATTGTGTGTAGCACCCTCTAGTGTGCTAGGTGTAAATAGGTTTAATTGTTAGTGTAAGAAAATTTGGGTTCAATCTGGGTCAGGGTTGAGTGACTCAGGGAGACTGAATCATTAAACAGGCAGGTGCCCCCCCCTATAAACTTGGAGAAGCTTCTAGAAGCAGTGGGTAGAAACTAGGAGGAGCTGCCAGACCATTTTTGGGGGCCCCAGCCAAATCCCAGCAAATGGGCTGACAGGGGGCCAGCACCCCATAAATGCTCTTGGGTGGTGCCAGCAGGGGCAGTCAGGTGGAAGATGGAGATGGAGTGCTGAGGAGGCTGTTGGCGGCCCTTAAGGGTGCCCCCAGTCTGGGGGAGGGTTACCTTGATTTTGGGGCTCGGGTGCTGGAAGGACCCTCTATCACAGATGGAGAAATACCATCCTGGAGGCATGGGAGCAAAAAAGGACAGCGGGTGAGAGTCGGCACATCTGGAAGATCTCCTGAGGAATCAGCAGGTTGGGCTAGTGAGTGTTTCGCTCTGGAGAGGACTGTGGAGAAGTTAGCCAGGAGGACTAGTTAAAGTGGCAGCTACAGTCTGGAGTGCTGGCTGTGCCTGAAAAGGTGGTGCTGGGATCAGCAGTCACGTGGATGTATGCTGGACACTGAAATTTGCTACACACTTAAAGGGGGGTTCGGGTTCCTACCTGTAAAGCATTATTGATAAAAATCTGCCAAAGTGCCTTTGTTAGATCCACAAAACAGTGTGCCAGCTGGAGTTCTGCAAGCAAGTTAGTGCTGGGGGAAAAGAAAGAGTGTATATAGACTGAATATAGTAATGATGTCCCTGAAGTTCTTTGAAGTCAAGTGGGCATCCCATAATTTCCAAATCCCTATCCAAGTTATATCTAATAGCAAAAAAAAAGCAAAGTACTGTTCTCTTACTCTGGAGTGCCTGTGAAGATTTGGTGTGCCTAGCTGTGCAGGGTGGGGGATCCCCATCTATTTGCAGCTCCTTAGGGGATGCACTACATTTAACTATACATGCATTCATAAAATGCTAAAATGCAAATGCAGCCTTAGGGCCTCTGCTCTGAACTTTGAGGTGGAATTGCTCCAGAGTGTCTGTGGCTACAGAGGTCAGGGAGGGCTTAAAGAGTCACTAAAGGATTTTTTTTTTAGCTAAATAGCTTCCTTTACCTTACTGCAGTACTGGTTTCATGTCCTCATTGTTCGTTTTTTGTTGGTTTTTTTTGCTTTGAAGTTGCTGTAATCCTGCTCTGATCTCCACACTTCCTGCTTGTCTGTTTCCTTATAACCACAGTACTGGGAGCTTCCTCACTGTGGTCTAAGCTGTCATTACTGTGTGTCTAAAACTTCCCAGAACCAATCAGATTCAGATTCAGAAACAAAACACTGCCCTGGATTTGTTTGTTTTTGTTCTGTGTGTCTCTTTCTACCTCACAGAAACATGAAGCCAGTTTAAAAGTAAAACTAACCTGCAGGCACATTATATGATTGGATTTTATCTATATTTAATCATTTTGAAAAGGAATCAGTTAACTTTTATGTCTCTATACCCTGTAAACAGTCATTTCAGCAAAAAAAATGTTTTCCTTTAGTGACCCTTTAAAACACATTTACTGCTTGTTACGAATATGTAAATGTGTATAGCCTGGTCGCAGTTTTTAAAAAGGCTAGAGAACCCTGCTAAGCACAGTTTACATACACACTGTTTATAATAAAATAAATGTTCATTGCCCCCTGTCATCAGTATATCATAACAGTGTAGTGCTACCCCCACAAGGGCCACTAGTTTTGTGCCCCAGTTTCCATTCCTACTTGTGCAGCAGCAGCCAGGCAAACAGCAACTTTTATTTCTCAGGCTCATAAAACAGTCTATGGGTTGCCTGTTTAACAGTACATTGCAAATTAACTCAATTTAGATGTGGACTAGGGAACTGTGGGATACTGCACAACTCTGAACAATATGAGGACACTATCCCCTTAGCAGCAGCATCTGAGCAAAGTCCACCAAGCATTAGGACATGAAATGGACAACACTGGAATACTATTGGCAATATCCCGACTCCCAAGCCAGGCAAGCCTGGAATGAATGTAGCAGGGATGAGCAACAGCACAGTACTCCCAGCGCCTCTTGGATGTATTTTGTTCATTGGACCGTAGGCTTAGATGTCTTCCTCAGACCCAAGCAGGCAGAGTTCTCTGTGGTACCTCCAGATGTGATCCTCAGTGGCAACCCTCTTTTGTTCCCCAAGGGCTGGTAGACAGGTGGGCCCCCTATAGACAAGCATAGCTGGGGCCCTGATGAGCATGTGGACTCTTCAGCAGGATGGCCAGAGAAGGTAGGCACCCCCCTTTCCCGACTGGGAACCTTTCTGACTGAAAATGGACATTGCTTTCTGGTGTTTCTGATTATTTATACACTCCCCAACCACCATCTGGACACACCTTCTCAGGGATTGGCTGGAACTGCATAAATATTCAGGCTGCCTGTTTAACTCTCCCACCAGCTGTATTCTGGAAAACTTTAGTAACAGGGGGAAGCAGTCAAAACTGCAGCCTGTGGAATCCAGAGTAGCCTAAAGCAATTGCACACTCTGCTCTGCTGGTTATAGGAGAGCCAAAAACTAAATTTCCTAACCAAATCCTAGCAATCTAGCAGGAGAGTGCAACATCCGGCAATGGTAAGGATGGTGGCGCATACACAGCATGACTTTACCTGACATCCAGTGACCCTTATACAGGATGGGATGGACAACAAATTATTCAGAGGATTTGGTTTAGGACAATACATAAGTAGCCTGCTGTAATCAGGAATAAAGAGAAAGTTGTCAAAGAGTTATATTTAGCACTGCTTTTTCTTTGTCTGGGATGGATTTTTATTTTATTTTTTTTATAGTAAAGATTAACATTATCTTTAAACCTATTATATATCACATTTGTCTGAAACTTTTTACATACCTCCCAGACTTGCACAAACTTTTTTTTTTCTACTAAGTATAAAATAGTTCTGAAACTTTTTCTTGAGGCCAAAAACTTGTTTTAAAAAAATTACTAAGGTAGCAATAAAAAAATAATTCACCAAAAGGATACGATGGTCCTCTTTTGTTCTCATCTATAACGAGGTTATTGTATGAAAACATACATAGGTTTCATAAAGAAAACGGCAATGTAACCTTCCTACTCTGTAGCAAATGAAACCAAAATGAGAATTGAATTTGAGGACTGGAATTTAATTTATCACCCATTCTACAATAAAATAAACCCCAGCAGGTCTACAACTTGCTGTACAACAAATGTGTTTGATATATAGAAACTTTAAATCAAAATTGCCCTTAGCGTTTAGGGATGCAAATTTTATTCGGCTAAATTCCGGTAATAATATGTTTATGCAGCAGTTTTCCCTTAGCCGGGCAGATGACACTGTATAATTATACAAGGAGATCGTATTTAATAAAAGAAAAGTATTGTTAGTCAAAGTGTACTTATAGTGTAACCAAATAAAACACGGCGCTTCTCTTCTTTCTTTTTTTCCTAACTCCCCAATTTTTGTTTTTCTATTTCCTGTTTTCTCCTATTCTCTCCATCTCTTCTTTCTTTATTCTGTAGCACCCCCTACTGTGCGTTAGAGGTTGGAATAGGTCAGTGATGGCGAACCTTGGCATCCCAAATGTTTCGGAACTACATTTCCCATGATGCTCATGCACTCTGCAGTGTAGTGGAGCATCATGGGAAATGTAGTTCCAAATCATCTGGAGTGCCAAGGTTTGCCATCACTGGTATAGGTAAACCCTACTTTGACTCATATTTAAGCTGCTGAGACTTAATTTGGTCAGAGTTTACTCGATTTTGGGGTTTGGGTGACTCCTCATGGCAGCTCTCTGGTGCCTCCCCTTAGTCTAGAAGGTTGAAGACTCTTCTAGAACTAGAGGTTGAGGGTTAAGGGGAGTTGCCTTAAATATTGTTGGAGCCTTGGCCAGATCTCAGCAGTGGGCCAGCAGGGGGCTGAGATAACTCCATAAATAGACACAGGCCAGGCCAGCAGGGCAGTCAGGTGCAAGATTGACATAAAGTGTTGAGGAAGCTGTCAGTGGCCTTAGGGGTGTCTCCTAGTCTTGGGGGTGGGGTGTCCTGCCCTGGGTCGGGACTCAGGTGCTGGAAAGATCCTGCCAAAAACACACTTGAGGAGGCTTTCCCGGAGGCATGGGAACAAGTGAGGACAGAGTGAGTAGTGCAACACTGTTGGAGACTAACAAAGCGGGGAGACTGCCACATGTATCCAGTCTCCCTTGAAGACAGCGGTGTGCTTAAGTCTTCAGTCCTTTCCCTGAGAGATCTCCTGGAAGTCAACCGGGTGAGCTGGTGAAGAGTCAGTAGGATGGACTGGTGTAGAAAGGCAACCAGGTGGGTTGGCAGTGCCTGAAGAGGTGGTGCTGGGATCAGTTGCTGCAGAGGAGAATATACATGCTCTTTCACTATACCTACACTTAAGGGGCTGCGAGTTCCTGCCTGTAATGGGCTGTTGCTAAATTTGACTGGGAGACTGTCAGTTATTCTCAAGAGTGATTCAGCTGGAGCAAAAAAATGTTTGTGCTGGAGGAAAGAGGAGAAGAGACTGTATAGAGATGTATGTATACACTTCCAGGTATGTGTTGAGCAGCAAAGGTCTAGAAAAAGCCTGTCAGTGGTCAGATCTGTAGAGGCACCCTCCTAGTTTAGTTGCTGTAGTTAAGGTAAATTTAGTCTTTGCCTTCCAGGGGAGCTTTTGGCTGGGTTCAGGTGGTGCAGGTTCAACTACTTCCCCCTGTTTTCCACCGGGTTCTGGAATATAGTGGGTGGGGGAGGCAAACCCTTGCCTGAATATTTATACAGCCTCAGCCAATCTATGGTCAAGAGAGTGACCAGCAGGGGGCAGAGGAGGGAAAAATTGTTTGGGGCCTGGAACAGTGATAGTTCCTGGAGAAAGAAGATCCCACCTGAGGGCTAGTTATGAGGCAGAAGAAATCCTTTTTGGGATCCCAGCTCCAACTAGAGCTTGAGGACCTTTATCCAAAGCATCTTGAAACAGTGCTGAGATTGTTGCAGATGATCCAGGCAGGAGGCTTCCAGTACAGTCACTGGCTGGCACTACAGGAAGCATTATAGTACCCAAGGCTTAGTGAGTACAATCATCAAGGATCCTAAACACTGTCAGTGTCACCTTTGTCAGAGCTCATTACAGTTTTATTGACTCAGGTTACACCTCTGCCAGGGGTCTCCTGCATTTTATTTCTCTTAACTTCTAAATTCAAGGGGGTGGTTAGTTTTGGAGTATCCCCGGACCCCAAGGCTCACCTACACCCCACCCAAGTAAACCAGCAAATAAACTACAAAAAAAACAACCTGTTTTCTAGCTCTGATGACTGTGAACTACTGTGTACCTGGCTGCCATGTGCCTTACAGGAAATTTAAGGTCTGTGCTACATATGTCAACAGGCACCTCTGCCAGGCAGACCACCGTTGGCCTTTTTCTAGAACTTTCCTGCTCAATAAGTTTTGGACCTGCATATCATCAAGAGAGAAAACATATTAGAGAAGGAGAGGAAGAGATGGAGAGGACCACTGATGGCATTTTTTTAGAACCTTTCTGCTCAATGAGTTTTGGACCAGCATATCATCAAGATGATCATGATGCCACCAGAGCCCAGGGTCCCCTTACCAGAGAGGTTCTCCGGGGAACGGAGTAAATACCGAGCTTTCCAAAACGCCTGCGAACTTTTCTTTGCATTGCAGCCTCGGACTTTCTCTCTGGAGGCCACTAAGGTGGGCTTTGTGATCTCGCTCTTATCCGGAGAACCACAGGCCTGGGCCTATCGTCTCCTGGAACAAAAGGATGTTTCCCTTGATACCCTAGACACCTTCTTCCAGGCCATGTCCTTGTTGTACCAGGATCCACATCAGGTTGCCACTGCAGAGGCCGTCCTACATGCTCTTCAAAAAGGTCGCAGGCCAGCGGAGGACTACGTGTCTGATTTCCCGGAGATGGAGCTCAGACACCAACTGGAACGATGCGGCCCTTTGCTATCAGTTCCGCCAGGGCCTGTCGGAGTCCCTCAAGGACGAACTGGCTCGGGTAGGCGTCCCTGGAACTTTAAACGCCCTAATCAACTTGATGATCCAGATTGATAGGCGCCTGAGAGAGCGCCAGTCTGAACGGGCCAGCGGTCCATCCCGCCCAGTCTGGATGCTGCCGCGAGTGCCCTCCTTTTCCAACCCGGCTCCACAGGCCCCAACGACTTCCCCTTCACCAGACACATCGGAACCCATGCAGTTGGGGCTCCTTCGTCCGTCCCTTACTCCAGAGGAGCGCCAGCGTCGAAGAGTCAACAATCTCTGCCTGTATTGTGGGGAGCCCGGGCACTTTGTGAGGTCCTGTCCGGCGAAGCTTCGTAAGTGTCCCTTCCTGTCATCTGTCCATGTACCCGCTGCCCCTAAGAATTATTCTACTCATCTGGCTGTCTCCATTGTTTTTCAGCTTCCCAGAAGGAATATTCCGGCCAACGCCATTATTGATTCGGGAGCCTGCAGTTGTTTCCTGGACCAGTCTTTCGCCACCCGACACCTAATTCCTCTACGTCCTAAAACTATTGGACTTTCTGTACATCTTGTCGACGGATCTGCCTTAAGGTCCGGGCCGGTTACCCAAGAAACTCTGCCTTTGGCCACAACAATTGCCAACACTCACCATGAACTGCTGTGCCTGGATGTTATCAAGTCCCCCATGTTCCCCATTATCCTAGGCATGCCGTGGCTACAAGCCCACAACCCGCAAATCAACTGGGTCACAGGGGAAATTATTCTCAGCTCTCCTTACTGCCGCCAACATTGCCTACAAGTGTCATCGTCCTCGTCCCCTCTGCTCTGTATGGACTCTGATGTTGAAACCCGCCAAGCCGTCCCCAGTGTTTATCATGACTTTTTGGACGTGTTCAGTAAGAAGGGGGCTGAGACCCTTCCTCCACATAGGGCCTACGACTGCCCGATAGAGCTCCTTCCCGGAGCCGAAATTCCCTTCGGGCGGATCTTCCCCTTGACAGGACTTGAGCTCGAGACGTTAAAGACGTACATTGATGAAAATCTCAAAAAGGGGTTCATCCGCCCATCCACCTCTCCGGCTGGAGCCGGGATCTTTTTCGTGGAAAAAAAGGACCATTCTCTCCGCCCTTGCGTGGACTATAGAGAATTGAACAAAGTGACTATTAAAAACCGGTACCCCCTCCCCTTGGTACCCGAGTTATTCCAGCGTTTGGGAGCTGCGGTGATTTTCACGAAACTGGACCTCCGTGGGGCGTACAACCTAGTGCGTATTAGAGACGGAGATGAGTGGAAAACGGCCTTCCGCACTCGCTTCGGGCACTTCGAGTACCTTGTCATGCCCTTCGGGCTTTGTAACGCCCCTGCCACCTTCCAGCATTTCGTGAATGATATTTTCAGAGACTACCTTGACCTTTTTGTTATTGTTTATTTGGACGATATCCTCATTTTTTCCCCATCCGTAAGCAAGCATCGGGAACACGTCAAGTGTGTGCTCGGACGTCTTCGAGTGCACGGACTCTATGCTAAGCCCGAGAAGTGCGAGTTCGAGCGTCAAACCATACAGTTCTTGGGCCTTATAATCTCGGTGGGAGGCATTAAGATGGACCCTCAGAAAGTCACTGCAATTCTGGACTGGCCGGCACCCAAGGATAAGAAGGGGGTCCAACGCTTTGTTGGCTTTGCAAACCTTTATAGAAAATTCATCAGGGGGTTCTCTAGTATCATTGCCCCGATAACCAACCTGACCAAACAAACCAGTCAGTTCCAGTTGTCCCCGGAGGCCCAAGCAGCTTTTGAGAAACTAAAGGACTTGTTCACCTCAGCATCTATCCTCAGACACCCCGATGCTAACTTACCCTACATCCTGGAGGTGGATGCATCAGAGATCGCAGTCGGAGCGGTCCTCTCCCAAAGACAGGGCCCCAAGGCCCTCTTACATCCTGTTGCTTTTTTTTCTCGCAAGTTGTCGGAACCAGAAAGGAATTACGGTGTGGGGGATCGGGAATTGCTGGCAATCAAGACCGCTCTGGAGGAGTGGCGGTACCTCCTGGAAGGCACAGCACACCCGATCCTGCTCTACACCGATCACAGGAACCTGGAATACCTCAAAGCCGCTAGGAGACTGAAACCACGCCAGGCCAGGTGGGCATTGTTCTTCACCAGATTTTCGTTCCATATAACTTACAGACCTGGGTCGAAAAATTCCAAGCCTGACGCCCTTTCCCGTATGTTTGGTGACCCGGAAAAACGTACCCCTCCGGATACTATCTAGTCATCTGGAAACATCTTATTGCTGCAAGAGGATCTGTTATCCCAAATCAGGCAAGCCTCATCTGGTATTTCCCCCGTACCTATTTTGGATCTACAGTTAAGGGATGGTCTGCTGTGGCACCAGGACAACATTTTCGTGCCGGAAGGCCTACGGGTTAGTGTTTTAAAGTTTTGCCATGACCATAAGCTGGCCGGCCACTTCGGGGTGCATAAGACGTCCGAACTGCTGCAGCGAACATTCTGGTGGCCCCAACTCTTAACGGACTGTAGGAAGTACGTGGAGTCCTGTGTCACATGCATGCGGAAAAAGGAGAGTAAATCAAGAGCCTGGGGTCTACTAAAGCCGTTGCCAGTACCAGAAAGACCTTGGAGGATGATCTCCATGGACCTTATTGTGGAGCTTCCCCTTTCAGATGGCTTTACCACTATCTTCGTGGTGGTAGATAGACTTTCTAAAATGGCACACTTCCTGCCCATGAGAGGCACACCCTCTGCCCCCGAAACAGCGAGGATGTTCATTAAAGAAATTGTGAGGCTCCACGGTGTCCCTGCAAATATTGTATCCGATCGGGGGGTACAATTTACTTCCAGGTTTTGGAGAGCACTCTGTGAGGCCCTCAAGATTGGTTTGTCATTCTCCTCAGCTTACCACCCGCAATCTAATGGCCAGACAGAGAGAACTAACCAGACACTTGAGCAATACTTGCGCTGTTTCTTCTCCTTCTCTCAAGAAGACTGGGCTTCCCTGCTGCCCTTAGCTGAGTTTGCGTACAATAACTCCATTCACTCCGCCACGAGACAATCCCCGTTCTACGAAAATTACGGCTTTCACCCATTGTTCTTGTCTAACTCTGTTCCGGAGTGCACGGTGCCTGCCGTCCAGGAAACCTTGGACTTTTTCAGCACAAACAATAAGATTCTGCAGGAAACTATGACCAGGACGCAGGAGTACAATAAGGAAGTGTTTGACAGGAAAAGGAGGGGGAGCTTAATCTGGAAATTGGGGACCAAGTATGGCTCTCCACTCTAAATCTGAAACTGGCCTGCCCGTCAAAAAAACTGGGTCCTAGATTTGTGGGTCCCTTCCCCATCAAGAGGAAAATCAATAATGTGGCCTATGAACTGGAGCTACCAGAAACTTTCCATATTCACCCTGTCTTTCATGTTGCACTTCTTAAACCTGACACTCCTGATCCCTTTCTCGGCCGAAACGTCGGGCCCCCTGAACCAGTTCTAGTCGACGGTGAAGAGGAGTTCGAGGTCGAATCCATTTTGGACTGCAGAAAGAGACGCAACCAGATCCAGTTCTTAGTTAAATGGAAAGGTTATGGGCCTGAGGACAATTCATGGGAACCAGAGTGTAACATTCACGCGAAAAGATTGGTCCAGTCCTTTAAGGACGCCCATCCTCTCAAGTTGTCCCAGTTGGGCATCCGGAGGCTGCCCATTGGAGGGGGCAATGTCATGAGCAGCCCTGTCCACCAGATGGCAGTAGCGGGACATCGGCACGCGCACGCGCATCGGCGCGCATGGGCGCGCGCAATCGCGGCACCGTAACGCGCGCAGACACGCGCACCGGCGGCGGCACGCGGCCACGTGAGGACGCCGTTCTGGCGCCAAACTAAGGTTTAAAAGGGTCCTGAGCCCTACACCTCTTGCTGTCCAGTCTACAGCGTTACCGTGACTACCAAGTACCCTACTCTTACCTGAACCTGTTCCTGACCCGGCTTGTACCTGTTCCTCCTTGCCTTCCGCCTGCCTTGACCACGGCTTGTTTGACCATCCGCCTGCCTGACCCTCTGTACCTTCTGCTGCCCGCCTGTTGCCGACCCGGCCTGAACTTTACCACTGTCTTGCCTGCTACGCCTGTGCCTGATCCTCTACCGGTCGGCGGACCCATCTGCTGGGACTTGCATCTGCCGTACTATAGTACACCTCCCCCGCTCCTGCTGCTTCTATTGTTCCAGTGCCTCTACCTGCCATCCGCAGCCGACAGTCGCACCTGCTTCTCTACACAGCCCGGGATCCACAGAAGCTCCTCCCAGCCCAGCACCTGCGATGCAACCGGCGCTTGTGCGACTCTGCATCCCTGAACCCCCTGTCTGCTCTATCAGGGGTCTCGGGATCAGAGGAGCAAGGGCAGCCACTCCTTGCACGCCGGGCTCATCCATCAGGTACGTGACACAGAGAGGAGGGAGAACGGGAGGGAAAAGGAAAGCAAGAGATAGAGGGGGAGGCAACGATGTATCCTGGCCTAGGCCAACAAGGCCCGGGCCTAGGGCAGCACTTTGCAGGGGGCAGCATGAAAAGAGTCTCCAGCGGCTTGTGTTACACAGTCTAATTTTGACTGTCCTATCAGTCTGGACCACAAACCTTCCTCACTCTGCTATATGTTTTCTGTTGCATCATTGGCTTGGTTATATGTTCTTAGTTTTCTCCATAAAATTATCAGAAAACTATAGGCAGCACTATTTTTCATTTTGGAGTAAGGGATCGTTATAGTCCCAGTCAGTTTATTTTTTACTATCCCTGACCCTTTTGCAGAGATTTCCCTTCATTTCCTGCCCCATAGCCAAACAGGAAGTAAGAGGAAATCTATGCAAATTAGGAACTAGTGTCCCTCACTTTTCAGGGTGGGTCTTAAACAGAAAGGGGTGTGGCCTTGACAGGAAGGGGTGGGTAATAATTAAATTAGGGGGGTGCACAAGTTTAGTCAGGCCTAGGTCAGCACAAAACCTAAATACACTACTGGGGGAGGGAAAAAGGAAAGCAAGAGATAGAGGGAGAGATAAAGGAAAGAGAGAAAGACGGGGAAATGTGTAATAGGAGAAAAAGGGATAAATGGTAAAAAAAAAGAGAAAGAAAATAGGACAGAGAGATGGAAAAGAGGAAGCAAAAGAAAGAGCGATGTAATATAATACAGCATTTAAAGAAATAACCTTTAAATTATTAAAAAACAGTATTTAAAAAATGTTACTCAAAACAAAGTCCCTTTAAATTTTTCTTTTTTTTGTAACACTATTAGTATACATTATAGAACAGCTGGTGAAGGTTACAGGGAAAAAAAATAAAGTTAAGTTGGTCCCTTGAATAAAAGAGTCGGCGAATCATTAAGTGCCAATACTGTAGCAAAACACAAGTATCCCGGTGCGCAGAGCTGTGTATAAATAAATTCAGCGTTTCCTGTATTGAAGACCGGCCTTAAACCATGTGCAACATTCACAAAGCAGTCAACAGGAGAACGTCAATTTTTCTATTAAAATCACATTGTTGACAATATCATTGCATTGAGAGAGGTCAAGAGGTGTTAAATTGAACAAGCACAGTGCTTTGCTGGTGGGAGGTCTTCAGAACACAAGAAATACCATGTATTTTTCTGAAACCTGCCTGAAATAGGTCAGAGATTCCAGGAGGCTATGCATTTAATTTTTTTATTTTTTTTTTGCTTTGGTTTCTGCCACTTTCTTTGGACAGGAGTGAAGGAAAACAGATCTGTTACTTGTTAGACGGAATAGAAGTTGCTTTCTTTTGTGGGCTAAGGGATAAAGAAAATCTGAAAAGAATTTCAGACAATTATTGTAGAGATATTTTGAACTTAAATCTTTGTTCTTTTGTAAGCTGGATCTGTGTTATTATAATTAGCTTATACATTCCCCCAAGTAATTCTTTACACTCTTCAGGGAACATTCACATATATATTTATATATATGTGTGTATTTAAGTGGTTGTAAATATCACACATGATATATGAACAAAGCATATCCCTCTATAGTGTACTTGTCTCAGTTAACCACTTGCCGACCGTCGCACGAACATTTATGTCGGCAGAATGGCACGGCTGCGCAAAGGGACGTATCTGCCGCAAGCTCCGTGACCGTGGCCGATGGACCCACGGACTCGATGTCTGCCAATGTCCCACGATCGTGTCATGGAGCTGCAGAACGGGGAGACGTCCACGTCTCGAGACATGCGCAGTTCATTTTAAAGTACTTGTCTGTCGCCCGGCCCATCATTTGCATGGGGTCACGCTTCATTAACATGGATCACGCCCACTTCCACCTATTCCACTTACGCCGGCTTACGCCTACGAAATATACGCTACGCCGACGCAGAGTTGGGGACATTTGCTTTGTGAATTCCATGCTTGCCTCTCCGCGCTGTGCCGACGTAGCGTAAAAGAGATACGCTACGGCAGCATAAATATGCGCCGATGTCTGTGAATCCGGGCAATTTTGTCCAGAGTTGGGCTTTAAAAATGCTATCATTGAATGTAAAATTCACCAGACCAATTGCAAAACTCATTTCATTTCCTGGCCCCAGAATAAGTATGCTGCTTCAGTTTCGAGAAGTTTTAAAAACTACCCGGATGACTAAACTTTCGCAAAAATTGAATTGGCTTAAAACACACAAAAATATTTCATGTGGGCATCAAAGCCCCATGATTAGCTGCGATGGAATCTGCCAGGCACTAAAGAGTGTAAGCTCTTCTAAACAATAACTCATGTTGCCTTGCACAAAATCTATTACAGCCCTTATAAGAACAATATTTAATGCATCGTAAAGATATTTATTGCCAAGGTCTTTTCTGCTTACAGATGATCAAGTCCTCCACAGGGGTCCTTCATAAAACGCCTGCTTTACCTTGAACAAGCCTTCATCCACAAAAGTGTGTATTTGTAATACAAGGCGCCGGAATTTCATTTTCATTTTGTTATCTAAAAAATATTTTTGCTGGGAATCAATAAACAACTCAGTTTGGGGGGTTTTCATAGTGGTTGTTTATTTCTTTAAAGCAGACGGTAGACAATAACTACACAACTTGATAGATATCAATTATTCTAAAGTCTAACATACAACAGTTGGTGGGGGGTTTAGGAGCGTGACATGTTGTGAATGTTTTAAATAAAACAATTTTCTTTAAATTAATTAAAGGGAATGTATATACTGATTTAATTTCTTTTCAGATATACTTCAGATAGAGAGCAGCTTGCTGTCAATGATCTTACCAATGTGTTTCAGTGCTTTTCGAAAACATATTTCTCTGTAATTTGAGGCAGACATATTTATTCCTTATGCCGCGTACACACGATAATTTTTCGGCATGAAAAAAAAAAACAACGTTTTTAACCACCCAAGCCTATTTTTCAGATTCGGTGTTTACGAGACTAAAACAGTTTTTTTTTGCTATAAAATTACTTAAAACCCCCAAACATTATATATTTTTTTCTAACACCCTAAAGAATAAAATGGCAGTCATTGCAATACTTTTTGTCACACCATATTTGCGCAGCGATCTTACAAGTGCACTTTTTTTGGAAAAAATTAACTTTTTTAATTAAAAAATAAGACAACAATAAATTTGGGCCAATTATTTTACATATTGTGAAAGAGAATCTTACCCTGAGTAAAATGATACCCAACATGTTACGCTTACAAATTGCGCCCGCTCGTGGCATGGTGTCAAACTTTTACCCTTAAAAATCTCCATAGGCGACGTTTAAAAAATTCTATACTGTAGGTTGCATTTTTGAGTTACAGAAGAGGTCTAGGGCTAGAATTATTGCTCTCGCTCTGACGATCGCGGTGATACCTCACTTGTGTGGTTTGAACACCGTTTTCATATGTGGGCACTACTCACGTATGCGTTCGCTTCTGCACGCAAGCTTGTCAGACGGGGCGCTTTAAAAACATTTTTTTTTTGTTTTCGTATTTATTTGTATTTATTTTATAATTTTTAACACTGAAATAAAAAATGAAAAAATTATCACTTTTATTCCTATTACAATGTAAACATCCCTTGTAATAGAAAAAAGCATGACAGGACCTATTAAATATGAGATCTGGGGTCAAAAATACCTCACATCTCATATTTAGGCTTAAATGAAAAAAAAAAAAAATGTTGTCTTTTAACCACTTAAGGACCGCCGCATGTACATTTACGTCGGCAGAATGGCACCGACAGGCACATCAACGTATATATACGTTGGTGCCTTGGGGGGGATCGGGGGTCCGATCGGACCCCCCCCCGTACATGCGGCGGTCCGCGCGGCTGCAGGAGCGATCCGACAAGTGGGGGCGGCTATCCGTTTTCACCCGCCCCCTCCGGATCGCTCCCAGCCAATGCGCGCGCCCGCCCGCCCTGTCACTTCCTCCTCCTGTGTAAACACAGGAAGGAGGAAGCGACGTGATCTCTCCCTCGGCGTTTGTTTCAAGCGCCGCTGAGGAGAGATCACAACACAACAAGTAAGTCTGCACCAACAGCACACTTACACACAGACACAAACACATTTAACCCCCGCGATCACCCCCCCTCCCCCCTGTCACAGTGTCACTGAATGCAGTAATCATACATGTATGATTACTGTATTTAGTGTCAGTGTGACAGACAGTGTGACAGTCAGTCAGTGTTAGTGTCTGGGTAGCCCCCCCCAACCCCCCCCCCAATACAGTTTTAACCCCTTGATCACTGCCCTAGTTAACCCTTTCACTCCCTATTGCCAGCATCACTAAGCGATCATTTTTCTGATCGCTGTATTAGTGTCGCTGTTCCCGCTAGGTAGCTAATTTTTTTTTAATGCGATTTTTTTTTTACTAAAGACATGTGGCTAAATAAATTTTGGCCTAAATGTTTGACTAAAATTTAGTTTATTGGTTTTTTATTATAACAAAAAGTAAAAATATATTGATTTTTTTTCAAAAATGTCGCTCTATTTTTGTATATAGCGCAAAAAATAAAAATCGCAGAGGCGATCAAATACCACCAAAAGAAAGCTCTATTTGTGGGAAAAAAAGGACGCAAATTTTATTTGGGAGCCACGTCGCACGACCGCGCAATTGTCTGTTAAAGCGACGCAGTGCCGAATCGCAAAAACCCCTTGGGTCATTTGCCAGCGTATTGGTCCGGGTCTTAAGTGGTTAAAAAAAGGTAAACAAAAAAAATGTCTCTTTAACCCCCCTGCCGGTATCCCCAAGCGCGACTCGGGGTGCATTTTTCATGTAAATATCGATATCCCCGAGTCGCGCTCGGGGTCAATATGCAGAGCCTGCAGCGCGCGCTGGATTACCTTGTATCCAGGCGGGGTACTGTACTTACCTTGTCCCTGGATCCAGCGATGCATCCCCGCTGTGTGAGCGAGTGGCGTCCTCCATTCGACTCACACAGTGCCCGCGCGCCGCCGATCTCCGTTCCCTGCGACATAACGGCGCACGGGGGGCGGAAACCGGCGGCAAATTCAAAAAAGTAAACAAACACATTACATACAGAATACTGTAATCTTATAGATTACAGTACTGTATGTAAAAAGTACACACCCCCCTTGTCCCTAGTGGTCTGCCCAGTGCCCTGCATGTTCTTTTACATAATAAAAACATTTTTTTTGTGCCTGCAAACTGTAGATTGTCCATAGCAACCAAAAGTGTCCCTTTATGTCAAAAGTGATTTTAGAGCAGCTAGAAAACAGCGATAATAAATTATAATCACTTGCAGAATTGAGCGATAGCGATTTGTGGGGAAATTCGTCATAAAAAAATAAAAGTAATGACAGCGACAATTCTGCAACTGAGCAAATTTCAGTGATTTTGATTTGATTACATTAGTGAATAATTTTTATTATAATTACATTATTATTTGTTATAATTATTTATAGTTATTTTTATATTATAATTTTATGATTTTGTGTTTCAAACTTTATCATACCGGGATGTCTACTAGACTTGGTTTGGAAATTTAAGTGAGTTATTCCTAAAAATTGCAGGCTACAGTATAAACGCCGAATTTCCATGCAAAATAATTGTACCTCTTTTGGTACGTAATTCCAGACAGAATCATACCGCCAGGGAGGTTAAGACGCTGGGCGGGACTGACGTTTTGACGTTACTTCCGCCCAGCAAAGCTATGGGGACGGGTGGGTGCCATGTTGCCCTCATCGTTCCCCACAGCAGCCGAGCGGACCCGATCGCGCTCCGCCGCTACCGACGGCTACGGTAAGTGGCGGGAGGGGTGGGTAAGGGGGAGGGGGGGGGGAGGGGCGGGGGGGCTCTCACCACCGATAACGGCGATCTCGCGGCGAATCTGCAGCGGAGACTGCCGTTATCGTTAACAGGCCCGCCCACTGAAGAGATGGATTTCTCGGTTGTGGCAGCAGCTGCTGCCGTTATCGAGATATCCATCTTTAAAAATAGGACGTATATATATACAGTGGGCAGGCGTTAAGAGGTTAAAAACGTCATTTAAAATGATCGCGTGTGGGTTTCACATCGTTTTTCATCTTCTGAAAAAACGACAAAAGAAAATTTAAGCATGCTGCATTTTTTAACGTCGTTTTAAAAAAAAATGTTTTTTTGGGTTGTAAAAAATGATCGCGTGTGGGCTAAAACGGCGTTAAAAACAATGTTTTAAACCCGCGCATGCTCAGAAGCAAGTTATGAGATGGGAGCTTGAATGGAACTTCCCCTTTAGAGTGCCGTCGTACCTCACCGCGCTTTGCTCATTTTTTTTAAAACGATGGTGTGTGGGCAACATCGATTTTAATGATGAAGTTGGAAAAACTTTGTTTTTTCTACATGCTGAAAAACAAAGTTGTGTGTACGCGGCAAAACACACATACAATCTTTTTCATGCTATTCTCCTTTTAAGAAAAAGTGTAGATTGTTTAAACGCCCCAATCCACTGCCCTTCCCAAAACCCTTCAAAGAAACAAAAATAAATAAAATAAATAAATACATTTTATATACCGTATATACTCAAGTATAAGCTGACCCGAATATAAGCCGAGGCACCTAATTTTACCACAAAAAAATAGGAAAGCGTATTGACTCAAGCATAATGCCGCGTACACACGATAATTTTTCGGGTTGCAAAAAACAACGTTTTTTAAAAATGTAATTTAAAACGATCGTGTGTGGGCTTCAGAGCATTTTTCGGGTTTTGAAAAACAGGCACATTTTTTTTCGAACATGCTCTATTTTTTCACAACGTTTTAAACGTTGTCGTTTTTCGAGTTGTAAAAAATGGTCGTGTGTGCGCTTTAACGACGTGAAAAACCCGCGCTTGCTCAGAAGAAAGTTATGAGACGGGAGCGCTCGTTATGGTAAAATTAGCGTTCATAATGGAGTAAGCACATTCATCACGCTGTAACAGACAGAAAAGCGCAAATCTTTTTTACTAACACAAAATCTGCTAAAGCAGCCCCAAGGATGGTGTCATCCACATGGAACTTCCCCTTTATAGTGCCGTCGTACGTGTTGTACGTCACCACGCTTTGCTAGAGCATTTTTTTTCCACAATCGTGTGTATGCAAGGTTGTTCTACTGATAAAGTTGAAAACTATTTTTTTTTTCTAGAGCCTGAAAAACTTTGTTTTTTACAACCCGAAAAATTATCGTGTCCATGACTAGACTGACGTTTAACATGGGAGTCTAGGGAAAGGGGTGCCAGGCTTTGAAAAATCTGTGCTCCCCAGACAACAAACTTTGCACACTTGTAGAGGAGAAATAGGGCTACATGTGTGCCAAGTTCCGGGTCCAGAGGACTTACAACTGGCCAGTACCGGGTCCCCAAATTCACCTGAGAAATTACCATTTAACATGAGAGTCTATGGAAGGGGTGCCCGGGTTTGAAAAATCGGTGCTCCCCCGCCGTAGGTCCCCTGGACAATAAAATGTGCACACTTGTAGAGGAAGAGTGGGGCTACAGTTTGGGGTCCAGGGGACCCTATGGCCAGCCAGCACAAGGTCCCCAAATTCTGGGAGATCCGGCATAAAAAGGTGACTAGAGTATAAGCCGAGGGGGGCATATTCAACCATAAATCCAGAAAAAAGCACGTAAAACAAATTCTATAAATTAAGTTGCAGTTCAGTGAGTAAAATAAGTATTTGATCCCCAAGCAAAACATGACTCAGCACTTAGTAGAGAAACACTTGTTGGCAAGCACAGAGGTAAGAATTTTCTTGTAGTTGGTGATCAGGTTTGCACACATCTCAGGAGGGATTTTGTTTAACTCTTCTTTACAGATCTTCTCAAAATCCTTAACCACTTAAGGACCCCCGCACGCACATATACGGCCACAGAATGGCACGTACAGGCACAAGGGCGTAAATTTACGTAACCGCCTGAGTGCGGTTCGGGGGTCCCATCGGGACCCCCTCCGCGGCGTGCGGGGGTCCCCCTACCTCTGGGAGCGATCCGGGATCTGCGGGCGGATGTCCGTGATATCCGCCCCCCCCACGATCGCTCCCAGCCAATGGGAGCGCGCTCCCAGCCTGTCACTTCCTCCTCCTGTGTTTACACAGGAAGGAGGAAATGATGTATTCTCTCATCGCAGTGCTGTTTCCCAGCGCTGCTGATGAGAGAAGACATCACAAGTAAGTGTGCACCAACACAACACTGACACACACTCACATATGCATATTAACCCGCGCCCCCCCCCCCCCCCTGTCACAGTGTCACTGAATGCAGTGATTTAATCACTGCATTTAGTGTCAGTGTGACAGGCAGTGTAAAAAACAGTTAGTGTTAGGTTCAGGATAGCCCCCCCACCCCCCTAATAAAGTTTTAACCCCTGATCACCGCCCTAGTTAACCCTTTCACTCCCTATTGCCAGCGTCACTAAGCGATCATTTTTCTGATCGCTGTATTAGTGCCGCCGCTAGGTAGCTATTTTTTTTTATTGCGATTTTTTTTTTTTACTAAAGACATGTGGCTAAATACATTTTGGCCTAAATGTTTGACTAAAATTTAGTTTATTTGATTTTTTTTTAACAAAAAGTAAAAAATAGTGGTTTTTTTTCAAAAATGTCGCTCTATTTTAGTATATAGCGCAAAAAATAAAAATCGCAGAGGTGATCAAATACCACCAAAAAAAAGCTCTATTTGTGGGAAGAAAAGGACGCAAATTTTGTTTGGGAGCCACGTCGCACGACCGCGCAATTGTCTGTTAAAGCGACGCAGTGCCGAATCGCAAAAACACCTTGGGTCATTTACCAACGTATTGGTCCGGGTCTTAAGTGGTTAAAGAGACACTAAAGATTCACTTTAAAAAAAATATAACAAACATGTCCTCCTATCCTGGGGTCCCACGGCGACTCTCGTGGCTCCTCCCCGCAATAGATAACCCACTCTAGGAAGCTCTCTCCCGAGGGGGTTACCTTGCGACAGATGGTGTCCTGGGGGTATTTCCTCCCAGATCTGGACCAGAGCATCACTGAACTCCTGAACAGACTGAGGTGCAACCTGGCATCACCGGATGGACCGAAATATAATGTCCCAATGGTGTTCTTTTGGATTTAGGTCAGGCGAGTGTGGGGGCCATTTAATGTACTCAAATCCTTCATCCTCCAGGAACTTGCTGCATGCTCTCGCCACATGAGGCGGGGCATTGTTGCGCACCAGGAGGAAGCCAGGACCCACTGCATCAGCATAGGATCTGACAATGGGTCCAAGGATTTCATCCCGACAACCAATGGCAGTCAGGGTGGCATTGTGTAGCCTGTAGAGGTCTGTGCGTCCCTCCATGGATATACCTCCCCAGACCATCTCCTCTGTCCTCTCTCCCCTCCCTCCCCGCCTGTCTTCTCCTGTGTCAGTGCCCACCCCTCCCCTACTGTTGGTGAAATAACTTTTAAAACCTTATATAATCCATTTTGTCTCGTTATGCTAGATGCTCCTGTCTCTGTGATTTATAAAAAAAAAAAAACAGTTTTTACCTGTTTTCATAGCGCAGATCAGCCATCATCATTCTTTGATCACTTATATTCACTTATTTATCAGAGTGAAACTTACAAAGACTTTTTGCACAGTATATGGACATTTTGTTTCTGCACAACCTATGGACATTTATATTTATTATTTATTTATTAATTATTGCACATATTTTCACTTTAATGATAGACATCTCCTTTGATGCAGATGCATTTATTTGATTATCTTGTGGTATAATTTTATTTGTTTGTAATATTAGTGCCCCCTGCTGTTTCCATCATGTGACCGGCCAGCTCTCTCCTCGCCTCCTGACTGACATCAGTGGGGGAATGTCAGCCCTGCCCACTGCAGCTGTCAGACGGGGAGAGCAGAGAGGCATAGGGTCACATGATTGCTGATCGGCACTTTGAAAACAGGTATAAACTGCATTTTTTTTATAAATCACAGAGACAGAAGTATATAGCATAAGGAGACACAGTGGGTTATATAAAGTTAGAAGAGTGGGTTAGCAATCACTTTGAGCCCAGGTTCACACATATGCATCTCTCCCACAGGCAAATCACACTGCCCCCTGCGATCCACTGCGGGTGTCAATGTTAATAACACACCCAGATCGGTTCACAGATTACAGTGCAAATGGGAATCAGATTGCATGGGTGGGTAAGAACACACATGCAATCTGATTCCAGTGTAGGGGAAATATAAATTCCTGCAAATCTTATCTAAATACAACTATATGTCTGAACTCGCATTGCGCAGACAACCCTACCGTTAAAATGATAGACTGATCATTTCTTTGTCAGTGGGCAAATAGCATTGCACAAAACTGCCCCAATCCTCCTGTTCTGGGGTCTTCCGATGGGGCTCTTGAATCCTCCTGCCTTCTGAGTGTGCCCATAATAAGCCACTTGCTATGGGGGCACTTGTGTGAGCTCAATCCAGAGCCAGGCTGCATGCACCTATTGACACACACAGCGCCGCTCAGCCCTGCCCCCCCTCCCCCGTAACGTATTCTTCACTAAATTTGATTGACAGCAGCTGGCTCCTGCTGCTCTCACTGAGTCCAGTGAGGAGGAATAGAGAGATCAGTGCCGCTGCTCTTTCGGGCACATCGCTGGATCAAGATCGGTCTCAGGTAAGTATATAGGAGGAAGCTGTACATAAAAGTTTTTTTTAGCCTTTATAACCACTTTAATTGCTTGGGAACACACCTGTCACTTGTCACATGGCACTGTGTGAAAGTCAGCGAAAGGAAATGTTTTGCGATGGAGGAGACATTAATAGCGGATTTGAGCATCTTTAAGCCTTTGAAGCTGTAATGAGTTAATCTTGCACTATTTTCTTTGTTTGTGACATGGAAATGTATACCATGAGTGAGGAGAGTAGTGTGAGCTCATTCATTATGCAGGAGCATATGTCCCCTAACCTACTCCTCATCTGCACACTCTAAGATCTGTGTTTAGGTTGATAAGGTGTTGATGTCTATCGTGGAATGTTACTTTCTACGTGTTAAATGAAAATAACATTTGTTAGTCCTCTAATTGTACAGGATTTTCAATGATCACTCGGGAAGAGGGGTGAGAGGTTTGCAATTTCCTTCCTTCTTATTCCTGGTGTAGCACACCCCACGTAGGACCTGCTGATGAATAGGGATCCCCCACCATGCTCGGCCAGGCACACTGGATTTCCACGGGCACACTTGAGTCAGGAAAACAGTCAAGCAACTTTTTGTATTTTATTAGTGGTTAATTAACCTGGATGGGGTTAGGGATATTATGGGATGACCACTTGACTTTATTAGCAAACTCTTCAGGGACAACTCTTCCGATATACAGTCTATGCAGTATAATAACATCCTTACAAGATGTCTCCAACTTACAAGCCAACCTCAATGCAATGTTTAATTGGGCGAATATGTGACAAATGAGGTTCAATGTGGATAAATGTAAGATAAGGCACTTGGGGGCTAAGAATATGCATGCATCATACATACTAATAGGAGAACAGATGGGGGAATCAATGGTGGAGAAGGATCTGGGTGTTCTGGTAGATTATAAGTTTAATAATGGCATGCAATGCCAAGCTGCGGTTTTTAAGCGAGCAATGTCCTTTCTTGGACTCCAAAGAGAGAGATATAATTTTGCCCCTGTACAAATCATTAGTAAGACCTCATCTGGAATATGCAGTACAGTTTTTGGCACCAGTTCACATAAAAGATATTGGGGAACTGGAGAAAGTGCAGAGAAGGGCAACCAAACTGATAAGAGGCATGGAGGAGCTCAGCTAAGAGGAAAGATTAGAGAAACTTAATTTATTCTCTCTTGAGAAGAGGAGATTAAGGGGGGATATGATCAACATGTATAAATACTTGAGGGGTCCATATAGTGAATGTGGGGCTGAGTTATTCACTTTAACCTCTTGCCGGCCGCCTTCTGTATATATACTATGGCAAGGTGGACTAGGCTGCACAAACCAACGTACCTGCACTTTGGTCTGTGCATGCGGTACTGTGGGCGGACTTGATGTCACTTGATGTTATCTGGCCACCTATGACCATGTTAAAAAGAGGCAGAACGTGGATCTACTTATGTAAACAAGGCAGATTCTCATTCTGACAGGGGAGGAGAGAGAGAGTTCAGCTGTTCCTAGTGATCAGGAACAGCAACCTCTCTCTACTCCCAGTCAGTCCATCCCCCTGACAGTTAGAAACACCTCCCTTGTGAACACTTAACCCTCTGATCACCTCTAGTGTTAACCCTGTGCCTGCCAGTGCCATTTATACAGTGATCGGTGCATTTTTATAGCACTGATCACTGTATGTGTCATCAAAAAGTGTCACTTAGGGTCAGATTTGTCAGCTGCAATGTCGCAGTCCCGCTAAAAATGTCTAATCCCCGCCATTACTAGTAAAAACAGT
This sequence comes from Rana kukunoris, assembly GCA_029574335.1. NCBI lineage: Eukaryota > Metazoa > Chordata > Amphibia > Anura > Ranidae > Rana > Rana kukunoris. The sequence goes on from CM056055.1 coordinate 198,591,211, forward strand.
AAAAAAATAAAAATTGTAGCATTCTTTGCTGGGTTTTTTTCACCTTCCTCTGGATCAATTGTGTACATGAGATTGTATGTTTTTTTTTCTTTTTAGTTGTTTGAACTAGATGGACTTTTTTTAACCTGACTAACTATGTAACTATGTAACTATGTATGCTCCTTCTTCCTCCAGCACATCACTTGTTTGCAAAAAAAATAAAAAATCACAGACTCACCTGAGACACTGATAGTTGATCTGACAAAAAGGCAACAGTCAGATAAAGCAAAGGCCCTTTACAGGCAGGGACCATGGGCCCCTTAGGTTGTGTAGCCAAAGTCAGTGTTCAGCTTCCATCCCTGTGGCTACTGATCTCTTAGCTGACTTCTCTTGGAGAACTCCTGAATGTGCTGACTCTCTCCTGCTGTCCTTACTCTTTCTCCTGTGCATCCAGGACAGGACTACTCAGTGTGTTATAAGAGGATTCCTCCAGCACCCAAGCCCCAGGCTCGTAGTCACCCCCTCTTCCCCAGACTAGGGGGCATTCTCAAGGGCCTCCAACGGCCTCCTCAGCACTCAATCTCCAATCTTCCACCCGATATCACCACTGCCCTGAGGATTAAAGAGGGGCAGGGGCGGACTGACCATAGGGCAATTCGGGCACGGACCGAGGGCCCGTGGCCAGTAGGGGGCCCCATGAGAGCTTCCACGATCTACCCGTCAATCACAGCTAGCTGACGGGTAGATCGGGTCCCGAATCCCTGCTCCCTGCGACGAGACTGCAGTAAACAGACCTCTCGTGATGTGCTCCTCCTCCCCGCCGCCCCTCCTTCCTTCCCATCCACCCCAGGTGCCTGTATTTGGCATCACCTCGGACTGACAAGAAGAGAGGAGGGGCCGGCGGGGAGGAGCACATCACGAGAGGTATGTTTACAGCTGCTTCCCGCGCTACTCTCTGCATCTATGAATGAAAGTGCTGCAGCTTCTATGCTGTCCTGTGTCCCTGTATGTCCCCAACATCATGCTCTGTGCCCCTGTATGTGCCCAGAATCCTGCTATGTGCCTCTGTATTTGCCCAGCATCCTACTCTGTGCCCCTGTATGTGCCCAGAATCCTGCTATGTGCCTCTGTATTTGCCCAGCATCCTACTCTGTGCCCCTGTATGTCCCCAACATCATGCTCTGTGCCCCTGTATTTGCCCAGCATCCTACTCTGTGCCCCTGTATGTCCCCAACATCATGCTCTGTGCCCCTGTATGTCCCCAGCATCCTGCTATGTGCCCCTGTATGTGCCCAACATCCAGCTATGCCCCTGCTGTCTTCCCCATGCCCTCATGTCTGCCCCTATGCCCTCATGTCTGCCCATGCCTTGCTCTTTGCCCCCATGCCCTGCTCTTTGCCCCCATGCCCTGCTCTATGCCCCATGCTCTTATGTCTACCCCATGCCATGTTCTGTGTCCCCTTGCCCTGCTCTGTGCCACCTTGCCCTGCTATCTACCCTATGCCCTGCTCTGTGCCCCCATGGCCTGCTGCCTTCCCTATGCCCTGATGTCTGCCCATGCCCTGCTCTGTGTCCCCATGCCCTGCTGTCTACCCTATGCCCTGCTCTGTGCCCCCATGCCCTGTTTTTTGCCCCCATGATCTGATGTGTGCCCCCATGCCCTGCTATGTGCCCCGATGCTCTGCTGTCTGCCCTATGCCCTGCTCCGTGCCCTCATGCCCTGCTGTCTGCCCTATGCCCTACTCTGTGACCCCATGCCCTGCTCTTTGCCCCCATGCTCTGATGTGCGCCCCATTCCCTGGTCTGTGCCCCCATACCCTGTCTGCCCCATGCCCTGCTCTATGCCCCCATGCCCTGCTCTCTGTCCCCATACCCTGCTGTCTACCCAATGCCCTGCTATGTGCCCTCATGCCCTGCTCTTTGCCCCCATGATCTGATGTGTGCCCCCATGCCCTGCTATGTGCCCATGCCCTGCTCTGTGCCCCCATATCCTGTCTGCCACATGCCCTGCTCTGTGCCCCCATGCCCTGCTGTCTGCCCTATGCCCTAATCCGTGCCCCCATGCCCTGTTCTTTGCCCCCATGCTCTGATGTGCGCCCCATGCCCTGGTCTGTGCCCCCATACCCTGTCTGCCCCATGCCCTGCTCTATGCCCCCATGCTCTGCTCTGTCTCCCCATACCCTGCTGTCTACCCTATGCCCTGTTCTGTGCCCTCATGCCCTGCTCTTTGCCCCCATGATCTGATGTGTGCCCCCATGCCCTGCTCTGTGCCCTCATATCCTGTCTGCCACATTCCCTGCTCTGTGCCCCCATGCCCTGCTGTCTGCCCTATGCTCTGCTCCGTGCCCTCGTGCCCTGCTGTTTGCCCTATGCCCTACTCCGTGCCCCCATGCCCTGTTCTTTGCCCCCATGCTCTGATGTGTGCCCCATGCCCTGGTCTGTGCCCCCATACCCTGTCTGCCACATGCCCTGCTCTATGCCTCCATGCCCTGCTGTGTGCCTCCATGCCCTGCTGTGTGCCTCCATGCCCTGATGTCTGCCCTATGCCATTCTCTGTGCCCTATGCCCTGATGTCTGCCCCACACCCTGCTCTGTGCCCCATGCCGAGCTGTCTGCCCTATGCTCTGATGTGTGCCTCCATGCCTTGCTGTGTGTCCCCATGCCCTGCTGTGTTCCACCATGAAGTGCCCTGTGATGTGTCCGATGACCTACTGTGTGCCCTGTGATATGCCCTACTGTCTGCACTTGTGGTGTGCCCCATAATGTGTCCTACTGTGTGCCCCATGCCCTACTATGTGCCCCACTGTGTGCCCAATTCCCTCCTGTGGGCCTTGTGATGTGTCCTGAGCCCTACTGTATGCCCCATGATGTGCCCTGTACCCTGATGTGTGCCATATGATGTGCCCTGCTGTGTGCCCAGTGATGCATCATTCAGTGCCCCATAGTGTGCTTTTCTGTGTGCACCATAATGTGCCCTCTTGCTCTATGTAAAATCTCCTGCTGTCCCCCATAATGTTTACATTTGCCCCCATGTAATATGCTCTGCTATACCTCATAATGTGCCCTGCTGTGCCCCATAATATGAGATTTTATCCCTCCTAATGTGCTCTGCTGTGCCCCTTAATGTGCCCTCATGTCCCCATGTAATATGCCCTGCTGTGTCCCATTATGTGCCCTCTTGTCCCCATGTAATATGCCTCATAATGCGCTCTGTTGTGCAACATAATGTGCCCTCATGCCCTTATGTAATATACTCTGCTGTATCCCATAATGTGCCCTCCTGCCCCATGTAATGTTCCATGCTGTGCCCCTCTGCCTCCCCCCCATGTAATGTGCCCTATATTGTTCCCTGCTGCTGTCCCATGTAATATCACACACATATTGTGCCCTCCTGATCCCCTGTGCTATGACCTGCTGACTTCTATACTTTGCCATAGTTCCCCCATGCTCTGCTCTGCTGCCCCCTGTGCACTGTTTATTTCAGGTTCGACCCAGAAATAAGCCGTCTACGCAGTGCAAGCTGGGGGTGGGGCTTTGTGTGGGCGTGGTTTGAGTGTGGGCGGGGACACAGGGGGCCCCATGACCTCCTGTTGCCCAGGGGCCCCATGAGTTGTCAGTCCGCCCCTGAAGAGGGGCCTACCGACTTTACTGGGTATTGGCTGGGGCCCTCCTCAATACCCCCCTCCTATTCTTCTGGAAACTTCTCCAAGGTTCTACTAAGTATGGGGAGGTAACCTAATAAATCATCCAGCCTGATCCAGATTCAGCCCAGCCTTGCTCTCAGCCAGACTAATTTACGTACACTAACAAAATGTCTAGCACACTAATCTAGAGGGTGAGAGGAGCTTCTCTCCATTCATTTTAGCTGAAGCTGCAGAGAAAGGGACTGGGGAATCTGTGTCCTTAGTCCCTTTCTCTGTCTCAAAGGGGAGATGTCAGGGGTCTGTTAACTCACCAAAGACCCCCCAACAGGGCTGATAAAAAAGAAAAAAAATTGCAATAAATACATTTTTTAATAAAAAAAAATGTAAATAAAAAAACACACTGACAATCCACCCCCCTCTCCCCCCAAAAAAGAAAGAAAGCAATTTAAAAAAAAATACTGCCACTGTCACATGACATTAAAAAAAAAGTATTGGTAATCGGTATCGGTGAGTACTTGGAAAAAAAGTATCAGTAAAAAGTGGTATCGGGACAACCCTATACTGTTTAGTATGGAAAACTGTAATTTTAGGTACTTTTTTTGCAGTATAAAGCCCTGTACACACGATCGGTTTGTCTGATGAAAACGGACTGATGGACTGTTTTCGTGTGTGGGCCCCATGGGTTTGTTTTCCATCGGTGAAAAAAAATAGAACATGTTTTTAAAATTTTCCTATGGATAAAAAAACGATCGTCTGTGTGGAAGTCCATCGGTCAAAAATCCATGCATGCTCAGAATCAAGTCGACGCATGCTCGGAAGCATTGAACTTTATTTTTCTCAGCACGTTGTAGTGTTTTACCTCACCGTGTTCGGACACGGTCGGATTTTTGACCTATCGTGTGTAGGCAAGACTGATGAAAGTCAGCTTCATCGGATATCCGACAAAAAAATCCATCGGATTAGATTCCATCAGATATCCGATCGTGTGTACAGGGCTTTAGTAAAAAAATGTGGCTCTATTAGTAAATTTCATTATTTTTGCAGTCAAAAAATGGTGCCGTTTGTAAATTTTGGTGTCCTGACAGTAAATTTCATTTTGGGGGGTTGTCAACACTGGTTAACCTCCCTGGCGGTATGATTCTTTCTGATTTTAGGTGCTGAAAGCGGTACCATTATTTGCAAGGAAATTTGGCGTTTTATACTGTAGGCTTGTAATTCTTAGGCCACGTACACACGATCAGAACAGTCTGATAAAACTGGTCCGACGGACCGTTTTCATCGGACCAGGCTGAAGTGGTCAGACCAGAACGCGGTGACGTAGAACACAACGACGTGCTTAAAAAACTAGGTTCATTGCTTCCAAGCATGCGTCGACTTGATTCTGAGCATGCGCAGGTTTTTGGTCCGATGCTTTTGTGTACTAACCATCGAACCTGTCCGACGGACAGATTTTAAAGCAAGTTTTAAAACTTTGGTCCGACGGACAACGGTCCGATGGGCTGTACACACCATCGAACTGGTCCGATGAAACTGGTCTGCAGACCAGTTTCATCGGACCGGTCTGATCGTGTGTACGCAGCCTAAGGATAAACTCACTTAAATCTGACCAAACAAGAGTCTAGTATGCATCCCGGGTATGATTTAAAAAAAAAAAGCAAAATCATAAATTATAATATAATAAATAATTATAAATAATTATAGCAAATAATAATATAATTATAATAAAAATTATTCAATAATGTAATCAACTCAAAAACACAGAAATTTGCTCATTTGCAGAAATGTCGCTGTCATTACTTTTATTTTTTTATGACGAATTTCCCTACAAATCGCTATCGATTAATTCTGCAAGTGATTATAATTTATTATCACTGTTTTCTAGCTGCTCTAAAACCATTTTTGACATAAAGGGACACTTTTGGTTGCTATGGACAATCTACAGTTTCCAGGCAGAAAGAACAGTTTTTATTATATAAAGGACATGTAGTGCACAGGGCAGACCACTAGGGACATGGGGGGGTGTGTATTTTTTACATACAGTACTGTTATCTATAAGATTACAGTATACTGTATGTACTGTGTTTGTTTACGTTTTTAAATTTGGCGCCGTTCTCCGCTCCTGTGCGTTGTAACTTTGCAGGGAACGGAGATTGGCGGCACACAGAGGCACATCGAGCGAGGACGCGCTCACTCACACAGCGCGGATGCATCGCGAGGCGAGCCCGAGTCTGACTCGGGGTTACCGATCGCAGCACAAAAATTTAACCCCGAGTCAGACTCGGGAATACCGCCAGGGAGGTTAATAATCATTACTGAAAAAGGTACTAGTGGGTGGGGTTACACATTTATAAGACCCATCTGGTCTAGGCTAGCACAAAAAAAAGACTAAAACTTTCAAATGAAGTTTTCAGCACGCGCTACTTCTTTGTGTTTCTTTCACTGCTGATTTAACTGAGCAAGTGTAGATGTGAACAAACAGATTGAGCCGGGTACAGCTTGTACTAGTGCTGCGTGGTGAGATGGCACTGTACTGTCATATTCTTAAGGGTGAGTGGCACCTTGACTGACAGTTAATGAGAGAATGTTTAACTTGTGCGCGGAGCACTAACTGTGCTGTCTATATTCTGACAGCTCTGATGTTTTTTTTTCCTGGTGCAAAAAAGAATTCCATAGCAGTGTTGGAACAAATTGGATGTATGAATTTCATTTCCTATCCAAGCACGTTTTTCTTCTTCTTCCACATATATTTTATTTGCTATTTTTGGCCCCATGAAAGGTATTGGAGGAATGTGTACACTGACTGTAGGGAGAGTGTGCAGAAAGACAGTACAGTTTGTTTGGACCTACCTAGAAGTACTTTTACAAGAATGCTTGGTGAATTGGCCGGCGAGTACCAAGTGTATAGATCTGCCTCTTAAGCCCCATACACACTATCAGTTTTCCTGATGGTTTTCTCTTCAGGTTTACCAAAACCATCTAATATGAGGTCAAACCTCAAGAGTTTCAATTTGTATGCAATCAGGCAGGCCCTTGCACTACATGGTTTTGGTAAACCTGATGAGAAAACCATCAGGAAAACTGATAGTGCGTATGGGGCTTTACACACGACCGTTTTTCCCGACGAGAAAACTGCCATTTTTTAGATTGGTCGGGAAAACCGGTCAAGTGTATGCTCCATAGCAGTTTTCCCGACAAGAAAACATGCCGCAAAAAAATTCGAACCTGCTCTATTTTTTCCCGTCGTATTTCCCATCAGTTTTTTTCTCGTTGCGAAAACCGCTCGTGTGTATGCTTTTCCGAGGAGAGGAAAGAACGCGCATGCTCCGAATCAAGTATGAGACGGGAGCGCTCGTTCTGGTAAAACTAGCGTTCATAATGGAGATAGCACATTCATCACACTGTAACGGACTGAAAAGCACGAAGACTGAAGCCATGTACACACGATCGGACCAAGCCAATGAAATTGGTCCGACGGACCTTTTTCATCGGTTCACAGACTGATGGCCTGATGTGCGTACACACCATTGGTTCAAAATCCGATCGGGCCAGAACGCGGTGAGGTAGAACACAACGACATGCTGAAACAACGAAGTTCAATGCTTCCAAGCATGCGTCGACTTGATTCTGAGCATGCCCGGGTTTTCGGTCCAATGCTTTTGCGTACTAACCATCGGTTTGGCCCGATGGTCAGGCGTACTTCGGTCCGATTTTAAAGCAAGTTTTAAAACTTTGGTCCGACGGACGACGGTCCGATGGGCCGTACACACGATCGGTTTGGCCCGATGAAACTGGCCTTACGTGTGTACGCGGCCTGAAATGCGCGAATCGTCTCTCAAACTTTTACTAACACAAGGATCAGCAAAAGCAGCAAAAAGGGTGGCACCATTTAATGGAACGTTCCCTTTATAGTGCCGTCATACGTGTTGGACGTCATCGCGCTTTGGTTGAGCATTTTTTTGACTGAACGTGTGTATGCAAGGCAGGGCAGGCTTGAGAGGAATCACGTCGGGAAAAGCCTTGGGTTTTGGCATGTCAGGAAAACCAGTCATGTTTACAGGGCATTAAGCCTCGTACACACGCACGGCAAGAAAACAACTGGTAGAGCTTTCTTGCTGAGTAAACCGTGCGTGTGTACGAGGCTTTGAGGTTTATGGTCGAGAAAACTGCCCAGAATCTTGTCGAGAATAATAGAGAACCTGCTCTCTATTTTCTCGGCGTGATTCTTGGCATTGTTTGCCGAGAAACTCGAGCTTCTGTATAATTACCTGTCCCTATGAAAACCCGCGCATGGTCGAAATGACTTTGACGCATGTGCGGTAGCTTCCAAGGCATAGGTAGGGTGAAGCAAGATGGCGGTAACGGCATTGAATGTGACGAACGCATGCTCGTCGTAGTCGATTATGTCACCGCATTCGTGCCAATCAAAAGAACGGCGATTCTTTTGAATGGTACGTCTGTACACTCGACCGGCATGAAAATCTTGCCAGGAATCTCGTCAGGAAAAAAAAAACCTGGTGTACAGGGCTTTAAGCTTGTGCACAGCGGAAAATTTTGTTTTCATTCATAAAAGACATAATTGTGTCCTGTTATATTAGTTATGTTATGTTCAAGGTGGATCAAAAGCAATGATTTAAAAAAAAAAAAAAAAATTTAATCTGATTTTTTTTATTTAAATCTGATTTATTTATCTATTTTTTAATCAAATTTATTTGAATAAAATGCTTTTGGAGTAAAAATCAATCTAAAGATCTATAGTTTTATATTTAAGATACACGTTTAAACCAAGCCTCTATCTCGATCGCCGTTACTACGGCAACAGAGCTAAGCTATACATAACAGGAGAAACAGGTAGGAGAGGGGCTTCCTCTGTGATGTTTTTAATGGAAGATAATAACCCTGCATGCCAATAGTGAATAGTGATAGTGAAACGGCACACATAGCAACGGACTGCGCATGCGCCGGTGACGTCACAGGCAGCGATCAGCATAAAGTAAAAGTGGTGAGTTTATAACCACTTTAACCACTTCAGCCCCGGAAAATTTGGGCACTTAATGACCAGACCATTTTTTGCAAAACAGCACTGCCTCGTTTTAACTGACAATTGTGTGCGACGTTGTACAGAAACTAAATTGACACCTTTTCCCACAAATAGAGCTTGCTATTGGTGGTATTTGATCACCTCTGCGATTTTTATTTTTTGCGCTATAAACAAAAAAAAAAGCTATTTTTTTTTTACAGAAAACAATATTTTTTGCTATAATAAATATTCCCCAAATAAAAAAATAAAAATAAAAAAATCTTCCTCGGTTTAGGCTGATATGTATTTTTCTACTTATTTTTTTTTGGTGATTTTTTTTTTGCAAGAAGCGTATATTGATTGGTTTGCGCAAAAGTCATAGCGTCTACAATCTATGGGATAGATTAGTGGCATTTTTATTATTAATTACATTTTTACTAGTAATGGCTGTAATCTGCGATTTGTGACATTGCAGCGGACAGATCGGACACTTTTGACACTTTTTTGAAACCATTGACATTTATACAGCGATCAGAGCTTAAAATAGCCACTGATTACTGTATAAATGTCACTGGCAGGAAAGGGGTTAGCATTAGGGGCGATCAAGGGCTTAAAGGGGTTGTAAAGGTAAAAAAATAAATTCTAAATAGCTTTCTTTACCTTAGTGGAGAAAGCCTCGCATTACGGTGTATAGTTACAGACAGAAGAACAGGAAGTGAGGATTTCTCAGAAGAAATAAGGACATTTAAAAGCAAAATGGAAGGATGAGGTAAGTGAAGGAGGACTGCACTAAGGTAAAGGAAGCTATTTAGGAAAAAATGTTTTTATCTTTACAACCCCTTTAACTGTGTTCCGTAGATGTGTTCTAACTGTGAGGCAAATGTGGCTGACTGGAGGAGAAGACAAATCATTGTTCCTACACACGATCTGTCTCCTCTCCCCTGACAGAAGCAGGATTTGTGTGTTTACACACACAGATCTCGGTTCTCGCTCTGTCACGAGCGATCGCGGGTGCCAGGCGGTTATCGCACTCCGGGGACATGCTGTGGGCGCACACGCACCTGCTAGAGCATTTAAAGCGCCGACATACAGCTATGACAGCTCGCCCAGGGGAGCCAACCTGCTGGTCGGGAAGGGGGTGAAGGACTGTGCAAGGAAATTGCAACTAGTCAGTTTTTTTAGTACTATGCCATACCACCCCAACCCCTCTCCTGTTAGTGGATGTAAACCCACTCTCTTCCTTTGTAAACTGCTGCCATAGTGCTGATCTATAAGGATATAGATGCCTCCTGCATGTATCCTTACCTGTCACATGTCTCCCTTCTGTCTGTTATAAGAACTGAAATACTGCAGATTCTGTGGGTGGGTCTGGAGCTCACCTCAACACTCCCCTTACACTGAATTCTGCTATGATCACTAACATCCAGTCAAAATCCAGAAAAGTAACCCACATGACTTCAGAAAAGGAGTGGGGGTGGAAATTTAAAAATAAGTCTCCAGGCTGGTGCAAGAGATATGTAAATTACCTGTCGCTCACAGCAAGGGGGCGGAACGGACTAAGGTTTTTCTCTGTAAGTCCATTTTAATTCACTGAACAATAAAAGAGAATTGCTCAGAGCTGGATTAACTCTGTGTGGCAAGACTGGGCACAGATGATCGGAAATATTATACTCTACATTGTGACATCAAAAAAATAATAATACAATTTTGAGTTTACATCCAAGTTCTGCAAGCAATACATGTAAAAAAGACCTCCCCTAGACTGTTTAATGGAGCCAGAGAAAATAGGCTGTTGCCTGTGTGAATGGTGGCCTCTGCACTGTTTTGGAAAATACACAGTTAATCCAGCGGCCCCCTACAGGGGTGGCACTACATAATGAAAGTACAAAGTTACTTTGGTAGCAATTATATATGTTACACAATTTTTTGGAATGAAACCGAAATTTCCTTCTGTATCGCTGTATGAATGCCTTACACTCTATACACCGGTCTGTGTCATGTCCATACTGAATAATTCATTACGACCCAGGTGGTTAGGGAAAATATATTCGTCTTATCTTACATTCTTGTGATCCCGCTGCTTTTTCTAACTCCAAAAAGTACAGAGAAGTAAAAAAAAAAAAAAACACACACACACACACTGAAATATACTAAAGTCATTAAAATATTGAGATACATTTTATTTAAATATTTAACATTTCTTCTCCAAGCAAAGCTCCTGACAAATAATCGGCGCACACAAATAAATAAATAAATTAAAATCAAGATACTCATCACATATCGGTCTTTGATGTGCGTATATGTAAATTCCCCCAAAAAAACGTTCTGTTTACGAAGACTTTTTGAATGACGAGACTTCATTCCTGTCCAACTGTAACGACACCTTTGAGTTTTTTCAGTGATGAGCGCACTTTCCACACATCACAATTTCCACCGGTTTACATGCGTGCATTCGTTTTGTGCTTTTCCCCACTTGTCCCATTTTATACCTTTTTATTAAAAAATGAAAATTTTCATTTTATATTATGTGTTTTGTTTTTGGAATTACTACACAGGTCTTTTATGTTCATTTTTAACCGCTTGCCGACTGCTGCACGACTATTTACGTCGGCAGAATGGCACAACTGCTTATATGGACGTTCCCTGTGCGTCCCCTTTAGGACGCGGCATTGCAGGTGCACCTGCCACGACCTCTGTGAGTGTGACCGCTGGTCCGGCGGACTCAATGTCAGCCGGGTGCCCGTGATCATGTCACAGAGCTACAGAACGGGGGGGGGGGGAGAGCCAGTGTAAACAAGTCATTTCCCTGTTCTGCCTTGTGACAGGACACTGATCTACTGCTCCCTCTCATCGGGAGCAGTGATCAATGTCATGTCACATGTAGCCCACCCCCCCACAATTAGAATCTCTCCCTAGGACCCCCTTCCTCGCCCCCTACTGGTTAACCCCTTCCCTGACAGTGTTAATTACACAGTAACCAGTGCATTTTTATAGCACTGATCGCTGTATAAATGACAATGGTCCCAAAATAGCATCAAAAGTGTCCGATGTGTCCGCCATAATGTCGCAGTCAAGGTAAAAAATCGCTGATCGACGCCATTACTAATAAAAAAACAATTAACAATAAAAATGCCATAAATCTATCCCCTATTTTTTAGACGCTTTGGGCCAGATTCACAGAGCCGTAACTCCTGTCTAACTGGTGTTAGACCGGAGTACTTTCTAATTACGCACGTTTTTTCACTAGTTTGAATCCTCAAACCATGAAAAAAGGCTTTGCGCCTTAATCCAACTGGCTTACGTATTCGTACGCCTTCGGATCTACGCTGCAATAAAATTGCGGCCGCTGGGTGGACTTCCCGTCGTTTTCCGCGTCGGGGTATGCAAATGAGCTTTTGCCATCGATCCCCGAAATTACGATCTTCAATCGCAATCTCTTACGGCATCTTTAGTCATCTTTTCGCTGCATAATGTTATACCAGCTTTTAGCTGGTCTAATATTAGACAGCCCATGTTAAGTATGGCCGTCGTTCCGGCGTCGAATTTCAACGTTTTCCGACGACTTTTAATAATTTTTACGTAAGTCGTCCGGGAATAGGAATGTCCGTAAATGACGCTACTCAAAAAAAAATTACGTAACAACGTTATTTCGCGCAATGCACGGCGGGAAATTTCTGAACGGAGCATGAGCAGTTCGATCGCCGAGAGGACGCGCCTAATTTAAATGCTTCACGCCCCCTAATCGCGTATTTCAATTACGCGGCGAGAAATAGACTACGCCGCCGTATCGTACGGGCAAAAATCTACCAGAATTTGTTGTAGAGCCTGGTAAAATACGGCTGCGTAGCGTATCTCGGATACGGCTGCGTAGCGTATCTCGGATACGCTGCGCAAATGTACGTGTACCTGAATCTGGCCCTATAACTTTTGCACAAACCAATCGATTAACGTTTGTGAACAGCGAACGCAAACTTCCGCAAATGTTTGCGAACGGGCGAACCGCCATAGACTTCAATAGGCAGGTGAATTTTAAAACCCACAGGGACTCTTTCTGGCCACAATAGTGATGGAAAAGTTGTTTTAAGGGGACTAACACCTGGACTGTGGCATGCCGGAGGGGGATCCATGGCAAAACTCAAAAGGAAAATTACGTAGTTGACACAGAGTAGGGTTTTAATCCATAAAGTGCATAAATCACCTAACATTCATAAATTGTTTGGAATAAGGTGCTTTAAAACATCAGGTATGATGTTGTATCGATCAGGTAGTGTAAGGGTTAGGGTTAGGGTTACAGACAGGGTTAGGGTTAGGGTTACAGTAAGGGTTAGGGTTATAGTTAGGGTTAGGGTTTCAGACAGGGTAAGGGTTACAGTTAGGGTTAGGGTTTCAGACAGGGTAAGGGTTACAGTTAGGGTTAGGGTTACAGATAGGGTTAGGGTTACAGATAGGGTTAGGGTTAGGGACCCTAACCCTATCTGTAACCCTAACTCTAACCCTATCTGTAACCCTAACCCTGTCTGTAACCCTAACCTTATCTGTAACCCTAACCCTAACCCTATCTGTAGATAGGGTTAACCCTAACCCTATCTGTAACCCTAACACTAGGGTTAGGGTCAGGGTTACAGATAGGGTTAGGGTTACAAACAGGGTTATGGTTAGGGTTACAGGTTAGTTACTATGCGTGCAAGTTACTGTGACACCAGATATGAGTGGCACTGTGCACTGGCAGAGGTTGGCAGAGTAGACGCTGTAGGCTTGACACACACGCCTGCAGACAACTAACCTTTTTTTTTTAAATGTTATCTACTGTGCCACCAGATATATGCGTGGTGGCACTAGACAGGTGGACACAGTATGACACACGCTGGCTGACAACCGACTACTATTCTCTACTGCAGTCAAAATTGTTTTTTTTTAAATGTTATCATACTGTGCCAACAAATATATGAGTGGTGGCACTGGGCAAGTGGGCACAGTATACGCTGTGAGCCTGACACACACGCGCTGGCAGGCAGATTACAGAAAAAAAAGAGCAGACTGATGTACTAGCCCTATACAGGCTCTCAGTATATTGGGAAGAGCGGATCTAGTCTAGCTAAACTCAATACAGTGTATAAATATATATATATACAACACCTGGGATGCATATATATTCTCTACACACTGTAACTCTAACTGACTAGCCTGCCTGACTGCCTGCCTGCTCTATCTAACTCCAAAAAATTACACTCTCTCTCTCTGTCTCTCTCTGTAAACCACCGCAACACACATTAGATTACAGGAAAAAAAAAGAAGAAAAGCAGACTGATGGAATAGCCCTAAAAAAGGCTTTTTGGGGTGCTGTCAGGATGCTGTCCTTACAGTAGAGATCAGATGAGTCTTTCAGGACTGGAGTGGACACTGAATACACTGGCCTAGCTATAGATTTCCCTATTAAATCAGCAGCAGCTACACTGTCCCTCCTCTCACTAAGACTGCAGCTTCAGAATAAATCTAAAATGGATGCTGTCCAGGATTGGCTGGAATGTGTCTGCTGACTGTGAGGTACAGGGTCAAAGTTTGCTCAATGATGATGAATAGGGGGCGGATCGAACATCGCATATGTTCGCCCGTGGCGGCGAACGCGTACAAGCGATGTTCGCCGGGAACTGTTCGCCGGCGAACCGTTTTGTACATCTCTAAAAATTTGTAGACGAATACGTATCGGCCTAAACTGAGGAAAAAAAAATAGTTTTTTTAATCTTTTTTGGGGGGGATATTTATTATAGCAAAAAGTAAAAAATATTGTTTTTTTTTTTCAAAATTGTTGCTCTTTTTTTGTTTATAGAACAAAAAATTAAAACTGCAGAGGTGATCAAATACCACCAAAAGGAAGCTCTATTTGTGGGAAAACGAGGAAATTTTTTTGGGAGCCACATTGCACGACCGCACAATTGTCCGTTAAAGCGACGCAGTGCAGAATCACAAAAAATGGCCCTGTCATTGGGCAGCCAAATCCCCCGGGGTTGAAGTGTTTAAACTATGCAATTATTTTTCCTATCCTGCTATAAGATGTTATAAAAAAGTATTTCCAAACCTACTGTACAAAGAAGTGGCAACCACCCCAAGCTATAGGTGTGCACAGCCTATCGCATTAGGGTTTGCACCCCAAAGTTCAAATGCACATGTAGACTCAGCTGGGAAGTGCTCTGTGCTGAACGGCTTCCTGTTCATTCTCAAACCGAAGCATAGTGAACACAGTTTACTATGCTTCAGTCGTGAATGAATACAATAAGTGAGTGTCACCAATCACTCATTGTGTTCATTCAGAAAAGGAAGGGGCCCATAAATGACCTATTTATGGGCCCCTTCCCCTGCTCTTCATCCTGAAACATCCTCATTGTGCCTGCAGCAGAATCCGGCAAGAGAGGAGAGAAGCCAGCAGCTAATCTTTACACGGGGTGATAGGGTGTGCCCAGGCACACCTGACACACCCTGTGCGCAAGTCTATGTCCCAAGCTATAACTAGCCTTTGCAGTAAGGTGTACATGGAAGGGCAACACACATCACAAACAAAGATTACCCAGGAAACAAGATAGCAGAAAGAGTGTCAGATAAGTATTAGTAAATAACAACAATAATTTATTACATATCCACTTACATTAAAAAAAAAAATCATGCTGCATGCAGGGCTGGTGTGGTGTGCAAATTGGACAGGCAGAGATGCTGATAAGGTGGAGGACAGCTGCAAGCTCAGGGTTGGATCTAACACAGGGGGAGCTAAGAACCGGCTGCCTCACAGTCTCTCACAAGTCGCAGACCAAGGAAACCAATAACAGACAGGCAAGCTAAGGAGGGACAGGCCGCAACACATTTCCAAGGACCCACCTCCATCAGGCTACTGAAGGAGGCAGGGCCTTAGAAACCTGTTGTGGCCTTCCCCTCCTTAGCTTGCCTGTCTGTCTTTGATTTCTTTGGTCAGCGGCTTGTGAGAAACTTTAATGGCATTTCAGTCTTAGTCCGTAGGGTTCAATATTGAGCTGGCCCACCCTTTACAGCTATAACAGCTTCAACTCTTCTGGGAAGGCTGTCCATAAGGTTTAGGAGTGTGTCTATGGGAATGTTTGACCATTCTTTCAGAAGTGGATTTGTGAGGTCAGGCACTGATGTTGGACGAGAAAGCCTGAATTGCAGTCTTGGCTCCAATTCATCCCAATGGTGCCTTCCCAGAACAGTTGAAGCTGTTATAGCTGCAAGGGGTGGACCAACCCAATATTGAACCCTACGGACTAAGACCAGGATGCCATTAAAGTTCATGTGCGTGTAAAGCCAGGCATTCCAATACTTTTGGTAATATAGTGTATATATGTATATATACACATATAGGGCCAAATTCACAGAGCGATTACTCCTGTCTATCTCGCGTTAGACTGGAGTACTTCGAATTACGCGCGTTTTTTCACTACTCTGAAACCTCAAACCATGAAATTACGACTGCGGGCTTCAATCCGACTGGCTTACGTGTTCGTACCCCTTCGGATCTACGCTGCAATAAAATTGCGGCCGCTGGGTGGAGTTCCCGTCGTTTTCCGCGTCGGGGTATGCAAATGAGCTTTTGCCGACTATCCACGAAATTACGAAAGTCGATCGCAATCTCTTACGGCATCTTTAGTCATCTTTTTGCTGGTCTAATATTAGACAGCCCATGTTAAGTATGGCCGTCGTTCCTGCGTCGAATATCAATGTTTTCCGACGTTTTTTTTTTTTTTTTTTTTTACGTAAAACGTCCGGGAATAGGAATGTCCTTAAACGACGCTACTCAAACAATGAATAACTTATCGATGTTATTTCGCGCAATGCACGGCGGGAAATTTCTGAACGGAGCATGCGCAGTTCGATCGCCGCGGAGAAGCACCTAATTTAAATGCTTCACGCCCCCTAATCGCGTATTTCCATTACGCGCCGAGAAATACACTACGCCGCCGTACCGTAAGGGACAAAATCTACCAGGATTCGTCGTACAGCCTGGTAGAATACGGCGGCATAGTGTATCTCTGATACTCTGCGCCAATGTAATTCTATCTGAATCTGGCCCAAAGTATCTAACAAAAATTTACATTTTTGTAAATATTTTATTCTATCTCTTCATGTGACAACACTGAAGAAATGGCACTTTGCTACAATGTAAAGTAGTGAGTGTACAGCTTGTATAACAGTGTACATTTGTTGTCCCCTCAAAATAAAGTAAAAATTTCCAAATTGGGCCCAATTAGCCATTTCCCTCCCCATGTGACTCGTTAGTGTTAGAAGGTCTCAGGTGTGAATGAGGAGCAGGTGTGTTAAATTTGGTGTTATTGCTCTCTTACTGGCCACTGGAAGTTCAACATGGCACCTCATGGCAAAGAACTCTCTGAGGATCTGAAAAAAAGAATTGTTGCCCTACATAAAGATGGCCTAGGCTATAAGAAGATTGCCAAGACCCTGAAACAGAGCTGTAGCACGGTGGCCAAGACCATACAGCGTTTTAACAGGACAGGTTCCACTCAGAATAGGCCTCGCCATGGTCGACCAAAGAAGTTGAGTGCATGTGCTCAGGGTCATATCCAGAGGTTGTATTTGGGAAATAGACATATGAGTGCTGCCAGCATTGCTGCAGAGGTTGAAGGGGTGGGGGGTCAGCCTGTCAGTGCTCAGACCATACGCTGCACACTGCATCAAATTGGCCCACATGGCTGTCATCCCTCTTGTAAACATTATGCACAAGAAAGCCTGCAAACAGTTTGCTGAAGACAAACAGACTAAGGACATGGATTACTGGAACTATGTCCTGTGGTCTGATGAGACCAAAATAAACGTATTTGGTTCAGATGGTGTCAAACGTGTGTGGGGGCAACCAGGTGAGGAGTACAAAGACAAGTGTGTCTTGCCTACAGTCTAGCATAGTGGTGGGAGTGTCAAGGTCTGGGGCTGCATGAGTGCTTCCGGCACTGGGGAGCTACATTTCATTGAGGGAACCATGAATGCCAACATGTACTGTGACACACTGAAGCAGAGCATGATCCCCTCCCTTCTGAGACTTGCTAAAGAAGCTGAGGGTAAAGGTGACGAACTGGCCAAGCATGTCTCCAGGCCTAAACCCTATTGAGCATCTGTGGGGAATCCTCAAATGGAAGGCGGAGGAGCCCAAGGGCCCAGATTCATAAAGCAATTACGCCTGTCTAACTGGTGTTAGACAGGAGTAATTTCAAATTTCGTGCGCCGTATCACTAGTTTGAATCCTCAAACCATGATACGGCGGCTTCGGGCTTCGATCCGAGAGGCTTACGTCTTCGTAAGCCTTCAGATCTACGCTGCGATATTTTTGCGGCCACTGGGAGGAGTTTGCGTCGTTTTCATGCGTCGGGATATGCAAATGTGTTTTTACGGCGATCCACGAAGATACGAGCGGTCTTCGCAATCGCTTACGTCTGTTTTTTTTTACGTACTGTTAGACCAGCTTTTTGCTGGTCTAACGGTGCGTAGCCCATGTTAAGTATGGCCGTCGTTCCCGCGTCGAATTTAAATTTTTTTTTTTTTTTTGCGTAACTCGTTCGGGAATAGAAATGTCCGTAAACGACGCTACTCAAACAACGAATGACGTAACGACGTGATTTCGCGCAATGTAAGGCGGTAAATTAGCGAACGGAGCATGCGCAGTTCGATCGCCGCGGGAACGCGCCTATTTTAAATCCTTCACGCCCCCTACTCGTCTAGATGGATTGCGACGGGAGAAATACACTACGCCGCCGTTGTTTACTGGACAAAATCTACCTGGATTCCACGTAGAGCCAGGTAAAAAACGGCGGCGTAGTGTATTTCTGATACGCTACGAGAATCCAATTCTCTCTGAATCTGGGCCAAGGTCTATAACATCCACCAGCTTCGTGATGTGCTGTAATATACACATCTGCCCCCATGCTGCAATGCAAGGAGATCAGCTAAAATAGTTGTATCTGTATGAGCGTTTAATTACGTAATCGAAATTAGTCGATTAATCGATAAAATAAAAAAACGATTAATCGAACACAAAAATGTTAATCAGTAACAGCCCTAATATATACATATATATATACATAAATAAATACATAATACATACACACAGTATATAATATATATATAGAGATAGATAGATAGATAGATAGATAGATAGATAGATAGATAGATAGATAGATAGATAGATAGATAGATAGATAGATAGATAGATAGATAGATAGATAGATAGATAGATAGATAGATAGATAGATAGAATTATTATTATCTTTTTTGGGGGGTTTAGAGATGCACTAATAAGATGCTTTACAATATGCTGATCTGTTTTATAGCAAAACATTATAAAGTATTTGCATTTATTCTAACTCCAATTGTTGAAATACAATTTTTAATTGGCTGTTATAAATTAGTGCAATTTGCATCACAATAAATCTTCCTATTGCTTCGTGGAATTAGACTGTTTTTTTTTATTTTTTTATCCCCTTAACACAGATTTTAAAATAGCAGTTATTTTTTATTTTTTTATTATTTGCTTCTCCGCAGGGTAAAACCTGAACTATGCTTGAGTATTTATTGAATTATATTGCTGGCTGATGGGGTTTGTTAAACTCTCGGCTCCTTGTTGTAAACTTCGCTTTTTACCCTTTTATGATTTTCCCGTTTTAGGGCCCCATTTCCAGCACACTTTTATATTTTGTCATCCTTTTTGGTAATATGTTTATGCATTCTGATCCAAGAACGGTTTTGAGAAAATTAAACACTGTGACCAGTTTATGGCGCGAGCATAAAAATGGTTCATTATCTTAATAAAAATAGCTTTTATTATGAATATGCTTGGTTTAAAAATATTATTGGGTATTCCTCATTTATGTGTACTAAAAGCTATTTTATTAGCCCAAGCGCCTTGGTGTTTGTACTTTTAAAATACTTTATAGGACATCAAAGCGATTGAAAGGGTGTTAACTAATATATTTATTGTTATATAATTTTAGGGGCACGGATTCACTAATAATAATAATAATCATCTCCTCGTGTTTTGTTAACTGCTTGCCGACCAGCGCACAACTATATACATCGGCAGCATGGCGCGGACAGGCAGAAGGACGTATATATATGTTCCCTTTAAGATCGCAGTATTGTAGACGCGCGCGCCTGTCGCGTGCTCTGTGTGCCCTAATGCAAAACGCTAGTTTTACCAGAACGATCGCTTTGGTCTCATACTTGATTCTGAGCATGCGTGTTTTTTCCCCCTCGGAAATGCATACACACCACCGTTTTTTTGCGACAAGAAAAAGACTGACGTGAAAAACGACGAGAAAAAAGAGAGCTGGTTTTGATTTTTTTTGCGGGCAGTTTTTTCATCGAGAAAACTGCTAGGATGGATACACACGACCAGTTTTCTCGATCAATACAAAAAATGGGAGTTTTCTCGTCGTGAAAAACAGTCGTGTGTACGAGGCATAAGAATCACTCACTAGGGCACACTTAACCCCTACAGCGCCACCTAGTGGTTATACCCTTCACTGCCAGTGTCATTTTCACAGTTAGCAGTGCATTTTTATAGCACTGATCACTAAAAAAAAAGGCAATGGTCCTAAAAATGTGTCAAAAGTGTCCGATGTGTCCACCATAATGTTGCAGTCACAATAAAAATCGCAGATCACCGGCACTACTAGTAAAAAACTAATTATTAATAAAAAATGCCATAAAACTATCTCCTATTTTGTAGACGCTATAAACTTTGCGCAAACTGATCAATAAACGCTTATTGCAATTTTTTTTCTACCAAAGATATGTAGAAGAATACGTATCGGCCTAAACTGAGGAAAAATTAAATTACCGCATATATTTTTTGGGGATATTTATTATCGCAAAAAGTAAAAGATATAGAATTTTTTTTTTAAATTGTCGCTCTATTTTTATTTATTGCGCAAAAAATAAGAACCGCAGAGGTGATCAAATACCACCAAAGGAAAGCTCTATTTGTGGGGAAAAAAGGGTGTCAATTTTGTTTGGGAGCCACGTTGCATGACTTCAAAATTGTCAGTTAACCACTTTAGACCCGGACCAAAATGCAGGTAAAGGACCAGGCCCCTTTTTGCGATTCGGCACTGCGTCGCTTTAACTGACAATTGCGCGGTCGTGCGACGTGGCTCCCAAACAAAATTTACGTCCTTTTCTTCCCACAAATAGAGCTTTCTTTTGGTAGTATTTGATCGCCTCTGCGATTTTAATTTTTTGCGCTATATACAAAAATATAGCGACATTCTTGAAAAAAAAAACAATATTTTTTACTTTTTGTTATAAGAAAAATCAAATAAACTAAATTTTAGTCAAACATTTAGGCCAAAATGTATTTAGCCACATGTCTTTAGTAAAAAAAACTCGCAATAAAAAAAATAGCTACCTGGCGGGAACAGCGACACTAATACAGCGATCAGAAAAATGATTGCTTAGTGACGCTGGTAATAGGGAGTGAAAGGGTTAACTAGGGCAGTGATCAAGGGGTTAAAACTTTATTCGGGGGGGAACGGGGGCTACCCTGGACCTAACACTAACTGACTGTCACACTGCCTGTCACACTGACACTAAATACAGTAATCATACATATATGATTACTGCATTCAGTGACACTGTGGCAGGGGGAGGGGGGAGGGGGGGTGATCGCAAGGGGTTAAGTGTGCCTGCGTGTCCTGGTGTCAGTGTAGTGTTGTGCAGACTTACTGTGTGATGCGATCTCTCCTCAGCGGCGGTTGAAAAAAACGGAGAGAGCAGAGATCACATCACTTCCCTCTTCCTCTGTTTACACAGGAGGAGGAAGTGCAGAGCAGGGGAGCATGCGGATTGGCTGGGAGCGATCCAGAGGGGGTGGACAAAAACGAACCGCCGCCCCCCTCAGCACGGATCGCTCCTTCAGCAAACCGGACCGCCGCATGTACCGGGGGGGGGGCCCGATCGGACTCCCGACCCACGTCAAGGCAGCAACGTATATATACGTTGATGTGCCTGTCTGTGCCATTCTGCCAACGTAAATGTACATGCGGCGGTCCTTAAGTGGTTAAAGCGATGCAGTGCTGAATCGCAAAAAGTGGCCCAGTCATTTTGCTGCATAATGTTCGGGGCTTAAATGGTTAAAGTAGATTTGTAGTCTGTTATCTTAAAGAAACACTGTCCCTTTGCACATTTAGAGCAATGTAACAAAGTCTGTAAAGACCCCAATCCTGATCCACTAATATTCTCTTCTCCAGCAGTTGCCAACTGCTTTTCCCTCTAGAAAATTTCAGGAATCATGATTAAGCACTATTAAGTGTGAAACGCGTCGGCTGTTCCCCTTTCTTTGCTGTGGTTGTGATGTTCATTCTTCATTTTTACTAAATAAAAGACGACTTCTCTAGTCTTTTGGAGTGTGGCTGTCCATCTCTTCCTGAAATTTTCTACATTGCCTAGTGCATTGCCAGCACCTTGGTTCCTGGGAGGTTCCTTAAACTATCTACAAGACCCACCTGGAGCGTTGATTCTCTCCGTCTGCTTTTCCCTCTAGATTGCGACAGCAACGGACGCCGGACACCAGGTACCTAGGGTTGCCACCTTTTCTTCAAGTCAAACCCGAACACTTTAGCAGTGCACAGCAATTTTTTTTCAATATAAACTATACATTAATTTTGCTATTAAATAACATTTATAATCATATTAAATTAATAACAAAAGTTACATCAGAGTCCACAGAGTTCCCCTTTTACATCTGAACTTGCAGAGTTCCCTTTCACTGTAAGGGGGGACTCTGCAGACTCTGATGTAAGGGAGAACTCTGGGGACCATAACATAAGGGATGCTCTGGGAATCCTGATTTAAGGGGGAACACTGAGAACTCTGGTGTACCAAGAAGACTCTGATGTAAGGGGGAACACTGTGCCCTTTGGTGTAAAGGGAACTCTGATGTATGGGGTGCTCTGAGAACTCTGATTTACCTTAGTGTACTTACTCAGAGGGTTGGTGAGAGAAGGGGGAGACTTCAGTCACAGACAGGGATAGATGGTAAACTCACTAACCCTTGGCAGTCAGCACCTCTCATGCAGATGTATTGGAGGCTGCTGAACTTCAAATTTCCAGCCCCTACTTTCCTTTTCTGAGGCACAGGATTTTCGTGTGGGCAGACACAGAGGGGTAGGGGCCAGAGGAAGAGGTGTAGATCGAGCCCTCTCTCCTCTCCAGTTTGTAGCCCCGTACACACGACCGGTTTTCCTGCCAGGAAAACTGCCAAGAGAGCTTTTGGCCACAGTCTGTACTGTATGCTTCCTCGCAGTTTTCCTGACAGGGAACCAGCTCTCTATTTTCCCGTCGGGATTCCTGGTGTTTTTTTTCCGCCAGATCTAGTACTTTCTTATAGGAAATACTGCGAGGCAGTGCCGATGGAGCATACACACGGCCAGGATTACCGGCCAAAGCTCCATGGCAGTTTTCCTGCCAGGTTCTCGGCTTTCTTTTTACTGCCGAGAAAACCGAACGTGTGTACAGGGCTTGTGTGTGTGTTTGGGGGCGGGGGAGTGGTTAGTACTGGCTTTAAGCAGTGTGAAAGAGGGTGTAACAGACACTTTCAGCTTAGTCAACTGCAGCCAGCAACCCTGCTGGGAAGCCAAACCCGAAATGTCCAGGTGAATCCCTGGCACCCTGGGCTCTCTCACTTCTTCAATACTTACAGACTCCATCTAATTGCCTCAGCTCTCCCAGTCCTCCAGTAGGGATGAGCCAAACAACCCCCCCCCCGGTTCGGTTTATACCAGAACCTACAAGTGGAGTGTCGTGCTCGCCCTCTCCCTTGGACTACAGAGAGTCAGGACTCTCTCTACATTGCAGATAGAGAAAGGAGCTGTGTGTTAGTGGGCATCCTGACTCTCCTGTAGTCCAAGGGAGGGGGCGACCATGACACTCCACACCAGGGAGAAAGCCTTGCATTACTGTGTGGAGTTAACCCCCTTGACGGTATCCCCGAGCGTGACTCGGGTTGTTTTTTTTTGCTATGATCGGTATCCCTGAGTCACGCTCGGGTGGATGTGCAGAGCCTGCAGCGGCGTTCCTTACCTTCTCCAGGCTATCCAGCGATGATCTCCCATTGCTGTAATCGCCGCCGAGATCCCCGCCGCGCCGTCCACCGGTCATCTGACTTCCTGGTTCCGTTCCCTGCACCGCAATGGTGCATGGGAGCGGAACTGGGAGGGAAATTCAAATGTTGCACAAACACAAACACATAAAAAGGAGGTGATACAATGTAATCTGAGAGGATTACACTGTATCACCTTGGAATCTGACACAGTGCCCTTTCAGTGCCCCTTGCCATTGTCATTTGTGACAAATAAAACCTTTCAAAACCCTTTGAAAATGGCATCTAAAAAGCGCTGTCCTACGAATGCGCTTTTTGATATGCTGAGCGACAGCGACACGGAGTTGATCGCAGAACAGAGCGACAGTGAATCGTGGGGCGATTTG
The DNA here is from genome assembly GCA_029574335.1 of Rana kukunoris. Taxonomy (NCBI): domain Eukaryota; kingdom Metazoa; phylum Chordata; class Amphibia; order Anura; family Ranidae; genus Rana; species Rana kukunoris. Next base: position 198,615,343 of record CM056055.1, read on the forward strand.
TCATCTGGCTCTGACATCGACACTGATCCAGAAAGTGACAACACCGATGATCCCGCACCTGACCTAAGTGATGTGCACACTTGGTGCGCTATAGACAGCGATGCGGACCAGGCAGCGCCCCCGATGAAGGTTGATGTGGAGAGGGACAACCCTCTGGCCTACCTGAAACTTTTTCTTTCTGAGGAGGTAATTTTTAAAATTGTGACAGAGACCAATCGATACCATGATCAGCAATCTGCTACTCTGCGTGCCAGATTTTCGAGATCAAGGAAAAGGGAACCTGTCACTAAAGAGGACATCTGGAAGTTTCTAGGACTCATCATCCTTCAAGGGGTGGTGGGCAAACCGCTCCAGAAATGGTACTGGACCACCAACAAGATGCTGGCCACGGCATTTTTTGGGACTGTGATGTCTGAGTATCGTTTTTCACTCATTATGAAAAACTTACACTTCGTGAACAACGAAGAATTTGATGAGGCCACGCATCCTGCGCCCAAGCTCAAAAAAAACTGGGAGGTGTACCAGATGATTGTCGCCATCTTCCAGTGGACCTACGTGCCAGAAAGGGATGTCAGTGTGGACGAAAGTCTGATGGCCTACAAGGGACGCCTGAGCTGGATCCAATTTATTGCGTCCAAAAGGGCGCGCTTTGGCATAAAATTTTATATGCTATTTGAATCTTCCACTGGATATATTTGGAATGCTGTAATTTACACCGGTAAGGGTACCAAATTCAATCCCAGGTACAACCACTATGGGATGGCCACATCGTCAGTCCTTTCATTGCTGGACCCATTACTGAACCAGGGATATTGCGTGACAACAGACAATTTTTATACGTCACTGGAACTTTATGAGGTTTTGCTCCTCAACAAAACGGATGGGTATGGTACAGTGAGGCCAAACCGGCGTGACATGCCATCTACGTTTGGCAAGAAAAAAACTAAAAAAAGGAAAGATGGTTGCCTTCCAAAAGGGAAAAATGATGGCAATGAGATGGAGAGACAAAAAGGACGTGTGTGTCATGAGCACCGTGCACAGCACCTCCACTACCATGGTCCGCACAAAACAGGGAAAAGATGTGCTGAAGCCACAAGTAGTGATCGACTACAATCACACGATGGGGGGTGTCGACCGAGCCGATCAGGCAATGACATTTTACCCGGCGATGCGCAAACAACAGAAAAAGTACTACAAAAAGATTTTCAGACATCTCCTTGAACAATGTCTTTGGAACGCCTATATTCTTTATAAGGCAAACACGAACACACCTCTTATTCATTGCGACTTTATATGGAAGCTGGCTGAGCAAATTTTTATCAACCACCCGACGCCATCAGTGTCTGCTAACAGACCCGGACGACGCTCTGTTGACGTTGGCAATCCAGAGCGCCTGACAGGTCGTCATTTTGTAGACTTTGTACCGTCAACCGCACGAAAGTTAGCGCCTACCAGGATGTGCGTCGTTTGCTGTTCCAAGAAAGATGGAAATGGAAAAAAAAATCCGAAAGGAAACCAGGTACTATTGCCCAGATTGCAACGTCGGACTTTGTCTAGTTCCATGTTTCAAACTTTTTCACACCCAGGATGTGTATTAAATTTCTTTTGTTTGACTAATTTCTTTATTTTTCTTTGCATTATTGAATAAAATTATATTATTTATTAGATTATAATTCATGTGTTTGTGTTTCAAATTCATCACATCTGGAATGTCTACTAGAGTCTTGTTTTGGTCAGGTTTAAGTAAGTAATTACTAAGAATTGCAGGCCTATGATACATATCACTAAATTTCCATGCAAAATAATTGTACCGCTTTTGGTACGTAATTCCAGACAGAATCATACCGCCA